>PVKB01000048.1:958206-1445427 GCA_004027205.1 Ctenodactylus gundi
AAAATATTCATATTCATAAAATATTAACATGATCTATTTAAATCAACAATAGTAAGATTCAAGAACAATAGCATATATTCCTGGTATTGGTATGGAAGCCATAAAGTATGTTTGTAAAGTTATTTGGAAAATTCTGTCTGGTTTTATTAAAATGTAAAGAAATGGCTACAATGTCATGATGGCCTGAGAAGAGACATCTCAAGAAGCAACAAATATACATAAACACATATAACGAGCCCTAAGTCACAAGAAGAAAGCAACATTAGTAGTGCTGCCAAGAAAGAAAGCTAGTCGAACTTTTTTTTTTCCTGAACGTTTTGCCTAGAATACATTTGGACATTAGCACTTGCCTAGAATTAACTTTCGCTATTTCCTGAAAATGTCTATTCCTTTCTGATTGTGCACAACACACTTCTGAGAGGTTTATCAAGATCTGCAGATCTAGAAATGCTGCTGCCTTTATGTGACTATGATCACTTCTGAAACCAAGAACATCTACATACAGACTACAATGAGGTGGGTGAAAAGCTCAGTCTCTACATTTTAATTAAAACCAACATTTATTGGGCATTCCTTATGGGCCACATTAAGTAGATGACACCGAGTATATAAAAATGAATTAGGGTGCAATTTTACTATAATGTGATGGTGAACACTTTGAATGAGGAAACATGAAGGGCGATGATGGAAAAGCATATATTCCTGGACTTTGGAAGGTCTTCTGGAAAAAATGGTGATAATTTAAGATTTAGAGGATAATTGCAGGTTATCCAGGCAGTGGTGTTTCAAAAATGACCTTTATGTAAGCTTATCATGCGCTCACTAAGGAGTTAAATATATTTGAAGAAAAAATAATGTCCTACACTTCACTCTTGATGCTTTATTCTTTTACCTGCTTTATTCATCAAAACAAAGAGCAAAGGCAAAAATTCCCTTCATCTGACATGTACAGTACACAATAACACTGTCATAAAACAAAACAAAACTAAACTTCAGGCTTTTAAAACTTTGAATGGATTTCAAATTTGAAGAAATGTATTAATATCCCATTTGGGGCTGTTTTTCAGAGATATGCAGGTTTTTTTTTCTCAAGTACACTGTAGCTCAAGTCATTTCAGAAGTTAAGTGTATTTCTAGAATCTCATGAGCTGACAAAAAAACAAAACAGAAAGAGGCAGAGGGTGACACAGAGAATGGTTTTGACTTAGTTACAGATTGGAAATGGTTTCACCTTAGTACATTACCAGCATTAAGCTCTCGCTCTCTCTTCTTTCCCTGACAGAACGAGGTCTCCTTCAGAGTCAAACAATAACATCCTCCAAAACCGCTACATCAGGCAGCAAAGCATTTTTCCACACTTCACTCAGAAGCATTCCCTGCTCCAGTGCTTTGGTGCCGTGAGTGGCAGAGAGTCTTAGAAGTGAGTTAGGGGCTATCTTCTGTACCCAAAGGTCAATCATTGTCACGAGTCGTATAAACCATCTGGCTGAACCACAGCTTTTGTCTGGTGCTTTTGCAACTCTCACATCTTCACTGGAGTCTTAAAGATAAACCATTAGCAAACTGCACTTTTATCCAACTTACTGATTTTTTCTATTTCCTACACAAAAACTCACACATGTTAAATGAACATCTTCTAACCTTTTGAAAATGTATCTGCATTATTTAGAGTAAACACAAGCAAGTAAACAACCCTTGAACCATGATAAGTCAAAGCCTTAAGACAAGTCCTTGAGCCAAGAGAACTTAGTCATATTTTTTTCATATCACATTTCCATGTTAAGTCATGTTTTATTTACAGTGAATCTTTAAAATACCTAACTTAGGAAAGATGCGGTTAGTTGATGTAGACTGTCTTGGTTCCTTTCTCGTTGCTGGGACACAATACCTGACATCCACACATAAGAGAAGAAAGGTTCATTTTAGTTCAGAGATCTCAGTCTGTCCACTCATGGTCAGCTAGCAATGGCCGAAGGACATGGTAGAATGGCCTGGTGGAAGACACCTTCACATCCCACAGTGACCACGAGCAGAGAGGCTGAGAAGGAGTTGGGACTGGGCACAAATCCCTACAGGTTATACACCCAGAGGTCTGCCCCTCCTGACCAGGCCCCACTTCTTAACAGCTCATAGTATCTATGGATTAATTTTCTAGATCCAACTAATCCCTTACAACCCCAGAAATGTGCAGGGGGTCAACAGAATATGATCTAAGGGACAAAAGGCATCTGCTGAAGAAGTGATTGCACCTCTATATTCAGACATTAGAGAAACACACTCAAGGCTGGGACCCAACTGTGCCTACTAGGGGTTGGCTTAAGTCAACACCTGTCATACAGGGCAGCAGGAATGGCGAGCAGTTAAAGCACTTCCCCAGCAAGTGCACAGCCTTAAGTTCAATTCTCCAGCACCACATAAACTGGGCATGGTGGTGCAGGCCTGTAATCCCAGCACTCATGAGACCGAGGCATGAAGATTGCCATGAGTCCAAGGTAAACCTGGGCTAAATAGTGAGTTCAGGTCCAGCCTGGGCTACAAAGTGAGACCCTGTCACAAAAAAATAAAAAATGCCATCATGTATAATCTGAAGAGTAGACCACATTTCATCAAGTTTTCATCGAGGGTTTCCACAATCTAGTACATGCAACTAGAAATTCATACAGCTTAAATAGTGCAGACTGGTTTTGACATCTATTATAGTATATTATTCTCTTTGTTTTTAATAAACTATTAAATTAGCCATTAAATTTGGCTTTCCTTAGATATACTCTTTCCATCACCATCATGGAACCCATGTAAACCATATTGTTCCAGCATCCCCATAGTATACAGAATAGACAACACTCTTTGCAAAGATGCCAATGATTTCATTATCTATGTCCTTGTCAGGACTTGATGGATACAGTGTTATTCAATGTGCACCAGTGATGCATAATAAATCTATACACGACTCTTTCTTTGGCATGATAACAAAGTAGAACAAATTTTAATGCACCAAACTATTAGTCATATATTGATTTTATTTTCACGGTAGAAGAATGCATGTTTAGTGTTCAGGGGATATATTGAGTGGGTTAGTTTTCACACAGTTGGTAAAAAAATGTACTCTAATGGAGGATTGATGGAGGATTGAAGAAAGTTAATTTTCAACAGATATTTTAATAAATTTCATTTCATACATCATATTAATGAGCCTTCTCATCTCTAGCACAAAATACCTAGCAAGAACAACTTAAGGGAGGACACAATTGTTTTGGCTCACAAATTCAATGGGTTTTGTTGTAGGTTGGTATCCTTCAAGGCAGAATCCAGGAACAAAGTTTCGTCTTCTGAGTTAACCTCTTTCTACCAAGCCGCAACCATAAAGATGAAAAATTCAGAATGGTACCTTTTTCCAATGGCTAATTTAGATTCAGAACACCTTTTCATGCATTTATATTTTAAGTTTATTTCTAATATTTTAATATTCTTAAATGCTACAGTTATGTAGAACTTATATAACTTAAATCTTTACTACATCTAAAAATCTTTATTACATCTACAAGCAATTTACCTTAGTAACTGTTGAAGGAAATAGTAAAATCTATTAATATGATCATTCACACAATAATCACCAAATACATGTGATTTCAGATATGTAAATGAATGCACCATGATGTAAGAGAATTTTTCCAATGAAGTAGGGTAAACTTTCCCCTGGCAATTGAAGGAAAAGTTCTCATATGAATTTTTGAAATAAGACCTGTGATTGCATCACTTTGTGTAACTGATAATGTCAGTAAAGGCCATTTCTATTATATCAAACTGCTTATTCAAGTAGTAGCTCTCAACAATCTGCTCAGTTATTTTGCATTGGCCAAATCTTCATTTTAGGGCTAATAAATGGATACATTTTAATACTTAGGATAAGTTGTCAGTACTTTCTAATCAAGATTGAACATGGCTGTTAATGACTTCATCCACAGAAGCTTGACTTTTCCCATTTCATTATGTTTTTGACCCTGGAACAATTATTTTATGATAAATTTGGGGCCACATTTTAACATTATGCTCTGAAAACAACAAAAAATGTAAAAAATTAAATAAGAGCTGAACACACTAAAATTCAGATGAGATTTCTACCCAGTGATTCTCCACAGGATAAATAACACCTTCCAACACTTACCTAGGCTCTTTGTGGAAATAGCTGAAAAAGCTCCACAGGTTATGTAGGAATCTCCACCAGCAGGGATCCCCAGAACAGCTGAAGAGGGACCTGATGACAGAGTGACACACTCTGGGAACTCACTTCAGTGAATGCAGTCTGGTTTATTTTGGAAGTTCAGGGCTTAAACAGATTAGGATAGTGCAGAAGGCCAATTAGCAAGGCCTTAACTAGCGGGGTCTTCCAGGAGGGGGGAGGGAGTGAAGAAAGGAGGATGGGTCTTGCCAATCAGCAGTGCCTCAGTGGACAAGATGGCGGGAGGCGTGCCTCTCCAACGCCCACGAGCATGAGCTAGTGGTGAAGTGTGCTTCTACTGTAGTATCCTGGACTAGCGCTAGATAGACTTCAACCCAACCTGAATCCCCTACAAGATTATTTTCAGTAAGACCCTAGTACAACTTCTTAGTCCATGATCCAAGTATTTACAAACATTGGCCAGAACTATTTTAATCATTTCTTATAGAATATTTTAATTTTGTACTAATTAAAAATAAAAATTAACCATCTTTAAAATGGGATGCAACCTAATGCTTAAGTCTAAAATCATCAATCCCAAAAGACATACTTTAATAGAAGACCTGGAAAATAACATCCTTCTAAGTCAGAGATGAGAAAGTATTTTAGGTAAAGGGCCAGATAAATATTGGCATGCTTTGCTAAATGTGCAATTTATGTTGTATCTTCTCAGTTCTGCCAATGTAGCATAAAAACAGGTGCAAACAATACTTGAATAAATGATTGTGGTTATATTTCAATAAAGTTTTTTGCCTTTTCTATCATTTTTATGTATCATAAAGTAGATATTTGTCAATTTTTGCAAAAACTTAAAAATATAAAAGCCATTCTCTTTTTGCAGGTCATGCAAAAATCGGCCACAGTTTGTATTTTCCCTGTGTGAAGGTTTGCTGATATTTCATCCAGTTCACGGAAAACAATTGCTAATATTTAACATGGCACTTACTTTCAATTGTTACGCTGTGATGAGAGTTTAAACTTGTCTAAAATTGCTGGTCTTTGTGTGAGTCAATTCACAAGTGGTTAATAAAAATAAAAACAAATGCTGCCTGAACTGTGTGAACTAGGATAAAATTCTTTGTAAAAACTGAAATAATTAATCCTCTCTCAAGGCTTTGTGATAAATACATAATATAAACTATCATAAGCTTTTAAAGAAAAGGGTCTGGTGCAAGGAGTTCAATGAATGGTAGATTAATGCTAACTTGCAATTCTCTGGTCCTCATAGCAAACACATCCTTAATGTGAAAACAGATGTTAGAAGCTACAGCCTACGAATTTCTAATACTTCTATTGGCAACACCATCACAATAGAAACATGCAGTCAGACACTCATAAAACTCCCCTGATTCTTCTTCTTCTATGCTCCTCAGGAAGGGTCTTCTAGCAATGACTCATCTGAGCATAGGTCTGTGTTCAGATGGTCTCCAGCTTGCAGTAGCGATGGTCTATCCTAAGTACCCCACTGAGAGCATCTACCCATGATGCTTTGACAATAAGGCTTCTGAAGCCAAAGGTTGAAAACCAGACCTTGAAGCTTGGTAAATTCACCAGGTAGAAAGAAATGTGCCGAAAGGTTCACCCTCAGGAGCACAGGGCAAGTCCTATCCATTCTCCTTAATTTCATCACCTCACACGGGTGCTAAACAGCTTAGTCTAGTCACTGGATTTTCCTCTGGGTCTTAGAGCTTACCATACCTTAGGACTTTGGCCTGAGTGAGGGATACCTCTAGTATGTCAGGAAAAAAAAATAGGGCACTTGAGGTGAGCAGAACCTTTAAGTAATCAGATCAGAGTAAAACTCATCTAAAATAAAATAAAAAATGATGTTTTCTAAAAGAGTTATAAAGATAAGAGGGTAAGGGGATGGAGCAATAGCACCATGGTTAGAACACTTGCTTGGCAAGTGCAAGACGTTGAGTTCGATTCCACAGCACCACATAAAATAGGTATAGTGGTACATATCTGTAATCTCAGTGCTTGGGAGACTGAGTTCAAGGCCAGCCTGGAATCCGTAGTTATTTCAGAACCAGCCTGGACTACAGAAAGAGACTCTCTCAAAAAAATAAATAAATAAATAAATAAAAATAAAAATGTACTAAAAGAAAGGGCATTTTCTTTATTAAGTCTGATTTTGTCAGAAATGTTTATTAAAACACCAGTCAATTGCCTGCAATTTAAGAAATATTTTAAAAATACACATTGCATCCATGGGCTTTAAATGCAAACACAGAAAAGCTGTTCTAAGATGTTATTTGTTTATTGTTGTCAATGTGAACCTCAGCTGTCTTTGGGGGATCATTTTAGACTGTGGAAAACTGCATTGCACTGACTAATGAGCAATTTGTGGTACAAGGTAGACTGTGCCAGATTCAGAAATGTCCATTAATGCTTTAATCTTTTTCCTTTTACCTGATTGCCCCTATTAGTCTTCTTTCCTACTGTGCCTTTTCAATGTGCAGCTGGAATTTTTGGTCGAGGTTTTATTATCAATGTGCTTCTATTTTTTCTTTTATCATGTGTGTAGTTCCCTTGTATAAGCAAGACAAATGCTTTTAGCCAGCAAGAAGAGCTGAGCACTCTCAGAGTAACTGACTCATTTAGTGGTGCTTGGCTTCCTGTGCCTGTCAGCGGCAGGTGACATTTAGCACAGGCTTTATCTCAGTTGTGGTAATTACCGGGCTGACATGAGCTCTCATACACAGCACAGATTGTTTTCGGCAGATGTAACCAAGCAACTCTGCTTTCTCTGGAGCAGTTTATCTGGCTTTCAAATTGTGGCATTCCACATAGATACACAAGCACTCACACAGACACAGACACATACACACACACACACACAGAGGCACATACAAATACACACACATACAATGCCACCTTTATGAAAATAGTCACTTTTTGTTGCTCAGACTATATTGATTTATGCCACGAGGTGCCTGTGATGGGGACAGAATGGAGCATCTGTATCGTAAGCACCTTCTGCTTTACACAGACGCCCTATTAAACAGAAAGGCTGTTATTATTGTAACATATCTCAGCAGTACACCAAGTACTACCTTAATGATAAAATTAATATGCTTCCATTTTTCTTTTGATATTCTGAGATACCGATTGTGTTGTAGATGGGGTATTGATGATTTTTTTTTAATTTCTGAGAGCAGTATTTATTCTCTTAGAAAAGTTGGAATGGAAAGAAAATATTTACTTAAAGGAAGAAAGCACAATAACACTAAATTTTTGTGTCAGATATCAGATGCAACCACCATCACAATTGTTTTTAAGTTCAGACAACTTAACCTTATTTATATTTAATCAAATTATGCACTCTAAATACTCAGATATTTTCAAGAAAAGAAAAAAATAGCATGGCCCTTTCATAGTTTCAGTTTTAATTGGCATTCACCTATTTTCACACCTCGAGATTACTCTAGCCAATTATCAATTATGTTACAAAAATGCACAATTAGCCAGAACTGTTATTCAAAACACGCCACTTACATTGTTTTTTCTATAAGCTGTAACTGTTTAAACTTCAAATTTTAGGTAACTGGATTGCATGACTATATATCATGCTGGGGGTAATGTACAGGGACAAGATGTAAAATTACTAATAATAAATTGCTATGTTGTAAATTGTGAAATATACGTGGACTTCAGCCCAAGGGTGCTGAGTGATGTGATGTGCTGATGGCAGTGTGACAGCAGCTCAAGTCAGGTCGGGCTGAGGGGGACTGATGAATGACATCCTAGCTAATCAGAGGAGAGCTGCATCCTGCCACTTTGATAAGAATGGAGGAAGAGAGAGATGGACAAAGGGAGGAGGGGTGAGAGACAGAAAGAGACAGAGATGCGGAGACAGAGAGAGACACACTCACAGCGAGACAGGCGGGCACAGGAAGAACACATACTTGATATACTAGAGCACTGGAACATTTTTTGGTATGTTTAAAGGAAAAGAAGAAAACGTGTCATAGGTATTGCTAAGACCTTTACATGCTGTAATGAATGCTGGATGAATTGAGGCTGCTGCACATTGTAATTATGCAAACTAAAGGCTTTTTGTTAGGCAGAATTTCCATAAGAAATTTTAACCTCTGGCATTTAAATAAGAAGGCAAGGGATGAGGTGCCATCAAGAATAAATGTTAAACCTGAGCAAGATACGAACTTATCAAAAAATTTAAAAAGAACTTTTAGTCTGCCCTTAAATTCTATCAAGGGAATAAATGTATTGGAAGAAAATATCTACCACTTAATATACGCTGGGCAGGGATGTGAATGGATGAGCAAGATGGCGGTGAATCTCACATTCTACCTTTATTTTTTTGTGAGGGAAGCTGTCATTGGGTGGAATTTTCCTCCACTGAGTAAGGCACTTTAAGCAGTAGCTATCTTTTAAGTATGTGTTTAATTCTACTACCATTTTTTAAATTTCTTGTTGACTAGAATTATGATTAAGTTCATGTAATACCGACTCTGTCTCAACCAGTGAAAGGCTTCTAGTACCAGGTTATTCTAAATTTTTGTAGCAACTGATTATTGACCTATAAAAGCTGTTAGCATGTATTTACTAGCAGTGATGCAGAGAAAGAATCATTATATTGCTTCTTTCAGTATTTTTTCTATCCAGAAAAATGAAGGAAATCATAAGGGCCAGACAATATAGGGGTAAAGATTTAAGTTTTGGGAAAAAAATCTAATAGTGTCTGGTGGTCTACCTCTTTTTGTGTCTTAGTTTCCTTTATCATGGAAAGTCATCAATATTTACCTTCTTTCTTCCTTGGCAGAATGGTAACCAAAAAATCATGCTGATGTACATGAAATCTTTCCAGGGAAGTTGTGATATTACTTTATCTATTTAAGGTGAATCTCAGAAAATCTCCTAACAACTATTTCCCATATAAAATATCTACCTTCTTTGCAAAGTGAATTTCAGGCTTAGCAAAAATCACCATCATAGCAGGGCTGAAAATGAACTCCTTCCACGTGTTCCTTGCAGACCACAAGAGAGACGCAAGCTTCACTGTAAGTATCTTCACAAAAAGATGAAAAAGAAAAGAGAGAGACCATCACCAGCCTGGCTCACAGCCTGTACCGGGCCACCAGCACATGACATCAATGTGCAGCTGTGGGTAGGCTTTGCAGAGAGACCCTGTCTCACAGCCTGTCACTTGGAGGTCATAATATTTTAGTGGCTCTTCTCTCTGAACAGAATAAAACCTGCAGATGGTTAAAGAGAATCAAAGTTCTGTTTAAAGCGATGGGGTGGAAGTAAGGGTAAAGAGAGCTGATGAGAACCAAATGTCTCCCATATGGTTCCACACAGAGCTGCTGGGAGGCCATATAAAAATTAATCTGACTCATATAATTCGTCTCAGAGCCAAATATATGCACATAATAAAAATGCAACTCAAATATGACATATCTGGGTTTTTGACAACACTGTGGGATGCAGCTTTAATTTGCCTTTATTATTGATTCTTAAGCTTGCAGTTTGTTATGCTGTTTTCCTTACGTGTTAGGACTTGACATTTATGTAAGAATATAAGAGATATCTCTTCCTATTTTAGAAAATAAAAAGATTAAGAGCATTTACCATCCCTCTCACTGATATTATTTTCTCATACATGTACACTTAGTAATTTTTTTCACATGTTCAGGGACAGTGAGGTGGCAAGGCTTTGTAATCCATTAAGAAAACAATCTATGCCAATGAAGTTCTGTTTTCTGGCCTTTATTTTTGTCCAACTAGTTGGGATGGCAAAATTTCCAACAGAAGTTTTTTATAGACACTTTTGATAAAAAGCAAAGAAAAAGTGGGCTTGAACGGATCTGCTATGGAAGAGGAACCATTCTGAAATGCCCACTGAGTCTGATTCCTTTTGTCTTTCTCTGGAAGACATACATAGTCAAAGAGAAAGAAATCCAACCAAAGCATGAGCCAAGTGAATCATTCGAAGCTTATAAGCCAAACTACATATTGTATTTGAGGCTCACACACCCATTGACTTATTTATTTAACTCTAAGATTTGCAAGAGATTACTGAAAGACTCCCAGTTTTGCAAGATTTAGACTGAAGACAAGAACTTAACATTCAATACCTTCAGAATTCCAAATATTTACAGGTGTTCCTGGCCCCTTCTGAGGCAGAATTAATCATTTCCCAATATTTGCTTCCCTAGCAATTTTACATGTCTCTATTAAAGTACTTTTCCCCTAAATTAAAACTCCTGTCGCTGTTCCTTAAGACTGTCAACATTTTGAGGTCATTTATTATTTTATGCATGTCTCCACAAAATATCACACATTTATGACATAGTAATATTTATGGGTTCATCCTATATCTATTGTGTGCTATGTTTCAAATATTACTCCATAGATTTAGAATTGATAGGATCCAAATCTTGCATTTGGTGATCTCATAATCCAGAGAAAGGAGTGTCTGGACCAATAGGCAATCGCAGTACAGAGTGCTAGTTCACTGTTAATGTTCACATACAGTGCAATGGGGGTTCAGGCAACAGCGGTGCTCAAAACATCTTCCATTGTTTACAACTTCAATGAACTTATAAGTAGATGCAACGAGTCAAAAAGAGTCTTTTATATGGCTCCATTTTTGATAATTTTAGCTCAAAGATCAGCAGGATTATAAATAGGCATGGAATATTTGAATAATTTTACCTATGACACAAATTAGTAAACAAACAACAATCAGAGTGCCAGGCCTGAGAATGAGAAAAGTCAGCAGACAGCATTGCCTCCTGATAGGGCCAAGGACACAGTCTGTAAGGGTCCTGTGAAGAGAGGCCAGGAGATACACAGACTTCTTGATGTAGTGATATTCCGAGTAGATAAACAATAAAACAATCTCCTACTATGGCTAGTGAACGTGATTACTAGAAAAAAGATACAGACTCAAAACTAAGAAAACTAAAAGCAGAAAACTAGCTTAGAAAGAACTAGCTTAGAAAAACTAAAACCAGAAAACTAGTGAGAAAAGTAAATTGGGCACAGACTAACTGTAAAGATAAAGCCTAAGCCGCATCAGCAGTAGTTTGGGACTCTGGTTCACATCTTGCCTGAACGTGGGTCCATGGGCACCATGGAGAGATTCTGTAAGCAGTGGCCACTCATCTCTTGGAAACATATATTTACAATATGCAGCCATACATATGATTTTTTTAATGTATTTTAAGTTCACTTTATTCCTGAGGCATGAGGCCTGATGTTGGATTGTGGAAAGGACCTAGCATGCGTAAGGGCAGAGGATGCTATGAGGCCTTACTTTGCTTGTGTCGTTGATGGACAGAGAAGGTAAAATGAGGGTTGAAAGACTTTTTTTTCATAAGAGTTTGTGAGCACTGGGTACTAACAGCCTAGTTAGAGGGTTTCAGAATTTCTATGAAAGAAGGCTTTTGAAAAATGTATGCATACAGAAGCCTAGTTTGGGAGAAGATTCCATATATTAAGAATAACAGCAGTGTTAGTTCAATTTCCAAACTGGAAACAACTTTCTGTTTCTAACTGTGGTGTATTTAGAAACAGTTGTGGATATTTCCAAGGAATCAAAGGTCACTTTAATGCCAAGGGAAAAGAATAACAGCTATTGAAGTTACGGTGGCTTGAGTTACACCAAGACCAGTGAAAACTGGAAACATCTGGGTATGCTATGCTATTACCAATCATAATAAAACTGTATCTGCTGTTGTTCTCCCTCATCTCCTATAATCTGAGTCTCTTGCTTCCCCTCATTTCCTTATTATTTATTATTTATCATTATTTATTGTGGGCAAATGGGGATGTTTCACTCTGGTGCAGCAAAGTATTATATGCATTTGTTTAGGTCAGACTTCATTTTTCTTTATAAAATATTTCCACCTCTTAGTGCTTTAGAAGTTGAAAAATTAACACAGGCTTGTTTCAACGATCAAATAACATAATAAAAGGTATAAAAAGTCAATGACAATCATCTCTCCATGTTACATGGATTCCAAAACTCTAAATTCCACCCCACTGGGGTAACAAACATTAACATCTTGTGAGTATTTTTCACCCTTTCCTCTTGCTCACATACATGTAAATATATGCATATGTACAGGTAATTTATTCATGTGTTTATTCTACCATAATGGAATATATATATATATATATATATATATATATATATATATATATAATCATGCAACTTGCTTCCTTCATTTAGCAATGTCATGTGGATTCAGATTACAAATCAGTACATAATGAATTAATTTCTCTGTTTTTAATCTTTCTGTACACCAAATAATACATTTATATAAATGGGTTCACACTATCATGGTGAATTTAAAATTATTCTCTTGTGTGCATACTCAGGAAAGGGCTCACATCACAAATGTAACATACAATTTAATGTATTCTCAAACAGGAAAGACATCTGTTTAATTCCCATCCAAATGATAAAGTAGAATATAAGTTGAACTTATATTCTACTTTATACTAGGAACCACTGAACCATTTTTTTTTTGCCCCCCTAATGTGATAATGTTCACTATCCTGACTTCTAACTTCTTAGGTAAATTTAGCCTGTTTAAAAAATTATACAAAAGAATCATCAATATGTATGCTACTATTATCTGGTTTCTTCCATTCAACAGATGATAAAACAGCGAATTTTATCCACATTTATATGAAATGTACTCAATTTTTTTAATGTATCATAGCATAATACACAAATAACAGATTTATTCATTATACAATTGAAGAGCATTTGGGTTGCTTCCAGTTTGGGAACCGAACGAACACTGGTGCTATTCTCAATATACGGAATCTTCCTCAACAACGAGGCTTCTGTATGCACATATTTTTAGAAGGCTTCTTCTTGAAAACTGGCTTTCCTACCACTAGGATTAAAGCCTGTTCTGTAATTTGAAGTTGCAAGTTGTAGGCTGATTTTTTCCCCACGTTTCTGACATATCAAAGGCAGGATGGGTAGGATGTTCTGCTGCCTGTGCTGAGGGCTAGAAACGCATGTTTCAAGGCAGTGAAAGAAAATTGAGAGACACTAGAGAATACTTGTAGCTCTCCATAGCAGCAATGGCATCTGTGATGTAGGGTGGTAGCAACTGCTGCCCTGCATGTCGGCTTCCAAGCTAGAGGTCAGACACCCGGCAAAGGTCACAAGCAGAAGGACATAGAATTACTGAAAAGTTTCAGATCGTCCAATGAAAGGTAGAGAAAAGGCAAGTAACTAATGGAGTTAGTGTGGAAAATACAGGCAAACTCTAGGAGGAAAACTGGAGCAAGAAATTTGGTGCGGGGAAGAAACCAGATTCAGTAAAGGGTGCTGCCAAACAAATTTTTAAAATGAAAGTGCATAAAATTAATTGTAAGTAGTTTCCACTTCTTTGATTATGCTATTTTCCCTATCTGAATGCAGATGTCTTCATTATTTATGGGTTCCATTTTTGCAAATCCACAGTTGCTAAAACATATTTGTAACACCAAAATCAATACTAGAAACATTTTCATAGCTATTTGCAGACAAGTGCAGGCATCAGTGTAAATGTGAGTTACTTGAATTCCATATGCCCTGCTGAGACCGAACAGGGTGACATTCCGGCTTCTTGGTTCAGTCCTCATAAAGCAAACACACAGTCTCCGTCTATTAGGTGCCATAATTTTGGCACGCCTCTGTTTTTTGCTAGTGATTCTGCTCTTTAAAGACTCACTGTTTATGGTCCCAAACATAGTGCTGATGTGCTTTCTACCATTCATAAGCATGAAAAAGCTGTGATGTCATGGAGAAATTTTATGATAAATAAGCTTCACTCAAGCATGAGTTATTAATAGAATGCTGTTGGCCATGAAAGCAATGTTAGTGAGTTAATAATACATAGTAAGCATGATGTCGTTAAACAAGGTTATGTGTCGATCAACTGGCAAAAATAAAAACATGTTCTGACTAGACACTCATGGGAGCTAAACCCAGTCTACCCCTTAGAATCTGAAATTCACTATTTCCTAATTCAGTGTACAGATCGACTTTATAAAACATAACTACCTGAAATAACAAGAATCAACTGCACCTAATAAAATCTGCTGCATACAAAGGACTTATGGCAGGAAATGCATGTCTGAATAGAAGCAGGGGAATAAATTTGGCATAGGTGTAGATTTGCATGCCTAAATTACACTGAATCGTTAGGACTCCTGCTCATCAGTGGTGGTGTAAGGCTGAATGACATCATCTCTGGGTGAACCCAAGAGCACCTAGCCCAGACTTGACACCAACAAGCAGTTACAACGTGCTGCTGGGTGCTCTGTCACCCTTTCCAGCACAAGAACATCTTTATTTGAAGATGAGCATGGTGCCATCTATCAATCTAGAGGGAACTTGGGCAAAAAAAAAGTGATCAAATCTAAAAAGTGATTAATTTTTTAATTGTGTTGTGATGGACCTTTTTAATTATTTTGAAATAGAATATAATAAAAATAATATTCAAATAAATTATCACAAAACGTGTTATCCAATCTCCACCTTTAAAAACAATTATATGATTTATGTTCTAAAGAAGACTATATGATTAAGAAAAACAAGGTTTGTGGGATTTTTTTAACTCTTCACATACATAGTGGGAATACAAATATCCAAGCATGAGAGAATCAGTGTTACGTACAAAATTCTGAAAGAACACAGAATCTGGTGATTATGCCACAGTTTCGACTATCTCACCAAATATAAAATGAAGGTCAAAATTTAAGTAAAAAGAATATAACGTGTAAAAGAAATATTTACATTTAATCAGTCCTATATTTGAGTATCCATTAATTTCTATTTTTCTTTAAATTTGCATTGAAATCGCTCTCTAAAAGAAACAAAATAATATGCTGATGCTATTGAAAGGGATGACATTGCCCACTGAATACTATTTAGTTTGGACCACTAGTAATACTATTAATTTCTCCTTTATAATGTACACTTTAGCTAGCACATGACCCATACCACGGAACATCAGTTACACCCGGGGGACCAGACATTACCAGCACGTGCTACGAGTGGTTTATTTTACAATTGCTGTGAAATAAACGCTGATGGAAATGAGCCACTGGTGAATTACTCGCCAGCAAAAACAACAATATTTGTATCACTCCTGCAACCTCCCTCCCGAAAGGGGGACGCAGCCGCCGTTTACTTGTATTGGTTCACACAGAAACAGGGACAGAGGAGGTCGGGAAGTAGACAATCACAAGACTGCAGTTATTTATGACGGTTAAACAGAATTCGTTTTGGCAGCTGAGATCCTCCACCACAGCTAATTAAAGCACCAAACGGACACACACACACACACACACACATACACACAATCACACGCGCACACGCACACACACAATATATAAATGAATAAAGTAATAAAATAAAAATTATTTCCAAATACACTACAGTTCATCATGTCTCTCATCTAATAGAAAAAGTAAAATGACTTCAATCTTTTTATGTAGGTGATCTTTCCAGAACTATTTGAAGGAAGAAAATTAAAATCTCACAGCAGGCTTTCCCGAGAAACAATTTATCCCTTTTTTTAATTTAAGAACATTACTTCTTGCATATCCTTTTTCTACTAAACTTGAGTCAGTATCAAATATTTACGTCTTTATAGAAGATATGCAAAGAAAGTCAGACATTTTTACTACAGATATGAAAATGCATAATTGTAGCTTAATATAATCTATACACAGACTCGTCTGCATTGAAAAAAATACTTGGTTTATTTAAACACAATGCTCAAATATAATCTCAATTACTCTCAGCCTTTTGTCCTAACTGGATTAATCCAGTAACCTCTCACCTTCCATTAAGGGGAGCTGGCCTGAGCAACAGAAGGGGAAAGAAAACAGTATGCCCGAATAACATGGTACAACGGTACACGCTAAAAGCAAACAGACCACTAATTATCCTGTGTACAGGTTTGCACACACACACACACTTTTGTCTGTGATTCACTGGACTGTACAATGGTTGCTCCTTTAGCTGAATTGACCTTTTGCTTAAGTCCAATGTACCACAAGGAAATCATTATTCATTTCTCCCCTGCTCAATGCCTAGATGCAGATTCAGAAATGTTATTTATTGTCTGGCTGTTAGTCTTTAATGTACAGCAGTTATTACTAAAGGAGACAGCTGGCTGCATCGACCTATCCTTTACTGCCCCCAAGGCCATGCATACCTAATTCAAGGATACCAGATAATGGTATGTGGCATGATTTACATGTAGAGAATGCAGAATTCATTGTGAGCCTATTTATAACTACAACATCCTCAATAGAGGAGATGATTTGGCAGAGGTTGTAAGAGTTTTCTGACAAGAAGTATTAATATTTGAACCTTTTCCCAAGTGCTGCAGTGATGCAGAGATGAAGCTTGCCTGAGTTATTTTTCATTACGACCTTTTCCTGTTCATTAGCACTTACATTCCTGGGGTTGGGAAGCCACTGTTTTAACTCTAATTTGTATGTAATGAGCATATTCTATGCAAGGAGACTCTCCTTCATTAGTGAAGCTGGAAAAAGGCTGGCAACCCAGATGAAAAAGGATATCTAATCACACAGAAACCTGACAAGTCTGGTTTTTGCAGGTGGTATTTGGAAAACCAAGGGTCTGCTCTCTAGATGGTTGAGATAGATCATAAAGATTCCATAATGCCTTTGTAAAGCAGTTAGAAACAGGCTGATCTCTTAACCAATACATATTCCTTCAGTAAAACTACTCTAATGGATGAAGTTGCCTCTGGGTGCTGTTAAGAATATAGGCAGATCTCGTTGCTTATACAGACACTGCACTGGCAATTCCTACAGAATGCATTTTGGGATGGTTCAAGTATTTTTTTAATAATATCATGTGTCTAGAAATAGTGAGAATTAACCACACATTTAAAAATGCAGCTTAATAAAGCTTATCAAAGAATTCTTTTTTGCTAATAAGACCACTGGTTCACAAGAGATAACAAAATCAGTACATTTGTTGATGCATTATATTTTTTAATTTCAAATGTAAAACTAAAACCTATTGCTTATTAACATTCACATGGAATGTATTCTCTAAAAATTGAAGTTCTTTGTCACATATTTTTAAAAATTTACAGCGTTAGAGGGTAAGTTTAATTTGAGGATAAAATTTTACCTCTAGATTATCATCAGTTCATGTTCAATTCTTAGAAGCTTCTACATGCTAAAATAAATGATTAACACAATGTATCAAGTTGGATTTTCTTGGTTTTTAGCTACATTTTTTATAAAAAGATTCTGACTTTCCATTTGAACCAGCAAGTTAATTTGTATTTAGTTTCTTGGATTAATCATTCTAAACACTACTTTTTGACAAATTCATATTGTATACCAAAAAATCACCAAAAAGGAAGTAAATGGAAAATAAAATAATGTGTTAAATGTACCCATCATTCCAAATCCAAGAGTACCCAGTACCATTTGCTGTACTGTTTTATGTTATTGTTGCACTTATGATAGAATGCCTGATTTTTGTTGTTGGAATTCTGTCTGTTCAGAAAAAGCTCACAGTTCAAGTGATCATGCTTGGTTCTCTACAAACCGAAAAAAAAAAAAAAAAACAAGACACTACCATTTCGTTTGACTCATAGGGTTGGTGATAATATGCCTTCTTAACCAATCAGAGTTAGATCTATTTCATGTGGTTTACAGTTATTTCAGATACCTTTGTTTTGTTTTGTTCTTAAGGCTGAAAAGCAAACACAGCAAAAATTATCAAAACTACAGCATATGTATTATTTTGTGCTTTGGACTTCCATCAAGCCATATAAAACCAGAACTGAGTTGCATAGAAGAATATACATCTTATGGTATAGATGATTGAACGGTTTCCCATTTCTTCCTATTAACAGGCATTAGTCAACTTAAACTTAAGATGTAACACCATGCCTTCTCTTCAGGTGGTTATTGAGAGCATATGGGGAGAATGAAATTGGTGATTGACAATCAGCACTCTCAATGAAATCAAGACATAAATATTGAAATACGTGATAAATTTGCGACAACCAAAATTGAAAATAACACAAATGACAAGAAGTAAGGGTAAATATGCAATTGCAATTGTCGGTTTATTTTTATTAAATGAAAAAAACCTAGGGTGTTTTCTTGGACGGTTCATAAAGGATGCCTGGGTAACTGATGTTTACTCAGCAACTCCTGTGTACCATGTACCACTCCTAATGGTCTCAAGTTAGCATGTATACAGTGATCATGAAAGCGAAATATTGCTTTAAAATGTAAGATATTATTCTATATTTATGCAGATGCATAGCAACACAAGAAAAAAAGATTATGCTTTTTGCAAACTTAACAAAGAAATATACCCTAAGAAAGTAAGAACTAAACTTAAGAATCTGAAATACATTTATCCTAGAACTTAATTTAGGATCTAAGGAACAACCTCATCAGACTCTAAAAGTACTTGTCTTCAAAGTAAAATATGTCACCGTTTGTGTAAAGATGTGAAAACACTTTGTTTTAATAATGTTCAGAAAGTGCTTTATGCTTCATGTTATGAGTCATATTTTTTCAGTTATCCAAAGAGTTGACAACTGAGTCTTAACCTTCCAGACTGGCTACATATTGCTATCTATTATTAATTAAAATAATCAGTTTAACAATTTCAACAATGTGATTGACTTTTTAGAAAATTTTATTATTTCTCATTTAAAATATCAAATATCATCACAGATTGCTGTTAAACTTCTTACCAGGCACCATTCTCATTGGAGTACGATGATATCTGCTGTGGTTTGTATCTGGAGTGTCCTCCAAAAGCTTCATGCACCTGTAGACATGGGGGGTGGGACCAACTGGGAGAGATGGTACTGGAGGATTGACCCGGAGGGGTGTACACTGACTTCACCTTTCTTTCCAGCTCTTGTCTCTGTTCTGCTATGCTGTGAGATCTCTGTCTTTGGCTCTGGTCTCACCATATGATTCTACCATTTCCAGCTATCCACCAATGAACAGACTGTGACCTTCCGAAACTGAGCTAAAATAAATTTTTCCTCCCCTATGTTGTGGATATCAGGTATTGAGTCACCACAATGAGAAAGTAACTAGAACAATATCTTAGTGATATTTTCATTTGCATTTCTCTAATGCCTAAGGGTGTTGAATCTCTTCTCATGTATTTGCTGGTCATTTGAACTTCTTCATCTGAGAATTGCCTATTTATTTCAGTAGCTGGTGAGGTTGTGGGGGAAAACGAATGCTTCTACTCTGTTGGAGGGACTGTAAACTGGTATAACCACTATGGTAAGTAGTATGGAGATTCTTCAAGAGGATAAAATAAATATTCCATTGAACGTAGTGATACCTCGTCTTGTATTTTCCCCCAAAAAAACTTAAAAGCAACATGTAACAGAAATTCATGTATACCCATATTTATAGTACAACTAACATAGCTAAATTGTTGAAGATGCCAAAATAGCCAACAATCAATACAAAAATTGTGATATACATACATAATAAAGTAGAATCCTTAGATGAAGACAAATAAATTTGAGACTTTTATAGTAAATGGATACAACTGGAGACCATCGTGCTGAGGGAACTGAGTCAAACTCAGAAGGTAAAATGTCACATATGTTCTCTCAGGATACAGGCAATAGATAGAACCAAATGGGTGTGATGGCAGAAATCAAGGGGTGAGGTAGGGAGAGGTAGAGCCAAAAGGGGAGGAGAAAGACTGCAATATGGGTGTGACATATATGTACACAAAACACCCAAGCTGAACTGTAGCCATTGCATATCGTATACATATACTAATAAAAATGAGGGGAAATATAACCTACTTATTTAAGATCAAGAATCTGGAAAAGCTGCTAAAATTCTATACAGAGTGAAACCACTTTATCTTGTTTTCTCAGGCTTTGGGAAAATACACTATGTAAAAATCAATAAAAACATGAGACTTCATATACACAGCATATATATATATATATATATATATATATATATATATATATGGACTACATAAATGCTTTGTGACTCCATGTCAGTAGTTCTCAGCTTGGAGCAGGGGTAGAAAAGGTACAGGAACACTTGCCTGGGCCTTGAAAAACTTTCTGGTGCCACACTTCACGGCTGAGGGTTAGGTTAGTTATTACAAACCATGGGAAATAAGTTTCTATTAGCATCTAGTAGGTACATTCTGTAAATTTTGCTAAGCATCCTACAAGCTCAGAAAAGTTCCTAATAAAGAACTATTAAACAAAGCCAGACCTGGTAGCACAGATCTGTAAGCCTAGGGCTCTGAGGCTGATGCACAAAGCCAGCAAAACTGTCCCAGAGGAAGTCACATGTGACTGAGTCATGGCAGAGGCAAGTCAAGGCATAAAACTGAAGGAAATGCATTTTCACAAAAATGGAAGTGGTGGCCAATGTATCCCCTGGGGGGAGATGTAGTAACCTAGTGCTGAAAATGAACACTGAGCTATGAGCAGAGGACAAAAGAAATAGAAGTAGTGAGCGCATTCTCAGAAGAAATTTAACAGAAACAGCCAAATCAATAGAGTAAGCAAAGGTAAAGAAATAAAACATTTTTATGTAAGAGGGAAAAATACTGACCATTTATAGGTGAAGAGTTCTGTAACAGTTTGCATATTCAGAAAAAGAGGGAGCAACATAAAAGATTTCAAGAGGGGGATGATAGAGGGAAGGGTTCAGGTAGAAAATTCATTTTTGTAGATAGTTCACACAGCATAAGTGTCAGCAAATGAGAGGCAGAATATATTTGAGTTTTGAAATTTCTCAGACCATAAGTGGTGATTACTGGGTTTAGTTGATTAATAACATATCTCACAAAATGATAAAAGACGAGATGTAATTAATTTAACTAAAAACTTGCCATTCTAATTGTATTTCACCTAAAAATATTTATCTAGGATTTGTTAAAAATAATTCTCTGCTCACCATGATACCTCAGGCTTCTTGAACCTGTGCTGATATATAACTCTAAGGTGAAAAACTGTTAGGGGTAATTTTGCTTTGATCTATATGCTTCACTAGTCGGAAATACTTAAAATTTACATATAAGAATTATAAATAAAACTCATTTTATATGAATATCACATTAAAATGGTAGGCTTTAAGTAGTCTTATAATGTTAGGAATTCTTGCTTTTAGAAAAACACTTAACACTAAGACGGTCTGATAATTAAGTGATGATAAATTGCACTTATGTGTAAAGTCAAGGTTGTTGACATTAACCTTTCTGGAAACACACTGGCACCTACATTTCTGACACACACTATAGACCTATGACTGGTAATGAGCAAAATAACTTCTAAGCGATAAAACTGTGTCTGCCTGAAGCATTTAAAAGTCATCCAACTACCCGGAAACCGCTAACAATATTTTACTTACAAGAGGAAAGATAAGAACCTGCAATAATGGGGATCAGGGTGTGTTTTGTTTTCATTTGTTTGCTTTGAGCTATATTTTCTGCATGAGTGCATTGTATCTAGCATCAAATATATTAGGGCCAAGGTGATATGGTAAGAAATATATAGGCATAAAATTCACGGAACATTCTAGATGGATACACACTAGACCATTAATTATCATGACCTTAGCAAAGAGAGAAACTGGGGGAGGGATCCCAGAGGAAATTTCACTTTTACTCTATAAATACTTGTCGCATTTCAGCTTTTTCTCTAATAAGCATGTGATCATGTTTGGTTTGTATAATAAAATTGTATAAAAATTGTTTGTATAAAATTAAACAACATTGCAAAGAATTATTTGATATAATCACAGGTCCTATCTCACAGTGTATAATGATGACTGCTACACTTTGGATGTGGCTTGGACTGTAAGGATTTTGGTGTTACAGTCTGGGTCCTCAGTGTAGCAGGGCAGTCTGTCTCTGAGAGGTATGAAGGAGTTGATCACTGAGGGTATTGCCATCAGAAGGCATTGAAGTAATTATTATAATTTCCTGAATGTTCTCATGAGAGCATGTTGCACAGAATGGGAGTGACAGGCTATGCGAGGGAGCCTGTCATAATTCCTGTTGCTGGGCAGAATACCTGACATCCAAAGCTTAAGGGAGGAAAGACTTGTTTTTAGCTTATACTTTCAGAAGCTCTTAGTCTATTCATTTTGGGCCAGCAATGGTGGAAGCACATGGCAGACGCCTAGTAGAAGAAAAGCAGTTAGTCCACAGCATAGTGGACAGGAAGCAAATGAGGAGGGAAAGGCATAGCTAGAAAAATACCCTTCCAGGTCCTGTTGCAGTGATCCACAGCCTCTGGGTCAAGCCACAGCATCCCTCCCATTCCAACTTGGCACAGGAAGAAAATCAAAGGCTTTATCACCATGACTGAATAATCTTCCAGACATGTTCAATGTTATGAACTATCATCAAACTATCTAATTATGATTTGTGCATTTTTCTGAATGTTTGTTCTATTTTAAAGAACTGCTGACCAGAATAGTTATAACCTCAATATAATTAAGTAAAAGAAAAAATCTTAAATAAAAGTATAAGATTGGATATAACAATATGTAGGGGCAGTAATCCATTTATTGACTAGCTATATGACTTTGGACAAGTCTCCTCAGTCATCTGAGCCCACAACTCCACCACAGTAAGAAATTGAGACACAATAAATTAATTTTTGTTTTTAAAAAATTTGCAATATCCATTTGCTCATTTTCTAATCTCATAGTTGCTGTGACAAATGACTACTTGGATTTTGTTATTCCCACTTCTCCAGCAGAGGAACAACCTCCACAAGAGCTTGGCGTTTATTCAAGTAACAAAATCAGTGAGTTGCCTAACCAGGTCTAAAGCTCTGATTTTCTAGAGCTAGTGTCTTCAATATCAAAACAAGAAAATGTGTTCAATAGAGGTATGCAGTTAACCATGCTAATAGAAATAACAGTCTAGGAAGACCTAGTATAGAGAAAAGTGTTTAGATGAGAGAGGCTAACTCTAAATAGTGGCTAATAAACAACTGAGACTGCATTCTATAAAAACAAAACAAAGATTGCTCCAAGTAAACAACCAATGGGATAAAACAAAGACTAATGATTAAGAGGAAAAGAAGCAAAGATGTCTACTTCAGGCAATGGGAGCTGTCATATCTATATGACAGAGATTTTACTATTTGATTCACTGATACATATTCATTTGTACTGTCACTATAAGATATTATTCCTGACTCAAAATCAAAACTTTAAAAATGGGCTGAGGATGTGACTCAATGTGAAGGCCTTGAACTTGATCTCCAGTACATACATACATAAATAAATAAATAGATAAATAAATAATATATGATCCCACCAGAGGAAAAGAAGAGTCTCTTAGTAATCTAAATATTATTCTGTTGATCTGAAAGTTCGCTGCTTTGTCCAAAAATGCTAATGTTCTGTATTTAAGCCATTATGTGGTATCGAAATTCCCATAACAGAAGCACAAGTATGCACACACACACACACACACACACACACACACACACACACACAATTATGTCTTTACATTTATCTGAAAGAGAAACTAAACAAGGCTTCTCAAATTATATGAATTTAAGCATACATAAATTGCACCCTAACTTCTACCTAGCCTTCATTCTTTCAACAAACCTGACTGTCTCCTTCCCATTAATGAGCCTGTTTGTGCCCTTTTAGAAACTCTAAGAAAGATAGTTGGCCAGAATTCAATTTGATTGTGCTGCTCATCAAAGATAAATAATCTTTAGTGTGGCTTCTTATGTTTTCAGTTCTATCTTCTTTTAAATATCTTACAAAGGTCACAGTTCTTCCAGCCCTGGGGTGGGGGTGGGGGGGGAAGCCCACTCATAGACCCTTTGTCGAGATACTTCACTTCTAAAAGATTCCTACTGTACCAATTAAATCAGTTAATTTGTAGGCCAATTAAGTTAGAACATTCGTCTGTTTTCTTATGTGGTTGGTTGATATCATATAAGGTCAACATAGAACATTAAAAAGACTCAAATCCTATACCTATTATTAGAAAGTAGCTAAAGAAATCAATCAGAAAATATCTTCTTATGAAATGGTAAGTCGCTGTGAAGAAGGACTGAGTCACAGATACTTGCCATTTTCTGGTGCCTCAGGACCCTTCATTTTTGGAATATATGAACAATAAACTAGAAATAATCATATCAAAGAGATAGCTCTCTTTCATATTTGATGTACATAAAGGTACTAAACAACTGAACAGCATTTAAAATGTAATGACAGACTTATAATAACAAAACCATACTCATTATCAACATTTCTAAAGACTTCATAGCAGCATGTCATTCTCAGAACTAAAGGCCTAATATTTGTTATGTGAAAACTTTGCGATAATTTTAATGATATGCATGACTCCAAAAAATCAGAAGCTAATTGTTTAACTGCTTATTAAACATTGACAATTTTATGCTTTTTGAAATGTGTTTCTGTTCTGTATACTTAGTCTTTTGCACAGCAAAGAAAAAAATGAAGACAGGGCACAAAAATAATTTATTAAAATGAATTCCTTTTCAATATTCCAAATGTGACATCATTTTCAGCCTGGTATTTTTTTCTATTCTTTCACTTAATAGTCAAAAAATAAGTTTTATTTACTCATTTTTTTCAAATGAAACTACTTCGGAAGTTTGAGAATAAAAGTAAACTATTTTTGCCCAACCAAAATCATCATATTAAGGCACTGTTGGCCAGGTGTTTGAAATAATCCTTCTCACTTCTCCCTTCTCCCCCAACAATTCTACATACTCTGCTGGCTCAACAAAACAAGTGAACACGAAAGCTTTTACTGTCAGGATGTCAAGTAGTTTATGACTCACAGTGACGGGTGATAATATATCACCTTGAATGTTAAGGGAGGCCCATGACAGAGCTGAAGCAAACAATGTATTTCATACTGCTGTGGAAATGTGAATTTAAACTTCACCTAATAGGGACTATAAAAAGTTATCATGCAGGTCTGAAATGTGGTCCAATACTTATAAACTGTACCGTTGTATCCAGCAAGATACCAGTAATGATGCCACAACATGCCACCCCCAGCATTCAGCAACAGGATGCCCAGCACAGCATGCTCCTTACTACGTTGTGTTAAGGGCACATTCCTAATGCATCAATCAAATTAGCAAAGTACACTCTACAACATTGTGCTTGCTAAAGTGGTCCAGGAAGCATAATGTAGCACTGCTCAAGGATGTACTAAACTCTCAATGATTTAGAATAAATGCTTGCTCCTTCCCGTGTGCTTTTATAGGTAATGAAGTTAAAACTTTTTGTTCAAATATGGGCTTTTTTCTCAGCTATTTCAATTTATTAATCCAAACTTTTCAAGCTGAATAAGGCAATGTTATATGCATTTTAGCTACTTTAAAGCAATGCCAAAGTTTTCAGAGTTCTCTCCCTATGTTGCTCAAAGGAGAAATGCTTGGATTGGCAAACCTAGCATTTGTGCTACTTCCGGCTCATAGAGAATTACAGAATGTGGGAACTTGGAGGATAAGCCTTCTCCTTTATACTTACTGGCTGCTCATGCTTCAGCAAGTCCCCATCGTGTTATACTTGCCCTTCAGAGATTCATCTAAGAGAAAATAAACATGAGCACATGCATACGCAGCTATAGAAATGGTACAATTTCTATGAATTTTTTTCATAGAAAACTTGTAATGATCATTTCAGACAGAAAACGCCTTTATAAGCAGAACCTTGAACTAATTTCAACCTGCTTCATCCACTAACTTGCCATCTGTAGCATTTTTAATTTACAGCAGTGCTCATTTTCCATTGGTCTGATCTTAAAAGTGGGCAAATCCTAATAGTGAAGTGGTTTCCAGAACTCGGAGCAAGAACTTTTCCTAGCTTTTCCAAAATTCCTCCAGTTGGCTGAGTTCTTATTGCCACAATTGGTCATTAATTGCTTCATATGTTTATTGTCTGCTATTATGTAAATTTCAAAATGAGTAACAAGTATCTTCAATTTAACAAAGAAGAGTATATAAGATGTATCTTTGGGAATAGTAGGAAAAGTAGGGCATAGAAGTGGTACATATGCTACTGTAGGTTGTATGTTGTATACTATCGTTTGAGAGGATAAGAAATTCTAAATATGGAGTACTTAATATCACAATGGTGAAAAAAATCAATATACAGAAAGGTGCATTGCATAAATTCTGAATACAATCATTTCTATGATCCCAAATTTATTTTTGTAAACCCAATAGCTTTGTTCTTCAGGTGGAATGCTATGTGATGTGTCATGACCATGGCTAAAGACTCCATAGGGTTCTACCTGAGGCTAAAAGAAATAACCTTAGAAACAAAGTTGCTGTACCATGTTCTCTTCCAATTAAACCAAACCAAAAATAAATGAAGTGTAAAAGAAAGTAAATGTGTGTGTGTGTGTGTGTGTGTGTGTGTGTGTGTGTGTACATACCTTTGGCCTTGCAGAATCAACAGAAGGCATGGCTACTTCTACCCAACAAAACCAACGAATTATGGGTGATACAAATGGTGACATTTATAACTCTTCTTCCAAATTCCTCAAAGATAGATGTAATTTGGTTTTCAGAATTCTTTCAGAATTTTCAAAGTATAATATAGTACAGATGTCAAACACAGATACCACTATTGGTGTGATATGGGGTAGCTATTTACTATCAAACAGTACTGCTTCTACAGTGAAATATGGATATTCACATAAAATGTTTTACAAATAAAAAAACTATAGTCTCTAAAGAGGTCAGGTCAGGTCACAGTTCAGGTCTAATAAATTTGGTACCATCCTAGATCACAATGATTGATGATTTAAGAATCAAGAATATGGAATTTTATATTTTACTGAATATGTTTTTTCATCTGTTTTGGACCAGAATAATCAATAATTGTTTTTGTAATACTGTTCTCTAGCATAATATGCCCAGGATTGTAACATGTGTCAAAAGTATCCATTAGAGGAATATTATGGTTTAGATATAAAATGTCCCCCAAAAGTCTCGTCTCATGTGTTTAAAAAGTGGTTGGGTTATGGGGCACTATTTCCATTAGTGGGTTGACTCACTGACATGTTCATAGTTGAATGTGTTGATGAAAGGTGGGGCCTGGTTGGAGAAGATACATCACTGGGGTCATGACCCTTTATCTGTGGCTCCTCCCTTCCTGTTGTCTCTACTATCTGGCTGTCATCATTTGAGCATCTTTGCTGCACTCTGCTCCTTCACTACGCTGTTTTGTGTTGGATCCAGTCAAATGTGGATTAATCTAAAAATTATGAGCCAAAATAAATCTCTCCTTTAATTTCTGGGTCCTGGATATTTGTTCCACAAAGGAACGTGACTAATACAGAAAACTAGTAGTAGGTAAGTAGGGTCATTGCTGTGACTGCACCTGACACTGTGGTTTAGAAGCCTTTGGAAATGGTTTGTAGGAGGAGTATGCAGTTTGGATAAGTGGCTAGAGAAACCCTAGCGAGAGGTACAAGTAGTTTGATGGTTATCTGTGGTCAAAGCTCAGAAAACCAGGTGTAAAAGGAATGTGGGCAATAAGGGCCAAGGTCAAGAAATTTTAATTGAGACAAAGATTCCACTGGCATTTGAAGTAAAGGCTATGTACAGTCCATTCTGGTAGAAAATGACTATGGTTTTTTTTTTATGTTCTAGAACTCTGAAGTAAAAAAAAAAAAACTTAAGGATCATGAACTAAGTAATATGTCAAAGGTTTATAACAGCCTTGGGCTGTGGCATGGATACTATCAGCTGCCTTTAGCCACACTTCTACTGAGAATCAGGGCAAAAGCCAGACCAAAAACTTTGAAAAAAAAAAAAAACAACTTGCATTTTGGACACAGAGAATCATGTGTAATGATGGAACCAAAAAATGTATGCCTGCTAAAGAGATTAACACTATTACAAAATGATTTGCATGGAGATAAGAAGAATGACGTCTTGAAGGCATCTCAGAAATCTTCCAGAACTCACCCATGGCAGGTACAAGAATGCAAAAGTATGAATCTTTTTACTTGAGAAGAGAGTCCCTACAACTCCTTCTTGAGAGACCTATTAGGTAACTGGTTCCTTGGTGTTATGGTTTGGATGTGGAATGTCCCCCAACAGCCTCATTTGAATGTAGATTGCATGTGCTCTTAGGTGAAGGGGAATAGCTAGGAGAGGTGGATTACAGACATGTGATAGGTAACATGTGGCACATCACGTGGCATGTGGCCTAGAAGGGTGTGTACTCTTGCCACAGCTTCTTTTGACAACCCTGTTCTTCCTCTTGCGATGCCATGAGCTGATGTTCTCAGCAAGACCCATCCTGCCATTGCCAGTTCTCATGAATGGACGGACACCTTCTGAAACTGTGAGCTGAAACAAACCTTTCCCCCCTTAAGCTATGGGTATCAAGTATTCTGCCCTAGCAATAAAAAAAGTGACTAAGGCACCAGGGATTCAAGTTGCCATGTTCGGCCATCTACGCAGGCAGAGGTCACCTCAGGTGGGTGATGGGGGCCTGGCTATTGCTTCCACTGATGGCAGACCTTGTCATCATCCATGTGGTGCTGGGTTTACTGGAGGCAGAATGCAAGAGCTGTGCGGTCAGGACCTCTACCTAAATTTCAGGTGAAGGCCTGGAAGGCCAGGAAAGGAGTCTTTGGAAAAGTAATGTATGTAGCAGCAGGTATAAAGTCAAAGGTACAGTAGATCCCATGAAGTTAGGGATACCAGAGATATGGAACATCATCTGAGGAAAGCTGGAGGCCGTGCATTAAAGTAACAGAAGAGAGGCTGCAACCGGCAAGGCCACATGTGTAGTAGGGTCCACATACCTTTTGAAATACATTTTGATCATCGTGCTCCTCAGATGCTAGACATGGAGCTACAGGACGTAATGCCTGCCCGCCAATTTTCAGTCTTGCTTTGGTCTGGTTCTTTATCTTCTTACTATTTCCTTTTGTAATGGGACTGTTTATCTGTGCTAATGTACCTTGGCATTATGTAACTTTTTTTTACAACGGTTCAAGCTGTTTTGAGTCTCTAAAAAGAACTGAACTGGACTTTCAAAAATACCAGAATTATTGAGGCTTCAGGGAAGTAATTATTAAGTTTTCAGTTGTATATCTCATAGTTCTATAATGCTATATGGTATTATAAACTTCCTATTGTTCTTATTAAGAGGTTAAGTATGGTTAAGATGATGTGTTTAGGTATAAAACTGACAAGAGTGGACTATGTTAATCCTCATACGTCAATTTCACTAAATTAAGAAAAGCATGACAGATGTGATTCATAGAGAAAGCCCCTGGTGTATCGGGGAGGCTCTTCTTACCCCTTCCTCTCTGGCACTGACTGCCTCCTGTGCATCCCAGCCACCACTAACCATGAGGTCTGCTCGTCTATGCCTTTAGGCCACATCCACTTTGCTTTGTACCCAGCTGAACATGGACTAAGACTGAGCAAGCTCAGTCCCTCCTCCCACAATTCTGGGTGTAAGAGAATGAAAAAGCTAATGAGTATCAGCAATGAAAAAGCTAATTAATACAGGAAGATAGTGGAGTGAAACCTCACAGGCATAACCTGAAAACCCTTCGGCATTGTACAACTGTCCCCTCAGCCTTCTATAGCTCGCCAGCCCCACCCTCCCTTCAAAAGTCCAACCCCCACTCCCACCTTTCCTGGGCATCTCACATTTGTGTACAGGTTCTGCATTTCTGCATGTTAATAAATTTGCTATGCCTTCCTGTTAATCTGGAAATGTTCCATTTATTTGATCAATTAAAATGATCACACCTTCATAACAAAATACTACACTTTAAACTCCTCTTTTCAACTTCTCTACACATATTCAGAGCTGTGCGGTCAAGCACTCAGCAAAGCTGGAGCGAGAGGCTGGGGCAGCTTTCCCGTGCTGCTCTCTCTGATCAATGTCTCAGGCAGAGCAGCCCTGCCCCTGAGTTAAGACAGCACCATCATTCAAGTGCAGCTGGGTGGGGAGGGCTAAAAGGGAGTGAGAGATGGCACCAGTTTGCTGCCTCTGCCTCCACACTAACTGCCTTCAGGACTCTGCCTCTCTTACATCTGGAAGTAATTGTCTTCTTCCTGGCTGAGCACAGACATCATCATCTTTTACGTCCTTGTCCCTGGGCACCAGAGCTGATGAGGAAAACTAAAGAGTTGTCCACACTCCTTCTAGTCCAACCTTTTTGATTCAGAATAGCTAGTCCTGCTTTATTTGATTAACGATGGGTTGTTTTCAAGTATTCTACATTCCTCCAGCCCTATATTCTTCATTTCCTCCTTCGTGTTTCACCTCAGATAATGCACTTTCACTTCAAACTAAATTGAACTCCTAAAAATTGGCTTCCCTCCAGTCTTTTCTCTTCCACTGCCAACTGAGCTCCAAACCCTGGAGGTATCCATGACTCCAATACTTAATTTGCTGTCCTAACAGGAAGAAGTAAGGCCTGCCAATTCTTCATTCAGAATACTTCTCCTTTCTCACCCAGCATGTTGCGAAAGCTCAAACCCTTCACAGTTCATGCCTGATCCTCCATGGTAGTCTCTTTAAAAATAAATAAATGAAAAATTTAGAACACTCTCCTACCGGTATCATACCAGGCACACCAAAGTCAAATGACTTTTAGTGAAGTACATTTTTTCAGTTTTTTCTTGCTCTGTTTAATTATCATAATGTTAACAAGACCTAGAGAAAAATGCATACTTTATTTGCAGACTTTTTCTCCACTACACAAATCCAATTTATTCTTGATTTTTATCTTTAAACTTTTACTATGACTTTTCTACAAATACATTAACTTATGAACTGCCTCCAGTCCACTGAAAGAATTCTTCAGCACCTCCCATGCCTCTTGGATGTTTTCATGCGGTATCACCTGGCTCAGATCTGACTTCATTCATCTAAGATCAACTGAAGTTTCATTTGTTCATGAAGAGTTATCATTTGGGCCACAATGGTTATGAAGCACACTGCTGGTTGCCATAACTAGCCATTTTATTCTACCAGTCCCGAAACAAATATAAAATATGCAAGCAATCATTGGCCTAAGCTGTCTGTGAGCTTTGAGCTTCTGTGCAACAAGCCACAACATAATAGAGTACACTGACAAACTGATTCCTAGTCTAGGAGTGTATTTTGTAATAAGCAACCAAGTTCCATTTCCTTATGAGCAGCAAATGACCAGATCATGCTCAAAATAAACACTTGACTATAGCAAATCAAGAGATTTCGCTACTTCTTTCCCGAGAGCTGCCTAGGAATAGACTTTGCTCCTAGGGCTAGGTGGAACTCTCTGAACCTAGTCTGGTTCTGAGAGTGCCCAAGTAATGAATTCCTCTTGCTCGAATAACTGTTAGATTTAATTTGTCAGAAGTGCTTAACACAACAGAACTCCAGGTTTCAGCTGAGCATGTGAACCGTCTAAAGAAAGTAGCATTGCCCAACATTATTTGTAGGTCATATGAATAGTGGGCTGTGAATGAACGTGATATGGTTACCTACTGGGTCAAACACTTAGAAAAAAAGGTACACCATTTGAATTAAATGGATGAAAGCAAGACTATTAAAGTAGGATTCTAATTCTCTCCCACTAGAACAGCAGAGCAAGGAAGGACAAATCCAGACATCTGATAACTTTACAAAGTGAAATGCCATAGGAACGTACACGAGAGAAACAAGTTCCTTCTTTTGAATCTAAATTTGTTTTATGCTTTCATTATAGTAGCCAAATCTGTATCCTAATATTACATCATTTATTGCCTGCATTATTCAATTGCTTGTTCCTATAATTATCCAAGAATGTATCAGCTCACTTTTGTACATCTTTATATCAACCAACATCAAGGTAGATTATAACATCTTAATGTGCACCTGACTCAGTGGAATCCCCCACACACTCGCTGCTCTAGCCTAGTTCATCTAGTACTTAATAAAGATAACCACGCTCTCTATTATCTTGGAGAGAAAATTGTTTTACACAAGTACATTATAATTTTTTAAATCCTTTAAAATTCAAAAATATTTAAAAAGATTTTTCTCTTGAAAAATACCTGAAAATATACTTTACCTTCTCTAAGATATTTTACAGAAAGAAATAGATGTGACTAATTGATGTTTTATGTCTGCAGATAAAAACTTCTGAGGTACATTTCGTATTATTCTTCTCAGTTAACAAATATGTTCCCAAATATGAAGCACCTGAGGTTTTTTTTTTTTTTTGAAAAACTCTTCATAATACCTTTCTGTAGCTTTACTAAGGTGCATTTAATAAATTAAAACTGTAAGTATGTATGGTGGACAACGGGTTTTCATATGCACCTAAATTGTGAAATAATTACCCAGTCCTTTATACCTATCACCTCACATGATGTGTCTTCCCTTTTTAATTCTATTTCTTTTGTGGCACCATGCTGCATGGTGGGATTGCAGGGTCATAAGTTATATTTCTAGTTTTCTCAGTATCCTTCAGACTGTTTTCCACAATGGCTACACTAATTTTCATTTACACACGCCAAAGCACTTCTTCTTCCCCACATACTCACTAATATTTGTTACTTTTTGATAACATCGATTCTAACAGGTATGAGATGATCGCTCATTTTCTATTTGAATTTCTGCAATTATGGATATTAAGTATTTTTATGTAGTTTGTTGCCCATTTGTGCTTTGTGAGAAATGTCTATTCAGATTCTCTACCTATTATATAATAAGGTTGTTTGATCACTAAGAAGTTCTTTAAATTCCCAATATATTTTTTAATTGTGACACAATTTATAAATTGTTATAAATTGCAATGTGGCAATTTTTTCTTCTATATACAACAAAAAGAGAACTATAACCAATTACAATCAATAACTATGGTGCTATCACTTAGCTCTTTCCCCCAGCTTTATACAAGCACACATGACATGTTACAAGGGTGTAAGTTTCCAGTGGGAAATGTGATCTTTTGATACATGTGACATTACGAAGTGATTCATTCTGGCTCATTAGCATTTCCATTGATTCACATGCTTATAATTTTTTGGTAATGAGAGTATTTATGCCCTACTTTCAGCAGTTTTAAGTGTATATCATTTTTAACTACAGTCAATAGATGCTTGTACAACAGATCTACTCAGCTGATTTTTCCTAGCCGGAAGAAAGTTTTAGGCTGTGACCGGCACTCCCTGAATCTGGCTTGCCCCAGGTCCTGACAACCACTGTTGACCTCTCAGCTTCTGGAAGCCTCTTAGGACTTCACTATTAGTGCAGTAATTTTCTTTCTTTCTGTGTGTGAGCATAGTTAACTTAGCACAATATCCTCCAGGTCCATCTATGTTGTCACAAATAACAGAATTTTCTTCTTTTTTAACAATAATTTTATCATGGTAAAAAATTCACATAACATAAAATTTAACTTTTGTTTATAAATATGTAAATTCTAAATTAATACATTAGCACCAATTTGGGGAATTAGTGTCTGTCTCCACCCCTTTTTCAGACATTCACCCCCTTCCTATCTGACTGTTGCCTCTCTTTCTACCCTGCCATTCATGTCCAGGCCTTTTGTTGAATACGAACTCTTTTTTGTTTTTTGTTTTTTGTTTGTTTGTTTGTTTGTTTTGAGACAGAGTCTTGCTCTGTACACCAGGCTGGTTCTGAATTCACTATGCAGCCCAGGCTCCCCTCAAACCCATGGCAATCCTCCTGTCTCAGCCTCCTGGGTGCTGGGATTACAGGTATGTGCCACCACACCTGACTTATGTGATGCTGGGAAACTGAACTCAGATACTTAGCACTTGACTTAGAGTTTGCCAGGCAAGTGCTTTAACCACTGAGCAATTTCCCAGTGCCGGCAAATGAACTCTTTACCAGATGAATGGATTGCAAATAGCTTTTCCATTCTATCAGCTAGCTGTTCACTATATTCATTCTTTCCTTTGTTGCACAGAAGCTTTTTATTTTGATGAAATGTCATTTGTCTATTTTGTTTTATTTGCTGTTTGGAGGAGATCACATCAAATGTTAGTTGCCCATAGCAATACTAAGAAGAATTTTTTCTATTTCATAGTTTCAGATCATACACTTAAGTTTTTTAATCCATTTTGAGCGTGTTTTTGCGTATGGCTTGAGATAAGCATCTAATTTAATTTTTCTGCATATGGATATCCATTTTTCCCAAAACTGTTTTTTCAAAGAGACTGTATTCTCTCCATTGTGTATTCTCGGCACTTTTTGTCACAGACCAAAGGATCATAAGTATATAGATTTATTTCTGGAGTCTATATTCTCTTCTGTCAATCTATTATGCTTGTCTTCATGTCAGTACTTTAGTATTTTGATTACCATACCTTTGGACTCTATGTCAAAGTTATAGGCCAATATCCCCAAAAACATTCATAAAAGCACTTGCAAACTGAATTTAACAGCACATTATAATGACCTTATATCATGGTCAAGTAGGATTCATCCCCAAAATGTGAGGATGGTTTTACATACACAAATCAGTCAATGTAATATACCACAGTAAAGCATAAGAGATAAAAATTATATGATTATATCAATAAATGCAGAGCAAATATTTGACAAAATTTAATATGCTTTAACAAATAAGATGTAGATGGATTGTAGCTCAGTGCTATAACAGAAAGACCTCAGCAAGCTGACAGTCAAAATCATAATAAACAAGGAAAAGCTGAAATATTTTCTTTTAGGATAAAGAACAAGACAAATTTGACTATTCCTACTGACCATTGAACTGAAAGTCCTTGTCTGAGCAATAAGGAAAGATAACAAAAGACATCCAAGTCAGACAGGAGGTGGTAAAGCTGTCTCTGTTTGAAGATGAGATAATCTTAACTATAGGAAATTCTAAAGACTACAAAAAGCCTGTTAGAATAAATTCAGTACACTTGACACATATAAACTCAACATGAAAAATCAGCAGTTTCTACATTCTAAGAATAAACGAAATGAGAAGAAATATTGTAAATCTCATCTATGACAGTGTAAAAATATAAAGTAAAATAAAGAAAGAATAAATTTAGAAAAGAAGTGCAAAATCTGCAGACTTCAAAGTATAAAACACAGGTAAAAGAAACTGAAGACATAAATAAGTGGAAAAATATCCTACAGTCAAGGATTGAGGGAAGTAATACCGTTAAAATGTCTTTATTATCTAAGTAGTCTACAGATCCGAAGTGATCTCTATCAAGATTGCAATAACGTTTTTCACAGAAAAAAAAAATTAATCCTAAAATTTATACTTAAGCAATCTTGAATAAAATGACTAAAATCAGAGCATCACACAATTTGATTTAAGACATACTAAAATATTTTTGCTCTTTTATTTTTTATGCTTTGGCATTCTTATAGTAGAGAAACCGTGCAATATTTAACCTCTATGTCAGGTTCATTTTGCTAACCATGGTAAAGAAAGAAAATAGGAGGATGGATTTTATGGAGAGGGCAAAAAAAGCAGAAGTAATGAGACAGTGGGAAGGGCACAGCAAGTAAAACAATCAAAATGTGATATACATATATAAGTGCACTGATTCTTGCAGAATGCAATTATTATATATAACAAATGCATGATAATTTTGAGAAAAAATAAAAAGTCAATATTAGCTGCCAAAAAGCCAACTAAATTACCTTTTGTTGTTAATACAAATGTAATAACAATCATTACAGAATATTTAGAATACATTTTTATTCTTTTGTATTATCAATATTTTTGTTTTCTCTTGCTCAAAGATTACCACCATTTTTTTCCATTTTCTATATGTCAATTGGATCTCACTTCCAACAGGTGTTTACTTATATTTCCTGTTTGTAATATTCTCTGTGCACCATAAAATCAGGTATTCAAGCTACACAAACTTATGTAAAGATGCAGACACAAGCATAACTAAGGAAGAACTACTCTACTAGGCAGAGAGACAAACTTTTAGGTTTGAATTCATTTCATTTCCGCTGATATAGGAATAGGGGATGTAAGGCCAGTATTAAAAACATTTCCTGGAGATAAAGAAGTTGGGTGCAAGTGCTGCATGCCTTTAGCTTGCTCAACTCTAGGATCCTTCATATGCCTGGCATAGTAGGATTTCTAAACCAGCAAAGCCAATAGTTACTGGGACAGAAGCCAGACTGTTTTAGAAGTCACTACATGTAACATCACAGTGTTCTCATTGTCCCACCGAGGTCCTGTTTGGTGTCCACCAGTTAGAGAAAAACTGAACATACTGCAGTAAACAGTGCAACCTAACGACATAGCTATCCAAGTAACCAGTCAGCCTCCTGAGATCCTGAGTTAGAATTTTCTGTTGGCATAGCACATACGTTGTTCAAATCAACTTGAATGAGGGAATGCACAAGTATTTAATCTATGTATGTGGGGGTAAAAAGCTTGGAAACTTAGATGATTGTGTAAATTTAATTTGCTACAAATGAAGAGGAGAACTCTACTGGGGCAAATAAGCATGTGCCCTGACACATGGTTTACAACTGGTGGGCTGGAGGTGGAAAACTGTACAGAGATAACCATCATGATTATAGTCTTACAGCAATTCTGTCTTCACATCATTATTTAGCTTTCAAAAACCATCAATCATCCCATTATCTCATAGGATATTATATTGCTTGGTATACCGATGATATCACATTAATGGAACTTAGTAGGAGGCCACAGGTGCTGCAAATATCTTGAAACGATATTTGTGTGCCAGAATTCAGGAGATAATGTCAAGAAATAGTGAAAGCCTACTTCCAACGGAAGTGCCTATGTTTCTAGAATTAACACATTTCACTAGATATTTTATTGTATACTTAGTATCAAAATGCCTGAGGCTCTTTGGGATTTGGAAAAACATATGCTGTATTTAAATATGCTGCTCAACACTGTTTTCTGAGTGCCCAAAAGGCTGTTAACAAGAAGAATAACCTAGACCAAGAGAAAGCTGTCTAGTGTAAATAGCTTTGCTACTTTTTCTTACGACCATGAAAATTTAACTGTGCTTAAAATCTCTGAAGCAGATTGGAATTCTATGCAACTTGCTGCATAGCTAGTATGACAGCGGTGACACCTAGGTTTTGAAGCAAAGCTATACTCTTTACTTTTTAAAAAAATAACCTCAGGCTGCCATAGTCCCAGCACAGATCAAGCACTGAGGAGATGACATGAGCCGAGAGGCAGCTGTGATCAGTAGTGCTCACCACGACCTCAGTGCTCTCTGATGCACCAGTCCACAGAACTCGGATGTCCAATGGCTTCTCATTACCAAGCTGAAGTAGCAGATGCGAGATTGGGCATGAGAAGGTTATGAAGGCTCAAGTATTCTGCATAAGCAGATAGATCCATTATCCAAAGTACCTACCACATATTACCCTAATTTCACACAGAATCTTGGAAGAAACTCTCTGACTGGAAAATAAATCATTTAACTTTTGTTTTCACATGGTACTCTACGAAGGGTTGATTTTATGAGAATTATCACTGCCATGGTTAGGAGAGACCCACTCATGTGCAGTCCAGTGAAAAAAGAAGAAATATCAGGTTACTCAATTTATTTTTAAATCAACATTAAGGTATAATTCACATGCATTAAACTCCATGACATTAAGCATATAACTTGGTGAATATAGATAGATAGATAGATAGATAGATAGATAGATAGATAGAGATATAGATATAGTCTATGCATCCAACATTCCAAATAAGATGCATAACACATTCCTCCCAATTTTGCAGTTAATTTACTAATGTCCACTCTCTGTAGAGAAACCACCACTGTGATTTTTACCACTTTAGATTATTTTTGCATATTCTAGCATGACACATAATTTCATCAGTTTTCTTGTTTTTTCAATATACTTCATCCATTTACACACATAAATCATCAATTAATTTGTGTTACTCAGTAATATTTTGTGACATATATTTCATGATATATATATCAGTCTCGTATTGTTTTTTCAGTTTAGAAATATTCTGAATAAAACTATTAAGAAAATTCATGTATAAATCATTTATGACACGTGCCTTTGCATGCTGGGCCAGATTACAAGTGTATATTTCAAATAGTGTTAACTACAAAGCATATCCTCATCAGACATCAAATTTGGTAGCACCTTGGTCTCCACAACTATGAGAAATAAATTTTCACTTAAAACTACTTAGTCTGTGGTATTTTGTTATAGCAGCCTGAAAGAAATAAGACCAGCCCTATCCCAACACGACTTCTGTTCTTCTAAGTAGAGGAGATGAGGACACACATACAACGACAATCACACAAATCACCAGAAAGAGGCCATCTGGGTGCCACAAGGAGAAGCCTCAGAACAAACCAACTGTAGCAATACTGTGATCTCAGAGTTGTAGCCTAACGAGTAGGGAAAAGTAAATTTCTGTTATTTGAGCCATCCTACTTGCTGTACTTTGTTAGGTCACCCTAGGAAAACAAGGCAATGACTCCAGGGGTACAACGTGCTGACTCATGAAATTTTGCTTCTGTCTCCATGCCCCTTGGCTTTGTTGCTTTACAAGGCTTTATACCCAAACTATACTAAGAACCCTGAGTTGAGCAATCTCGGGTTCCTATTCTATAATGCAGCATAAATTCTCCACCCCTTCAGGATTTCTCACAACTAAGATACATAGAAAACTGATTTTTTAAAAATTAAAATTTCATGGTATTGAATAAGATTTAGATTTAGTATTCATGACAGATTTAGCATTGTTACATTTGCTTGTCTGTTCAATTATCAATATATAAAATGGAAATTTATATTTTCTCTGCATAAATAATTTGTAGTCTAAGTTATATTTTGTAGCCCTCATTACCATACCACGTATGGGAGCACACTTAGGAAGTGCTGGCTTCTCTCTACTGAGAAGAGATTGCTGTTAACAGAGCAGGCAGGAAAACTTATAACCAAATATATAGCAATTACCAAATACAATAAAGCATCCTATGTCCAGTGATCATTCATCTAATCTTGAAAACCAGTCACACTATCAGAAAAAAATAGAAAGTAAACAAAGACACTCATGCTTTTATCTATTATACCATATATAGTATATGTGACACTTAATATCACTGAAATTTCATAATTTGATCAGTTCTTATTATTCAAATGTTCAATCTCTTTCAATATTGTAGAATTAAAAATAATATTAACCTTGTTCTATGTCTTGATACTTTCAATTGTTTCTTAGGTGAGATTCTAAAATCAAAGCTTCTAAGTTAAAGTTTAAAGGGCTTAAATGTTTTTAAAACTTTTATTGCCTTCAAAAATATTACACTACTATATATTTCAACTTGGAATATAAAAGTGTCCACTTATCCACATCTTCACAAGTGTTGCTTCATTTTTTCATTATTACAATTTGATTGGAAGAGTCTAAGACCATCCAAACCTGAACATGCCCGATCTCATCTAATTTGATTGGAAGAAAGCCATATTGTTATTTCTCTTGTTATTACATAAGCTAAATATTTTGAATGGATACGTTGGCCATTGCCATTCCTTTAGCAGTTTTGAGATACTAAATCTTTCTTCTTTCTCTCCCTTTTGGGAATCCAACCTAAGGAGTAGCACATGCCAGCTATGTGCTCTACCACTGAGCTATGTCCACAACCATAGCCATTACACTTTAACCTAACTGACCTACATGGAGTTTCAGGGGCAAAGTTACCACAGAAATATGTGACTATCATTCTTTTTAAATAACTGAAAAATGTGATTCAAATGAGATCTGCTACATAATTAGTATTTTAGTACATATGATTCAGGACAGCTTATTTGTACAACAGTAACTAAAAAAGCACATTGAAGTGCCAGTCAGACTCTTGATAATTTGGAATATTCTTAAGCAGCTAACCCTGTTGTCCTCTTTAAAATGAAAAATCAGGCATGGTATTCTATTGGGACATTATCCATAGTTAACATTAACCATGATCTTTAGAGCCATGTTTTTTATTTTTATACAAAAAGAAATAAACAAGTTGGGGAAAAAAAGTTTCAATTTTTTAGGAAGACTGAAAAAAAAAAGGTTTTATTTTTCTAAGACTTTCTTTAAATTTTCAATAGTTAACACCCCGAGATGCAAAAGATTTTTCCCATGTCAAAAATAATTTTTAAAAAAATCTTTTTGTTCTATTTTTTTCTCTACCATGAAGATGGTTATTTTAATAGATTACTTTCCTGACCTTAATTTAACCTTCAGATTCTACTCATTCCTCAAAAATCTTTGGTTACCTTAAATTACGTTCAAAAGTCTAAAGTAAAAAGCCTCATATATATTTACAGTGTTTTTACATTCTTGTATTTGTTGTGTAGATCAATTTTTGTGTTGAGCAAATAAGACATGATTTGGACCATGTAGGTTCTGAACTACCAAAGTAACAAAGGCATTGGAATTCATACTCACCGCAATGTAACACTATAAGAATCCAAGAAAGTTCTGTCACTGCTGGGAACACTTTTTTATTAAATTTGGATGGATAGAGCATTTCTGGATTTAGCTACACTAATAATTATTAGATTTATCATACAACTAATAACTATCAATGTGAAATACAGACAGGATGGACTTACAGACCTACTTTAAAATTAAAACTCCTAGTCAACTACCCTAGAAAAAAAAAATCAATGTAAGTAGCACAAACAATAGTGCTCAAGTCCTAAAAGGTTAAATCTTATTTATTCTAATGAAGAAAATATAACAATTTTTGGACCTGATAAATATAATCAAAGAAAAGATTTAGAGCACTGGGATGTTTTTACTCAAAGGTCAGGATGAAAGTTTGCAGGGTTTGAAATAAAGAACATTATTTGTTTGGACTACTCAGAATATAATCCTGACTCCCACTGGGATAAAGTGGACAAGCAAAATAGTAAGCAGAGGAAGGTAGTAGTTGTCTTAGTAGTTACTTTCTAATTACTGTGAAAGAACAGCTGGCTTCCACAACTTAAGGGAGGAAAGATTTACTTTAGCTTACAGTTTCAGAAGACCTAATACGGTCCTTTCCTGGTGGGCAGCAACAGTGGAGGCACATGGCAGAGGCTTATAAGCACTGCAGACAGAACCCAAGAAGAGCCAGTTGCTCTCTGGAGGGTAAGGGAGAGCCAGAGACTTCCCAGCAAGAAGTTTCAACAATACTTTTTCTCATTCCTTTATTTAGTTCAAGCTGCCAATTGGGTGGGTGCCATCCCTCACTTTCTGGCCCACAAGTCAATAACACAAACTTGAAAACTCTGCCCTGGGCAACCTCCAATCTCAACAAGTAGACACCAGTCCTTTCAGGTCAAGCCCCAAGCATCCACCCTGTCGAGCCCGGCCTCAATTCTCAAAAGCACACATTTCCATATACATTAGGCTTTTTGGGGGAACATTCCAGACCAAAACCATAGTAGTAAGATAAAATTAGAAACATAAAAGGTATAAAATCAGTTTATCCCACAAATCAAATGATTCCCAAAGCCATTCACTTTTCAGCACACATTATTTCTAACCTCTTGGTTGGAATTTATGCTATTTCTCAGGGAGGAAAAAAAAATAAAAGTAGATCTTGGGATAAGGATTTGTCTTCATATTTCTAAAGGCTGTCTAAACTTGTTTTGGTGTATAGAATATAATATTTTATTGCTGAGGAGAATGGATGGAAGTCCCAGAGAATTTACTAATATTTTGCTTTTTATATATCTCTTAACTAAAACTCAGAGGTTAAAATTTTGTCAATGATATATTAGTCAGCTTTCCTGTCACTGGTACACAGTGTCCAACATTAGAGAGAGAGGCTTAATTCAGCTCACAGTTTTATGGGATTCAACCTCCATTAGTTGGCTCCAAATCTCAACTGTGATGTCAGAAGGGCAGAGTGGAGCAATATGCTTAGTTCACAATAACCAGGAAGCAGGAGAACAGAGATGAAGGAACCAAGGACCAGAGATGATACTCAAAGTCACTCCTCCATGACCCATCCATCTCTAAGCAGTTCCCAAGACAACCACACCTAAGTTTAACCACTCCAGTGATTATGAAAAGGAATAAATGCAGTTGTAAAACTTATAGATTTTCTTTAATCATTTTTAAAGCAGTTGTATTTATATTTATAAATTCCTTTTTGCTCATTATATGATCTTTGATATAAGTGTTTATGTTTTCTTTTTGGAAAAATATTTGATCAATGTGGAAAGTTTGAAAAAAGTTTACTAGAAGTTACCTTAACTGATAGTCACCAGCCTTGCTAGATAGATCAATGGTCTCCAATTTTTTCTGTAAAATTTACTGATAAATGCACAAGGACCACTGAATTTGCTTGTGGTTGGCTAGCCTGTCTCTGACATACTTGAAGCATCTTCTCTCAGGGGCTGATCTGTATGCCAGAATGGTTACTAAAATAACATTATTTATTCACAAACTCATTTATGCCAGTTGTACCTATTAAATGTGTTTACAGAGGGCAATTAAATGTGACATAAACCAAGAAAACATGAGCATGAAAAGAAAGAGCTATTGGTTCTATAAAAACAATTTTAGTTCTTTAAAAAACTTAATGAAAATAAGTAAAATTTGCTAATGAATTAGGTATGGTTGTAATTCTTTAAACCATGAACTGAATGCAATAATCTGCATTCAGTTCATTTCAAAACAGCTTTACTTCATTGTTAAAAAGGCCAAAATAAGAATGTCAAAGATTTCAAAATAGGGACGTTAAAAAGACCAAAATAGGGGTGTGGGAACGACATGGAATTGTAATTAGCAGAGATTAATTTAAAATAAAACAAATAAGAAAACCCAATAGCTTCTGTTCTTGCAGGAAACAAACATCACATCGCAGAAAGTTAAATGCTAAATAAAGAGATCTCCAGAGTATTCGCACAGTTTTTCACTCTAACCACTGAAGGGCTGGAAGTTTCAGGCAAAAAACTCAGAAATCAAAACTTTTTGAAGAGATAGAGAAATAAACAATAAGTAAATGGATAAGATACTTAATAAGCTCAAAGATGGTACAAATAATAAGAAAAAATTAATTAGTTGTTCAACAAGCTTAAGGTAGACACAAATGGCTGAGTTTAAATACACACACACACACACACACACACACACACACACACGATGAATGAGTTCAGTAAAAATTAGAGATTTTGAAAATAATTAAGCAGAAATTCTAAAAACAAAAAACACAATTCAAAGCTATACCAATATCCAAGACCAATAAGAATGAAGAACATCAGGACCTGAGGACAAGAACGATATAATAGATTACTTACTCATTGATTCTCAAGGCCAAAAAATAAAAAATAAAAATGAATAAACAAGAAGTCCTGAAAAGTCCTCTTTGGCTGTAACCAAACTAACCTAAGAATTAGAGAAGTCAAGGAAAGGCTGGAAAAGAAAACTGAAGGTATAAAAATTTTATTAAATGAAATCATTGCAGAAATCTAGACATTCAAATGGATACTCAGGTTCATGAGACATTTAGAATTTCTAGTAGTCATGATTAAAAAAATAACTTTCCAAAACATATCATTTAGAACAAGTAAATAATGCTAAAAAAGCATTAGAAAAAAAACATCAAATAACCTATAATGAAAAACTAAACAAAATAATACAGATATCTCAACACAAACCTTAAAGGCCAGGAGAGTTTAGACCAACGCTTTTCAAGCCTAAATCAAAAGAAGTGTCAACTTAAATTACTACATTCTGAAAGATTATCTTTCCAAATTGACAGAGAAATTAAAACCTTTCACAATAAAGAGAATTTAAAGAAATACACAACCACCAAACCCATATTGCAGAAAATACTCAAGGACATTTCAAACAGAGATAGTGAGGAAACATCACCACAGAGCTTGAAATACCTCAAACTGGGAAAGAAGTCAAACAAAAGAAAATTAAATCAGTACTGAGAAAAATACATAATGAAAAGCATAGAATTAGTAAATATTTGCCAATCAAAATGTTTAAATCAAATCACCCTAACTTCTCAATTAAAAGACATAGACTATTAGATAGTATAAAATAGCATAATATTTTGTCTTTGAGAGAAACACATCATCCACAAGGAATCACTTAGGCTAAAAATTAAATAATGGGAAATGATACACTCTGCAACTAAAGCAAAGCAGCAGTAGGACAGCTATGACAGTTCCAGAAACGATGAATTGCAAAACCAATTTGAAGAGATGAAAGTTACTCCATGCTGGTAATGAGAACAACTCAACTAAAAGAGATAGCACAGAATGTGAACACACTCAATTTCATGAAACAAAAACTATTGGACATAAAGAACATACAATCATAGGCATAATACAATCATAGGGCAGGACTTTAACACCCTAGTCTCACAAAAGACAGACCAATTAGTCAAAAAAAAAAAAACTCAACAAAGAAATATCAGAGGTGAAACACCTCATAGAACAAATACACACAGCAAATATACACAGTGTCTCCTCAAGCAATAGCAAAATACATATTTTTTTCTGAACACTGCAAAGGCCTTTCTCCAAAACAGACTATATCTTAGGCCATAAGCATAGATTTAAGTAATCTCTTGCATCCTATCAGATCAAAACAAAATGAAACTAGAAATTAATGGCAAAAGAAACCACAGAAATGTAAACTCGTGGAGGTTAAACAAGTCATTCTTGAATAATCAATGGGTCACAAAGAAGAGTAGTGAAGAGATGAAAATGTTCCTAGAAACAACCAATGGCAGAACAATTTATCAACACCTGTGAGGCACAACAGAAGCAAGTCTAAGAGGGAAGATGCACTCTATATATTTGCTATGTGTACTTGTTCTATGGGGTGTTTCACTTCTGATATTTCTTTGTTGAGTTTTGTTTTGTTTTTTTGACTGGTTGGCCTGTCTGTTTGTGAGAGTAGAGTGTTGAAGTCCTGCTCCATGACTGTATTGTGCCTATGTGTTCTTTATGTCCAGTAGTTTTTGTTTCATGTGATTGCATACATTTGAAAAATGGACCCATCCCAAATCAATACCTAATGCTTCATTACAAGTTTCTGGAACACAAGAACAATGCAAAACTCCAAAACTTATTTTAAAAAGAGAAATTATAGAGAGAGCAGAAATGAATTAAATTGAGGTCAGAAAACAGCAGTGAATCAAAGAGGTTGGGATTTTTAGCTTGGCATAGTGACAATATCAGAACCAATAACATTTATCAGAGGTGGAATTATTGCTGAAATGGGTGGGTTTTTTGAAAGGATGCATAAGACCAATAAAATCTTAGCTAAATTTCCGGTAGGAAGAAAAGACCCATATTATTGAAATTATGATGCATCATTAAATGGAAAATCACAATGAACACCCCTAAACAGCAGAGAACTTCAAGAAACTATTCTGAAAACTTATACTCCAATATACTGTAGAAGCTAGAAAAAATAAATTCTCAGATACATGACCTATCAACTCGAACTATGAAGATACAAAAACCCTAAGTAGACCAATGACAGGCAATGAAATTGAGGCAATAATAAAATCTCTAACACCTAATAAAAGTCCAGGACCTCATAATTTTCAATTCACTGTTGAATTTTTGCCATGAACTCAAGGAAGAACTAAAACCAATATCAACAAATTTTCATAAAACTGAAATACAAAGAATGCTGTCGAAGTTATTTTTAAAGTGAGCATTAACAATATCAAAAACAAAAACACAATTAAAAAAAGACTCAACAAAATAGAAAAACCAAAACCAGTATAGAGGCATAAATCCTAAGTAAGACACTTGCAAACATGATGAAGTAAATGCTTTAAATGATATGATAAAATCAGCTTCATCTCTGGAATTCAAGATAATACAATATGTGTAAATCATCAAACTTAATATACCACATAAATAGAACCAAGGATAAAAATCATAACATCTCAATAGATGTAGAAAGAGTCTTTTTAAAAATCCAACATTAATTCATTGTAAGAACTCTAATGAAATTTTTTGACATAGAAAGACCTTATTTCAAATAAATAAAATCTATTTCTGGAAATTGCATTGCCAATATCATACATACTGGAGAAAAATCAAAGGCATTCCTTCTATAATTAGGAAGAAAACAAAGGTGCCCACTCTGCTCACTCCTTTTCATTATATTGATAAAACTTGTAATTTTAGCCAAAGCAATCAGGCAAGAGAGAAAAGCAAAAGGAATGCGAATAGGGAAAAAAAAGTTTGCAGATAATATGATTCTTAAATAGAAAGCCCAAAGAATTTCACCAGAAGACTCTTAGAACTCAAATTCAGAAACAAATTCAGAAAAGTGCAAAATACAAAATCAACTCACAAAAAAACACTAGTGTTCCTGTATATTGATAAAGAACCTACTGAGAATGAAATCAGAAAAACAGCCCCATTCACTTCAGCTTCAAAAAAATAATACTAAACATGTAGAAATTAACTTAATCACAAAGTTAAAAATCTCTGTAATGAAAATTCTAGTATTCTGAACAAAGAAATTTGAGAAAATAGAAAAACATTACCTGTTCACAAATAGGAAAAGACAATGTTGTCAATATGGACATACCACCAACAATAATATACAGATTTAATGCAATTTGAATTGAAACACCAACAACATTCTTCACCTAACTAGAAAATACAATCCTAAAATGTAACAGAAACCAAAAAGAAAGTAAGAACATCTGAAATAATCCTGAGTAAAACAAGCAAAGTACAAGAGATTAGGTGGTGGTTTGGATCTGCAGTGTTCCCCAAAAGCCTTATGCCCCTATGGATACTGTGGGAGTTGGGGCCTGGCTGGAAGGGGAAGACTGCTTGGGGTTAGACCTGGAGGGACACGTACTAGTTCTGCCCCTTCCTCCCAGTCTCTCTCTATCCTGCCATGTTGTGAGAAGCTCTGCCGCAGGAGCTCTGGCTCTGGCCCTGCCCTCACTCCAGCCTTGCCATGTGCTTCCATCATTTTCCAGCTGCCGACCTGTGAATGCACTATGACCTTCTGAAACTGTAAGCTTCAATAAATCTTTACTCCCAGAGTCAGATATTGAGTCACAGTGACAAGAAAGTAACTAAGACAAAAAGGGAACCAGAAGTGGGGTCGCTGCTGTGACTTTACACAGCCATGTGTTCTGGAAGCCTTTCACCAGTTTGTGGGAGAAATTTGGAAAGGCTTGAGGATGCCAGCAGGAGAAGCTTTGGAGTGCTCTGAGCCAAGCTTGATGGGAGATTCTGGTCAGAATTCAGAGAACCAAAATGCTAATAGAAGTGTGCAGTGGAAAGACCAGCTCAAGCATTTCCAGATGGGAAGGAAAACTGTATTGGCAAGTGGGCTAAAAATCATGTGTGCTATGCTCTGGCAGAAAGTTTTTCAGTATTTTGCCCTTGTCCCGAGACCTTGCCTGAAACTGAAATTAAGGACAGTGGACTGCTTACTCTGGTGGAGAAAATGTCAAGGCAGACTGATGTTCAAACTGTCACATGGCTGCTTTTTGTGGCCTTAAGCCAGCTCTATGACAAAACACAAGATAGAATGGCAGAGAAAAATCATATAAAAGGTTACCAAGGCCAAGACAAAATGGCCTGCAGTGGTGGGGCCAAAGACCACAGGGAAGATAAAGAAATTAGCGTTAAAAAGAAGTGCTTACCATCCAGATCTTGCCTGGAGGGCATTTCCAAAGTCAACAAGACCCCTCCCTTCACCAGCTTAAGAGTAGAATGGCAAAAGACTTTGGTCTGGAAAGTGTGCCACAGGGCCAAAAAAAAAAAAAAAAAAAAGATATCTTTTAGAGTTCAGTAGCTTGGAGTTCAGCTACCTAAGAACTCGGAGACATCTGCAGTATTTGTTCAAGGAGTCCAGGCTATTGCCCATGCCAGTGAGAGACCTTGGCGACGTCCACAGGGTCCTAGCCTTAGAGGGGAGTTGTGGGTTCACGGAGGCTTTCCCCCCGGATTTCAGAGGAAGGCCTTGGAGGCCAGGAAGTGTGGCCTGGGAGGGCAATATGTGAAGTTATAAAGAAGAAGCCAAAGATGAAGGGGAGAGCCCAGGAATTTGGAGAAGCCAGGAGCCTGGATCATTAGCTGAGGAAAGTTGCCAGCAAGAGCAGTGTGTGCAGACAGGAAAGATGGAAATTGCAGCCTCCAGTACTACTGTAGGGTCAGGGCCACCCAGGCCCTAGGGAATGAAAAGTTTGCTGCAGTTTACTCTAGCTGTTGCTCTACCTGGAACTACAGGATGTAACCCTTCCCCTGCTGAGTTCAGGAATGGTTTTGATCCTTTTGCCTTCTGTCCTCTAATTCCTCCCTTTTAGAAGGGAAATGTTTACCCTGTGCCATTTTATATTGGAAGTACTTAACTCTGGTTTTAACAGGAGCTCACAGCTCAGTTTGCCTTGAGTCTCAGAGGAGACTTCAGAAGTGGATTTTTTAGCAGTGCTGGGACTCTAGCAAGTCTTGGAAAAGAACTAATTATATTTTGCTTAAGGAGGGAGCCATGAGTCTTTTGGGGGTCAGGGGAAGAATGTGGTGGTTTGGATCTGGAGTGTCCCCCCAAAAGCCTCATGTTCCTATGGATACTGTAGGAGGTGGGGCCTGAATGGAAGAGGGCAGGTGCTTGGGGCTTGTCCTGGAAGGGGATGTGCTCGTTCTGCCCTTTCCTCCCAGTCTCTCTCTGCCCCACCATATTGTGAGGATCTCTGCCCCTGGAGCTCTGGCTCTGGCCCTGCCCCCACCCAGCCCTGCCATGTGCTTCCATCATTTTCCAGCTGCCCACCTGTGAATGGACTGTGACCTTCTGAAACTGTGAGCTACAGTAAATCTTTCCTCCCACATTTGTATATGTCAGTTATTGAGTCACAAAGATGAGAAAGTAACTAAGACAGATTACACTAGTTAAAAGAAAATAGAAGCACAAAAATGGACATTCACAGTAAAACTGTAAATCAAAGAAATAGAAAAAACAGAAACAGCCTCATACACTTTTAGCTATCTGATCTTTGACAAAAGAGCTAAAAACAAATATTGGAGAAAAGAAAACTTGCAACAATCAGTACCTGAAAAAAGGTTATTCATGTGCAGAATAATAAATCTGGAATCATCTCTCTCATCCTGACCTAAAATCAAATCAAAATGAATCGAAGTCCTAGATATAAAAACAAAACCACTGAATCTTCTGGAAGATAGAACAGGTAAAACTCTTGAAGACATAAGCATAAGCAAGGACTTTCTGAAAAGAGCCCAAGATTAAAAAAAAATAATATCAAGAATCAACAAGTGGATTTATATCAAATTAAAAATTTTTTGCACAGCAAAGAAAGCAATCAAGAGAGTCATGAAACGACTTACAGAATGGGAAAAAAAAGTTGCCAAATGTTTTGTCCCCTAAAATATGGGACATATCTGAAATGTAAAAAGAACTAAAAAAAAATAATAATTATACTACCAAGCCAAAAAAATTCAAAAATAGCTGTGACAGTTAGGATCTTGTGTGTCTCCCAAAAGCCTCATGTTTCTATGGATACTGTGTAGGGTTGGGAGGTGGAGCCTGGCTGCAAGGGGCCAATCCTTAGGGCTTGAATTGGAGGTGCATGTGCTGTGTGCCCCCTTCTTCCTAGTCTCTCTCTCTTCTACCATGTTGTAAAGATCTCTGCCCAGGAGCTCTGGTTCCAGCTCTAGTTGCAGCCCCACCATGTGATTCCAGCATTTTCCAGCCACCAACCTGTGAAAGGACTGAGACCTTCTGGAATTGTAAACTACAATAAATCTTTCCACTCTAAGTTGTACATGTTGGTTATTAAGTCATAGCAATAATAAAGTAACTAAGACAATAGCCAGTTGAAATATGTAGATATTTCTCAAAAGAAATACATATTACCAGAAAGTACACAAAAATATTAAGCATTTTTAGTCAATAAAGTAACACAAGATAAAACAACATTGATACTAATCTTAGCCCAATTAAATGATTATCATTTTGGATTCAAAAAACAGCAAATGCTACTTACAATGTTGGAAAAAGGAACTCTTCTGTACTATTGGTGGAAATGAAGGCCAGTATGACCGCTATTGAAATCAGTAAGACGATTTTTTCAAAAAAAATCTATAAAGAGAAATTCCATTTGACCCAGTTATACTTCTCCTAGGTATCTTCCTAAAAGTTGCAATCATCATATTACAGAGATACATATATACCCATGTTTTATAGAAGTCTTTATACAAAAGTTAAAATGGATAAAAATAAGTGTAACCCACAAATATATAGATATATTATATAGTATGTATATGTATAAATCAGCAAAGAAAAAGGATAAATTTAAACCATTTGTCAAAAAATGGATGATGCTTAAGATCATAATGCTAAGAAATAAATAAGATATAGTAGGTTAAATATTTTCTCTTAGATGAGAAACCAAGATACAAATAATTTTAAAAGCAAAGGAAAGGAGAAATGACAGAAAACAGAAAGGTTGACTTTTGTAGATGGAGAAGTGGATCTAAGGACAGAAAGGAAGGTTGAAGGAAAGAAATTAAAGCTGATCTCAAGGCAGTACATATGTGTAACAATTCTTCAAAATGAATAATCATTATGTATTACAAATATATAGTAATAAAGCATAAAAATTTGAAAAAATATATAAGTAAATAAAACTAGATAAAAAAGAAAACAAACAAAAAGAAAGAAACACCAAAAATTTAAGAAAAAGTAAGTGTTTAAATGAGTCCAATTTCTTGACACTGGGGTGTTTGAACTGGTAAAATTTCCTTCCCGGTCCCATAATATTTGAATCCACCAGCTACAGGAGAGTGAAAGGGAGTCGCAGCTGGGACCTGTTGTATTTTTGGCATCATACAAACTATGAACCCTTCCCTGTCCCACAGAGGCACCAGATATCGGTGCTGTGTCAGCCTCAGGGCTACAGTCACATTAGAGGATTTTTGTTGTCTCCTTCTGTGCAGGCAAAGCCAATGCTGTCAACAACTAGCTTTGTGATATAGGGACTGATTAGGTGTCCCACTCACTCCAAGGCCCCGCCCATGTATTTGGGGGTGTGGCAAACGCCCAGCAGGGGCATAGCCATGAACAAACCAGGGAGTAGGGAAAGCAAACAGACTTCTAAGTACTGATTTGGGCAAAATCATCAACAATAACTAAGCAATCTGCTGGCTTGATCACAGTGCTTTCAGATCTAGCTCCCTCAGAAAACCCCACAGCATAGCCTCCTTCCTCACCCCAGGAAGTGGTGTTGCGATCATCATGGCCTGACAGCCCAAACTTCCCACTGCTAAACTTCTCAGAGGGGTTTGACTAATCTCCCTCTTCCACGATTGTCTCTTGTGACCATCTACTACCTAATCACTGTGTCAGGGGGGCCCTGGGATTCCTGAAATATAGTAGTTCGGTGACTTTTGTTCCCTGGAGTAGTTTAGTCTCAAACTATATGCCCTCTCTTACAACGGCCCCAGGCTAGACCACTCTGAAATCAATGAATATTGCACTGGATTCTCCCTCCAAAGTTAGTCTGTATGGAGGAGGAATCAATTTCAGGCTAAATCCCCACTCTAGATTAACATCTTGAATTATTATGGGCCACCCCTTGGGCTGTCTCTTGTCTGTCACTGAAGCTGCCATTATTTTTCAGGTTTACCTTGTGTTTGCAGATCTAGGGATGGCATGACAGATGCCTTTGTATTTTCTCTGCACCCCCTCTGTGTATCCCGCGCTTTCTAACTTTCTCATCACCTGATTCCCAGAGCTCTTCCTCTCCTACTTGGAATATCATTTCTCCTTTCTAACGCTTACCTCTTCTCACTCACAGTCACACAAAGGCAATTTCTATTCTGCCTTCTTACGTAGAACTTCTCATCTTATTTTTAAGACCATTGAAATTAGAAAATTTTATATATGATGTAGAGTTTTTCAAAGAATTTAAAATAGACTCTTCAAACCTTATCAGGTGTTATTATTCTTAAAATAACATTCAAATGTGTACTGAACATCAAATAAATCTATTGCCCAGTTATGCTTGTCCAGTGGCTTAGGGTGCTAAGAAACAAGAAAATACCAAGAGGCAGCTGGTGAAATGTGGGCTTATTGCGATGTGGGGTAGATAAAGACTTACTAACAGAACTGACAGAATCAAGTGGTAAACTTGTCGACAAGGTCCAGCAGACGGCTGGACAGTCAGCCCCCAGGAGTCCCAGTGACAGCCAACTGGAGAGGAGATCGCCAGCATTTACAATATCCAGTGGCAACCAGTGATCCACTGCACCCCACAGAATTTCAGTCTATGCCCAGTCACAGCAGGTAACGGGGTTTTCTAGACTAGGCTACCCATCAGTGACACCGTCATCTTGCTCTTTCCCATTATATAATCAGCATCCTATGCAGGAATGACTTGTCATACAGGAAGGAAGGTGGATTCTGTCAGATATTAGTTTGCCCTGTTCCTAGTGTCCATTAGGTACTATTTTTCCAGAAAGTCCAATCACTGCCCATTTACAATGCTTCCCTGACTTGCCAAGAGAATTTGGAATGTAAAAGGAGTATTTCTGGGACCAGATGCTAAATGCCATAGTTTTTCTCAGAGGTGATAAATTGGACTAAAATTATAACTTAAAATATCATGACATATTAAATATTATCAGACCAAAACCAACACTGTGAATATTTTAAATTAGAGCTATTCCCTTTTTATGTAGTAAATAGATCATTATTGTTTAATTTTCTTCAAATACGTTGCCTATGTCAAGATTTCTGTTCAAATCTATGGTGCATATTGAATTTATTCTCTATAATCAGTCTTACTCAATAAACTAATTTGGGAATTCTTTCTGAAAACAATGATCACAACAGCAGAAACACTGCAAAGAAAAAAATGCAGTATAAATTTAGTTCTTCGTTAGATCTTGGCAAACTAATAAACATCAATAAAAGTATCTATGATAATCAACCCAAAGTAACTTAAAGCTATACAATACAGATGCAAGGGTGAAATTACAGTGCTATTAAAGAGGGGTTGACAAGCTAAGGATAGTGTCATCTTCTAGTGAGTCACCTTCACTTTCGTGACAGAGAAGGGCCTATTTCTGCTTTGTATATATGTTCAGAAGTGGAGAATGTCTTTTTAATTATTCTGAAGCCAGATATATGGGAGTACATCTTACCATTTTGCCAAATAATTAGACACTCAGAAATGATCCCTTCCCTGAATTATACCTTCACATCAAACCTTCACTCTAAGAAGTGATGAGAAAACATAGATTGTTTTTCCTTCTGGACAAATACCAACTGAAGTACAATCCTCACTTCAGTTTAGAAATTCTAACACTGATTGACAGAAAACAAACTGAAGCATAGAAAATGAGGATACTGTACAAATCTGTCCCCGTCATTTCTTTTCCCCTTGAGCACCAACTGAGGACACCCAGGAGGGGGTTGTATTATCCTTGCCATTATCCAATTGACCCAAGGGACAAGAAATCAAACCATCTTCTGTGGTCTTTGAGAGGATGGGAATCAGAGATGGGGCGGGGGGCCGGGGGGGAGGAGTTGATGCCTTTTCCTGACACCTTTTAAAATGAGGAAGTCCATTTAATGTTGCATGCATTATTCTAAAATGATAATTATCCTGAAAACATATGATAAACACATGCTAATGAGATAAGCCAACAAGGGCAAAAAAATCTACTTAAATAATGCAATCATAAGAGAAAGAGTTTTAAGTAGATGTGGGGAAATTATCATAAATGTCAAGGCTCACAAAATGTAATAAAAAGGATTGATGTGTTTTATACATGCTAAATCACTGACAGGGAATTACTATCTACACAAGGTTCGCAGCTGACAGACAAGCAGACTGACCACATAGCCACAACTTTTCTAAAATGTTGCCATTTAATTTTCCATTTTTCTCTCCTTTTGCACTAAGCACACCAATACACACACACACACACACACACACACACACACCACACACATATTTGAAATCAGAGTTTCCCAAGCTAAAATTAAATAGGAGGGGAAAAATTTAGATTTATATTAATATATATTTTCCAACACCTATTCTTTTTATTGGATCTATTTGCAATACATAATAATAATTACATTCCACTTGAGAAGTTGGTGCACATAAATATCGCACCTTCATCATTTTTCCCTTCTTCCCTTTCCATTCTCCCACCCTCTCCCACATCACCCCTTCCTCCCTATAGAACCTGTCTTTCTGTTTCCTCCAATCACACTTATACTTCTTAATATTTTGGGTTTCTCTTATTTAAAAAAATGTGATATTTAAGCTTCTGCATCTAGTTCATTTCACTAAGAAGCATGGTCTCAAAGTGCATCCCTTTTTCTACAAATGACTCAAATTTATCTTTCTTTATGGCACAGTAGTACTTCATTGTGTATATAAAAGTTGGGAAAGGATAAGGGTGAGGGAAAAGCGATCAAACACTAATAGATGTGAGCACAAACTCTCCCAAGTTGTATGTAATTAATGCATAAATAAATCTGCAGTACATATATAGTCAAATAGATATGCAAAAGAGAGAACCAAATATATGCTGAAGGGTTTTATCTGCTTGTTTATTGATGCTTCAACTGTTTTCCCAAAATAATTTGAAATCACTTACAAAATTACAGAAGATTAAAAAGTAATGTGATGTACATTAATATATTTAAATAAAAATGTAATTAGAAATTACTTAAGCATTCCTAGGATCCAAATAACCTTGAAGCAAAAGAATAGAAATGAAACCCAGCAAGCTGAGAGAATTACCTTGGAAAGGGAGGGACCATAAGCATAATGGGAAGTTCAAGAAAATCCCGGAAAGCAGAAACTGAAGAAAAGCATGTTGACTGTTCACAAGAGAATGAAGGATAGGACTGTGTTTAGGTAAAAGCTCCAGAAAGGGTAGAGTCCAGCCTGCCCAGCTAACCTCAGGGAACTCTACACACTCAGGAGCCGGAAACAGGAGGGGGTAAGGAAGTAAAGCCTACGCCATTTCCTTTCTCTCTCCACTTGTAGAGAAACAGCAATCCATGCTGGTAATTTTTAGTCCAAGAAAATATATCAGAGAAATCTTCTTTAAGCAGGTTAGGTAAAAAACTGGAGAACTCTAAGTTTGTTTGATGTAAGTACTGTCTCTACACAATACTTTTATGGGAAAAGAAAAGAAAATAATCTGGAACAACAGATTCATTGAAGACAGAATTGTGTATCCATTTTTACCTCAAAATGTAATAAATATTTCAAATTTGAGAAGAATAAATAACATTTAAGTAATTGGAGGTTTGGTTATAAATAAAAATGGATAACTAACTCGTCTGATTCTTGCAGCCTCATTTATTAATTCATTCTGTAAGTTGACATTATAATGCTGTACTCTTTTTAAGTGATTTTCTCCAGTGCTATACTATAATAATCACATATTGAATAAAAGTGTCCAATGAAGAACAAATGCATGAATAAAAAATTGAAATCTTCTATTGAAAGAACCTTTTTAATAGTGTCCATGAAATATCTTAACATAAGGACTATAATCAATTCACAGTACCAGTCGAGAAATTCTGTAAGAATATCATTTACAAAATGGTGTTAGAAAAACATAGGATCCAGACCATAAGGATCCTGGTAAAAAAGGAAGTTCTCACGCAGAGAGACACAATTAGTTCCACCAAAGTATCCTATTGCAAAACATAGTTCTTGGGAACTGAACTAGAAGATATTTTGTTGGAAATGTTGGAAATTCAAAGGTAAAGAAATAGGATATTTTACAAAATTTCCAAGGTCGTAAGGGGATGAGGTTACATACAAAACAGAACAAGAGCAAGACCTTGTCTAAAAATAAATAGAAGACTGAAAATTCTGGTGGTTTTACACTTATTTAGAAAACTTGAAACAAGAGTACAATGGGCAATACTCTCAAAGAATTTAAAAATATTATTTTGAACTAGACTTCTACATCAGCTGCACTATCAGTCAAATATGAATGCAAATAAAGACACTTTCAGGCATATAAAGATTCATGAGATCTTGCCAAGACTTGAGAACCTATGAAACAAGTAAAATCAGTCAAAATCAAGGAAAGAGAAAATGTGAGATCCAAGAAATACCAGAATCAACATAAGTGCGGTGAATAATCAAACTGAAATAAATACAAAAATATTAACAAAAGTTATGTCAAGAAACCATTAGCATAAAAAACTTTTTTAAGAAAACAACCATGGGAGATAATGTACTAAAAAGACAGTAAGTAATATGATATAAGGCCTTTCTTCTCTTTCAACAGGAAGAAATGAAAGGCAATTTTTGCGTAAACCTCCAGGAAATGCACATAAGCATGTACATGCACACACTGTGAAAGATGCACACACACTGAAAGTTTGTATGACACGATCTGCAGATTGGGAAAGAATAACATGGAAAACAACTCAGTGGACCTCAACACCATAAGCATCCTTTTTTCACGATTTGGAACTAACTGGGAAAGACAACCCAAGCATATCATGCAGCTTTGCAGACACAGGCATTATTCTAGAATAATACTCATAGAAATAAAATAGGGAAACATTTTATTATTAATTATTTGAGTCAACCTATAAAGTGCAGACATCTTAATTAAGGACACAAAGAAGAATGTAAAGTTTATAAACTATGGTACCATAAAAAAGTAAACCTGTCAACTGCGAGAAGTAGTTATGAAATAAGACTGATGAAGCAAGCGTAGGAATAATTTTCAAAATACTAACATTTAGGAAAACAGAAAACAATCCATTTGAGAAAAGTATTTAAAAACTGCAAAGTTGCCAATAAAATAAATAAAAATCATAACTAAAGAGGAAGGAGTGGTGTTAGCATATAAAGTTGATGAGATAGCATGAAAAACATGTATTACTTAGTCATGTGATCTAAGACAAACATGAAAGCAGCCAACCAAATGACTGCTGTTCCTACTTCCCAGCCATCGCATCAAACGCACCTTAGGCACCTTTGTTTCCTGCAACAGTGATCACTTTGTGCCGTCCCATTGATGTACCCTTACCTGTGGTGCATGCCACATCCAGTAGCTTTTCCTCTGTGTCCCAGGACTTCTCTGAGGTTGGTGTAATATACCAGACCAGACGGAAGTGATCACATGTGTCTATGTGCTGCCTGCAGAATCTGAAAGTCAATGACCCGATGTTCTCACACTGAGCATCCTGAGGGGCATTCCGGACACGACTCACAAGGTCTCCCACTATCATGATTGTTGACGTAAGAAACCAACTCAAAAATGTCCCTTTGGAATAACTCCTCTTCTTTACTTTTTTATTCTCCACAGCCCTTCCTTTTTTCTGTTCAGAGTATCCCCTAAATAAGGTAAAATGTATACAGGTCTTTATCTCAAAATTTACTTACAAGAGGAATCCAAACTAAGATGGCTCTGCATTTCAGCCATTTACATGAATTAATTTTATTTTAAAATTCCTGTGCGTTTTCACATTCTTATAGCTCATGCATCCCTTTCTAAAGAGACGTCTTGGTTTTTCTTCTCCAATCCATTGACAGTTGTTACTATGCACTAGGCACTCCCTCTATATTTAAAATGATTTCTCATGTCAAGGAAGATGCAATACCCAGAAACACAGCAGAGAATAACAATGAACATATAAAAGTTGTAGTCAGCATAGTAGGAAACTGGGAAATACAAAGACAAGAAATACAATTTGGAACTAACGACATTCCCCCAGTGATCAAGTCTGAATCTCTCTGCCCCCCGCCTTTTTTTAATAAAATAGCACAATAATGTTTGCTTCTCAGAAAACTGAAATGAGTTTTTAATGATTTTCAAGTGCTTCTTTAAGGCTTAAGGGCTGGGATCTCACAATATATTATATATTTAAGCTGTTCATGAATCTCAAAAGATTGACATAATTAGGAAGAGCCTGAGGCAAAAGTCAAAGATATGAATCCTTGATCCACCTCTGCCTTTTATTTTCTATTATAGTTTTTAGGTAAGGAATATAAACCTTCCAAGTCTCAGTTTCCTCACAGATAAAACAAAACTATGTTGTCTCTGCTAAACCTCAGGGTTATTATACATCAATAAGCCAATATTGGTAAAAAGCTCTTAGAAAAGTACAAAGTACACTGTAAAATCAGGGTGTCATACGTGTAGAAGGTTTTTGAAAGCAGCCACTAGTCAAGAGACGTCTCCATTAGGATTCAAACTGGACACTTTAAAAGCTATGGCCCCAGCAACAATCTCAGCTGTTCTAAGACCAAGGTTGTAAAGTAACTGCCAAGGGGAAGCCAGCACAAATACATTGCTTAAGCTGGACATGGTGGCGCATGCCTGTAATCCCAGCACTCGGGAAGCTGAAGCAGGAGGACTGCCCTGAGTCCAAGGCCAGCCTGGGCTCCATAGTGAATTCAGGACCAGCCTGGACTACAGAGTGAGACCCTGTCTCAAAAACAAAAAATAAAAGAAAGAAAAAAATACATTGTTTACCATCATAATGTATCTAAACATGCATTATTTGCTTGCACTTAAAGACCAAGAAAGTTAATCTAAGGATCTAAACTCTGAGGTCCCCTGTAAAAAGTCTGATATAGCTATTTGGCCTGTTTTCTGCAATAATAACAATTCCCCGGGTGAGTAAGCCCTGTTCCTGAGTACTGGGGAATGCACTCTGTATTCTGCCACAGCTCCCACTGCACGCACCCCTGCTTCACATTAGCCTACTTTATATACTTAAATTATCCATAAGGCCTATATGACAGTTGAGCTTGAAGTCATTTTCCATCTCTCTCCATCATAATAAAAGAGAAACTTCAGAAGATAAAAAAATAATGATGTAAGGAGAAAAAGAGAAATGTCAGAAATATCTAAAAACAAGGTTGGAGGCTGAAGCTGGAATAAAAGAAAAGATCAGAGAAAATTTGTTGCTGTGTAGAACGGTATATCCACTCTCTAGACCAAACGTTGCTAACATTAATTGTCATACTGTGCTAAGAAGCCATGTAATCCGATGCCCATATGGTCCTTATAGAAGTCACTATCAAGTGTTTCTCAGTATCATTTTCTCTTCTGACATTAGTGTGTACATGAGTACCCACTTTTACTCTCAGCCAGGAGTGGCCATGAGCCTAAACTTCAGGCAAAATGATGTGAGGGTCTATTAAACACCTTCATGCAACTACAATGAATGCCTGAGTCAGGCTACTTACAAAGTAAAGAGAAATTTATTTTGGCTCACAGTTCCAGAGGCTGAGATCAAGGACTGGACAGTTCCATTTGCTTGGTCCTCTGGTGAGGGCAGAACATCAGGACAAGAGTATGTGCCAGAGGAAGCGTTCACATCTCAAGCCAGGAGGAGAAGTAATGATGGGGGGTGGGGAGGGAGGGAGAAGAGGAGGTAAGGGGAGAGAGAGATGGGTGAGGAGGAATAAGGGAAGAAAGAAAGAGGGAGAGGCTGACAGAGACAGAGAGACAAAGGAATCCCTTTGAGGGCACAATAACGTAAGGTTTTCCCACTAGCCCCTACATCATAGACGTCCACAGGACTTCAGAACACTGCCACCCTTTGGACTAAGCTTTACATATAGATCTTTGGGGAATACCCAGCCACACACCGTAGCACAGGGAAAGCAGCAGGTATAATTGTGAGATACAGTTTTGAAAGAAGGGAATTCATCTCATTCTCCTACTTTCTTTTTGTTTGATGCCTAGAATGTGGGTATAACAGCAGGTTGGGTTGGACCATGCCAGTAAGATGAACACTTTAGGGATTGCACAGTCACACGATATTAGAGAAGGAGCCTAGGTCCCTGAAAATCCTAGAGACAGAGCCAACATGATAAACTCAGGTCATCAACCTCTACATCATTATAAATCAACAGTATTTTTGTAATAATATTTTGGTCATTAGATGTGAGTCCCTCTTATATATAGCCAAACTTACATTCTAATGTACCCTGGAAACCTTCAATGAAGTCTGATTGCACCACAGGCTGGACTGACTAGCATATGAACACAAAGAATCGACGTGATGCTCAGCAGAGATACAAAGTAGAGAAAAAGAATTTCCTGAACAGATGCAAATCCTAAGATACAGATCTTTTTCAGAAGAAGCAAAACTCAAAACCAAAGGTGATAGGCCAATAGACATTTCCTCATTCCAAATGCATAAAGAGAGGTGATGGACATCCCATCCCTCTTTAGATAGGAATCTGACTCGATATTACTAAATTTTGAAGGGTGTGGCATACTGGAAATGTGGGAAATTGAGAAGAGCACACACTCATGCTGCACACAAATACACATACGCATGCATTCATGTGTACCTATGCCATGTTACATGTTACATGATACCCATTTATACCAGCAGTTCCACTTCACAATTTAAATATTTTCAATGGAAGAATAGTTTCAGAAATAATTCTAACCAACAAAATAATATTATGCCTTCTCCATTTAGTAATATATTTTTTAAAACTAAGCTACTTTCAAGTATAAATTATAATTTTTATGACTTCAGAAGAAATAAAGATCATCATAACCCTGGGGACAAAGTATACTATGCAATACTTCTATTTTTTTGAAGATAATACTCTGGTGACTTTCAAAAGAAAGTACCTTAAAATAATAAATTTCAGTTCACCCTATCTTATTAATTTGTTTTGCAAGGACAATGGAAATTGCCACATTAAATTATTCATTGAATACGTCTTACTTTACCCACTTTGCTTTGTATTTATATTGCTTCTTGGAATGTTATCATTTTAATTATTAAATATCCCCTCTGAGGTTCATGGTAATTATTAGTATCCTGGCATCATTATATAGAGTGGAAATTAAATACAGTAAGTAGAAAATGACAATCCTGCATATTATGACATCCAAACTAACAGTAATCAGCAAAGAAATACTTTCAGTCTGAGCCTGATTTTTCCCATAATGTTGGAGCATTCCATGTAAGACATGAACAGTTTTACAGACCATGAAAAAAAATACAGAGGCAAAGTGATGGGTGGGGCAGAATCCAGGCAGGCTTTGCACTCTATTAATTTTTAATTTTTATAATTCTGTTATTAATAATATCACCATCTTCTTACTGTCATCTTCACAGATGTGTACACGCATTTCTGGGTGGTACCCCTGACAGTGGAGAGTGAGAGGATAAGTCTAGAAGGAGTAAAAGGAAAGAACATGGCCCATAGAGATGTTCCAGGTTTGAGATTCTCACAAAGTAAATCAAAGAGAACTGAAGGTTTTCATTGTAATTGTCCTGCCAACTTAAAAGCAGAAAATGAGATAAATTCCTTGCAATCTATTCAAAGTTAGGAAGAACTGATCTGATAACTAAGGGCTTTTTTTCTGGAAAACAGTATTAAATTCAAGGCAGAAGAAAAATAAACTCTACCATTCAGTGATTCTAGGATGTTCAATATGTTGCATTTTTATACCAGCCTTGCTTATTTAGATTTATTTTGACATCAACATTATAGAGATCTTAAATCCAGCAAGAAATTACACACCTTGGTAAAGAAAGCATTTAAAAGACAAACATGTTTACAATGATGCACTTATACAAACATATTTACGTTGGTAGCAAAATGCAGTAACCTTGAGAAAAATTCTAAAACAGGTCCCAGAGAATTTTTTTTGTAAACACAAAATATTGGAGAATATTGGCTACAAGAAAAAGGAAAAGTAATATCTAATTTTCTTTTCTTCTAATATGGCATTCAATTGTTTACCTCTTCTGAATACATCTAAGTCTTTCATTGAGTCAATTTTTAATTTTCCAAATTTACCCAATATGCCCACTCAAAATAAGAGAAAAAACCGATTATGACAATCTATGGGACGCCTCAGCTGGTTGCTGCAATTGTGGTTTACCCGTGAAGGCAGCACCAACTAGACAGGCTCACTATTAAACACACATAAAATTTACTAGACTTTAAATATTAAGAGTTTGCCTTCCCTGCCATGAGCTAGTAAGCAATTAAATAACACCCATGGAGGAGGACGGAAGGGCTGCTTGGGGAGATTGGGTGACAATGGGTAATCAGGGCTCACTCTTGAGGGGGAGATAATGTGTCTGATTCAGAGGAAATGGACACAGGAAATTGCGGTTAAAACAAATATTAATGCCCACCATTGGCAGGGCGAACTGGCCCTCTCATGTCTTACTCAAGTACCTGCTCTTTCCCTGTTGCCAAGAACAAGTACAGTCCGAGCTCTGCATTATCTCCTTCTTCACTGCTCATCTCTGAAGCAATATTTTGGCATTTTATTTAATGCTAATGTTCCCTCAAATGGGAGCTTTTAAAATAATTATTACTTGCATTTAATGTTCCTCGGTGCAGAAAAGTGCAAAGGGGAAGCGCTGCAGGAAAATGTAGCCTAGAGTTTCAGAGACAGTCACATCTTTTCTTAATTTCCCTTTAGGTCATAAAAAAAACTTGAAAAGAGAATCACCTTTTCCATTCATGTAAACTCTCCTGCCTAGTAGCGTGATTCCTCCTCTCAGTGGGTACATTCCTTTGGATAAGGAATTTTCTCAAAATCTTTAAAAGGAAAAACACTTTTCAGCGCAATCATCCTTTCTCCTTTATGCTGAAAGATGAATTTAATTTTAAAGCTTCTTTTAAATACATCGATGAGAAAAATCTAGGCTACCCAAAACAAAAATGAGAAGTGTAATACTGTTAGAATAATCTAGTCTTTGTCCTTTACCATTTTAATGGAATCTTAGATTTTTTTAATTCTTTTAAAAAACAGAAAATAACAGGGGGGAAAAGGACATCATGTCAAATTTTGCATCTTACGTTTGTGTGATAAAATCTATGAATTCAAGAGGAGTTCTCCTCAGAACTGCTAACATGACTCTCTCATGGATCTGAAATATTTGAGTTAATACTGTTGAATTCAGAATCTGTTCCTGGAGGTGTGTATATATTTATAAAGAACTAAAACACCCTCAAGTAGAGAAAGTTGATAAAATTCACCATTTCAAGAATATGTATGTTTGAGGATGTCCTAGTTACTTATTCACTTATTCACTGTTGCTAAAACACCCAACCCCCACAACTGAATGGAGGAAAGATTCATTTAACTCACAGTGCAGGTCTCTCACATAGCCCATGCACGGGGCAGCCAGCAGCGGTGAAGACTCACGGCAGAGGCTGGAGAGTGACTCACTCCATGGCAGGCAGAAGCCAAGTGAAGCCGGAGCAAGCGGGCGAGCTTTCCCAAGTGGTAACAGTGCTTCCGCTTCCTTCCTTTAAGTACTTCAAGCTGCTAGCTGGGCCCTCATCCCCACCTGTGTAGCTGTCCTTTCCTCATTTCCTGGTCCACGAGTCAATAACAAACACCTGAAATCTCTGCCTTAGGCCATCCCCAGTCTCCACAAATTGACAATCTTTCCAGATCAAATCGTGAACACCTGCTCCTTCCAGCTAGGCCCAACCTCCCAATAATAGACAATTCCAAATACATGAGGTTTTGGGGAAGACACTCAAGATCCAAACCATAGCAGAGGGGTATATTTATATCCAGGGGTTTCAATTATGAATTCAATACTGGAAAATATTTTGAAATCATGAGTGAAAATAGGATAGCAAGTTGTCAATAATACAACTAGTATGTTTTATAACCAAACTTTTATTAGTTACTTGCTAATTCAATTTTAACTTTAAAAAATAAAATTTTCCATTTTATCTTCCCTTATTTCATATTTTTCCTTTGTTATGATTGAAAATAATAAGGAAGGAAAGAATTCCATTGAAATCCTGAAATAACTGCTTCTCTTGATACTTCTTTTCATTTAATAAAATTAGTATAGCATTGTCTTATTCAAACTACGGCAGGCATAATAATCCATAAAATAAACTTTCATTTCTAAGTTGTTTGACAGGTTTACACAGCAAATTTAACTTTTGAGATAAAGAAAAAATACGAGAGAGTGTGTAAGAGGAAAAGGAATGCTAACTGCAAATAAGACGTAGAAAGACAACTGGCATAGGGGACAGAAATAAAATCTCAGAAAAAAAGAAAGTCAGCCACATGACTAACAAGTTGCCCACCACATTTTCCTTAATATGAAAAGACTAAAAGAAAAAACAGTCATCTACTTCCTACATCATGGATGTTTTGAGCAGAGGCCCAGAGTGCAGTTGAGCTGTGGCAAAGATGTCTCCAAATGAAAGATGAAGAGACACACAATTTCCTGATAAAGAAGAAAACATGATATCTCCTATCCCATTTCTCAACAGGAAAGTAAAGTAGGCTCACCTCAGCAAGGAGGAGGTAAGGGGGAATCCCCTAGCAAGCCACCCTCATGCTACAGACACCTGATCATCTGTTGCTGAAGGCCTGTAAGGACTGCAGTCTTCTCACTCGATTATGGTGTGTACTTTTGGGTCTCTTGGTAACTCTATAAGGTACTCCTTAAACTCACTTTACAGATAAAGAAACGCTCTGAGAGACTTAGTAATTTGTCCAAGGTCGTGCATGGCTAGTGTTAGTGCTGGGATTGAAATCCAGACATTTTGATTCCCGATCCCCATTCTTTTGCAATGATGCTATTTTGCTCATTATCATTGCACTTTAAAGGAATAAAGCCAATTTTTATAGTGTTTAGAATTTTTATCTTTGCAGTTCACAGGAAGGACTCGAATTTCCTACAAAGTCTATAAGTACCTTAGTACTAGTGAGTTGCTATCCTCTGAATTCCCACATGTCGTCCCACTCAGCATGTAATATACACTACCTTGATATTCTCAGTGACCATCATGGACACAATATTTTTCCACACCTTTAAAGTCGGAGCCCTTATTTATGCTTTTCAGTTTCCATGGTACATGGTGAAGGGTGTGATTCATTTGCTGAGTCGATATGGTTTTTGAGAAATGAATGGTTTCTTAGAATATTGCTGTAATCATTACAATAAAATCAAATTTGATTACTTCAATTAGGAAAAGATTTAACTTACACTGTGCCAACAAAATAGTTTCCTATGGTAATTTTCCATTTAAAATCATAAAATTTGAATTAGACATATGGGTCCATATGGGAGTTCTCTAGGATTATTTTCATCTGCCAATTATAAAGTAATTCCAGTGGGGGAGGAGCCTTCCTGCTAGCATTTTTGACACCAGTAACCTCTAGCTACTCCTGCCCTTTTAGGGTTTATGTCTCATCTCTACCACACCAATTCCAGGGCCAAGACTAAATCTCATTACTAAAGCTCACATTTCCCTATAAAAAAATTTTTAAAGCTTACTGACAACATTCATAAGAATTATTGCCAATATCATGTATGTTTTCACAGGACACCTTAAAACTAAAAAATACTACTAATAATGATTTTTTCAAGGGTCTTGATTATTTAAGGTACAGCTTAAGCTGGTGAATAAAGAGACCCTAAAGTACAGTGGTGTAGAACAGACGAAAGTCACTTCCTTCCAATCCAACAATGAAGAGGTGAGCAAGCCAGGATGGCACTGAGCAGCCTGCCAAACTCTACAAGTGGTTTCCAAGGTTGCACCAGTATCTCTCCCCAGCTGGTTGGAAGGAGAAAAAAAAAATTCAATAGTAAATCAATTCCTATTTTAGGCAGTGACCCAAAAGTTGCATGCACTTCCTGTGCTGGCAAATTTCTGCTCCAAACTTAATTATACCACCATATGAGGCTCATAAATACCATCTTTATTCTGGCAGGCATGTTTATAATTAAAAATCAAGATTTTACTTCAAGAGGGAAGGATGGCTATTAGAATATAATAATGGGTCCCTGACACAGAGATCAGAAAGAGAATATTCCATATTTTAATAAATGAAAAGGAGCTATTAAGAAGGTGTCTTACAGGTGTCTGGTATTCATCTGAGGGATCATGTGGCTTTCCCATGCACAAAGCATTCTTTTTTTTTCACAAAACGATGAATGGTGAGATTCAAATAGCATGAATTCTAAGTGCAGAGAGCTAAAGTCTGCATTAAGAACTGTAGCTTGTTTGCCCATATAGACTCAGGACGATCACCTGTAGGACCTAAACCTCATGCACAGACCTCCTTCCAGGAGATAAGTAACTGGCTGTGTGTGTGTATTGAGAGGGGAAAGAAGACAGAAAATTCAGACCACAAGAACATTTAAAAGAGGCTCTTTTTGGACATACTTCTGCCCTTCAATTTGTTCACTCGGTTGAAGAAAAGTGAGTGGAGTCCATTCTGACCCAGTATATTGCTTTGAACTATATCTTCCTCAAATTCACACACCCACCTCATGCACACACCTGCACAGAAAGGTCTTCTTTAGAGACAACCAGCAGCATAAAGTAAAAATTAAGGAGAATAAAACCTAAAAATTGACAACTCAAGGTCAAATAATATATGAAGCATAGCACCAATGGTTAGCAAAAAAAAAAAAAAAAATCCGAAAAGAGGGAGAGAAGAAATACTTCAACTGTGATTTCCATTGCTCTTCACCAAAATCTTGCCTAGTAGACATAAAAGTAGTTAAATCTTATTATTTATTTTCCAGAAAATGGCCTACACACTTTAATACAAACATTCAAAATGAATTTCTTTGTCAATTGACAAGCTCACGGATCATGTAAGTACATGATGCGGCAAGTATGAATACATAAAAATATTCTTTTTGCAAAAGCATATCTTTATTTATAGAAAGCTTTATATCCATAAAACGAGAACAGAATGTTATTATAAGGGATCCTTTGGAAAACAATAAATAATCTTTAATTATTAAAAAGAATAGAAACACAAAAATATAAAACTTGATAGCAAAGATGAACAATTAAGTTGAAGAAATCTCCATGAGAGTAAAGAAAAAAGAAAAACGGATGTTAAGAACAGATAATAATATAACAAGAGCAGCCTAGTAAGCCCAACATCCATGTAATGACTCCTAAACAAGAGAAAACACATGAGAAATCATCAAAAAAATCATCAAAATCGCAAAGATCTCCAAACTAAAAGCTTTAATTTCCACGTAGAAATGGTCAATCATTTGCCCAAATCAATGGTTTAAAATAGGCTATACCTGGCCAGTTTATGATGAAATGTTAGAGCATGGCATAAAATTGAAGTTCCTATTAGTTACTTGAAATAATTTATTTCAAAGAAAAGAATAGCAACATCAAAGTAAAATAACACACTAAGAAAGAAGAGGGTATGAATCTAATACTTGAGGGATCAAACACAAAGAGATGTCAAAGGAACCTCCAGAACGCCAATGGGACTGTCCCCAGAATGCCACACACCAGACCCAGAGAATGACCAATGTCAGAATGAAACAAGTCTGAGACCTATGGAAATGTTTTCTTTTTTTTAAGATAAAGAACATTAATGTATTTAAACAAACAAAGAGCAAAGCAGCACAAAGTAGAACCTTTGCTGTTCATCAAGTGATATGTTTACAGAAACTTAGAAAAGTAATTTCATAAAGGACAATTGTAAATCCCAGGGGGGAAATTGTTGTGTAAAAAAAAAAAAAGAATAATTATGGTGCACTGGCTGGATCTGTGGATCTGGCTGGCAGCACTGAGAACAATGTTAAAACTTAATATGGACTGAAATAAAATTATAAGGAGGGCTGGAATTAGGGAGTCAAGAACAGAAACAGAGTGAAAGCATGTCCTCCATGCTGGAAACTCGGGGAATAATCTAAATTGTGTAGTATATACACATAATTTAATTCTATGTCAGTGAGTGGCAGTGATTTTGCCTATCCACAGACAAGCAAATGTCAAGCCTGGAGGTGACAAGAAGGACTATAAAGAGAGCAATCACAAATTTTACAGTACTTTTGGACTCTCAGAATATTTAATGCGTATTATACAACCGCCAGGTAAGGAGACCAAAAAAAAAAAAAAAAAAAAAAAAAAAAAAAAAACAAAAAAAAAAAAAAAAAAAAAAAAAAAAAAAAAAAAGATGAGAGTTACCAAAATTTCTCAGAAAAAAAAAAAAAAAGGAATTGAGAGGCCGTGCATTTCATAACCAAGGCGAGAATAGCACTGCAAGCCTTGGGATAAACTGAGGTACCAGATATGGTCTTGTGCTAGAGTTGAAGGACTTTACCTAAGGCAAAACATAAATAAAAGTTTTAGCCAGATTAAGACAGATTTTTGCCTTCCTTTACAGCTCCTTTCTCTAAGCCTTCCTGATCCTCTAGTTCCTACATAGCACTTTAGAGGTCCTTTGGCTGACAACGCCCCCCCCCCCCCAACATCTACACCATTAAAATCTCTAACCCTGAGGTGGTAACATTTGAAGACGAGGCCTTGGGAAGTGACAAGAGGCCATATGGCTGTCACAAGTAAGATTAGCACCCTGTTAAAAGAGGCCCACTGCCCTGCGAGCTTAGACCAAGAAGATGACTCTCTATGAGGAAAGGGTCCCCACCAAGTACCAGTCCTACTGGTGCCTTCACCCTGGACTTTCCAGCTTCCCTGTGAGAAATAACTTTCTGTTGTTTATAAGCCATGCAGTCTATGGCATAGTATTACACCAGCACAAATGGAAAAGCATACACTTTAAATGTTTATAATAAGTAAATATCAGTAGTAAAATAGTAAGAAATATTTTAAATGACCCAAATTTGCCCTTTCAAACTAAAAGTGACATTTCTAAAAATAAGTGGGGAAAATCACTACATTCTGAAAGAATTTTGAGCTATGGAGAGGACATTTTGAAAACAGATGTTTGGAGAAGAAATATGTAACTTTGCTGCCAAAGTAAAGAAGCTATCTTTTAAAAAAATTCAACTGTGCACCTTAAAAACTTATATTACAACTTTCTAGTCCATTATAAAGTTATCTACACAGATTCTCACTCAATCTTGAAGCTGGTCATTAAAAATGTACAAAGAAACACCTGAGTGTAAGTGTAGAAGAACGATCACAGACATCATGGAACACAGCAATACATCAGATGAATTTCAACAGAACTTTTCAATTACTGGGTATGAAAAGAGCTATAATTTCACAAGTAGAATCAAGTGTATACTGCATCCTTCTGAATCTACTCATGTTTATTAGATATTTTCTTTCAGCTTTGATTCCATGAAAATCAAATTTCAAAATAAACTGAATTTAAGGACTCAACACTTGAAACACTGATAGAACCACAATTTTCAAAACTACTAAAGCTTATTGAATAAAGTTTTGCTCATTGGTAGTTTTAAGAATAATAAGAATGACAAAAGTTTACTATATATTTAATATTTAAATATATAAAACAGAAATCTGTTAGCAGAATACTAAATTTCAAATTCTTAGAGATTATTTTCTAACCTAGTTAAAACTACTGGGACATATATTCATTTTTGAATGACTGGTAGTAACTGAATGAGTTTAGGCTTCTTATCACCCTTGTGTATGAAACCTATAGGTTACATTTAATCAGATTTAGGGAAAAAAAAACAGTAAGTAGCAAGTGTATCTCTACCAAAAATTATTATGAAGAGTTGCACACTTTAACTCATCAACTCTACTCTGAATAGTTTTCTTTGCCTTTATGGATATAAATACACAAATAAAAATTTTTGCACAGCTGAGGATTATGTTTCAGAAATACAGATTAAGCCTGCAATTTTTTCCTTCTGGACTTTTCAATTCCTTACTTGAAATCCCAAAATTAGCCATGTTAACTAAAAATGAAGAAGAAAGGCTTTCAAAAATGATAGGCGCTGATGCGTTGGGGCAAACACAATCTCCCTCGTAATGAGCTGTTCTAGTTTTAAATAATCTTACAAGAAAACAAAACTCAACAGTCTGAGCAGCGAAGCCCTAAAAACGAAAGGTAAGCATGTCAGCACCACGCTTCCCTTCCTGTATGGCGTCTCTAAGGGATCCTTTTCCTCTGAATACAGGGTTTCCAGCTACTTAGTCACTTGCCTAGTCTATTGCCTATGTCCACCAAAATACGAGCTCGCAAGGGAAGAACTTTCCACCCCCACCACAGAATTATTCACCAAATTCTCCATGTGGTTACTCACCCGCGGCGCAGTTAGCAGAAAGGACAGGGAAAGGAGGAATTTCCTTCCTGTCATCTGCAGATAATCATCTTCTGTCCTGGAGTATGAATCCTGATCACCCAGATTACTTTATTTTTTTAAGAGCCGCAGGGGTTATTAGTGGTAATAGAATCATTCAGATTTATAAAAAATAATCTTTTTAAGAAAAATCCCAACCACAGAATTTAAGAATCTGACCTCATAGCACATTATCCACCCACTACGGAATTTTTTTGGTCAGTGTGATCTTTTCCTTCGTTTCTCTAGCTTTAGTTCAAAAGAATACAAAGTGGTATGACTGACCTCAACAGGGCAAACTTGTCTGCAGCAAAAAGGGCCGATATTCTGATGGTATTGCTTTACTTTCCTGTATAAAACTAATCAACCCATAGGGACAACTCAATCTAGAGTTTTCCCTTATTCAAATGTCTTCATACAGCGCTAACTACTCAGGTGCTTCCTACCCATAATTACCTGGTTAAGTGAGAATTCTGTTCTACTCTAAATAGAAAGAAAAGCAAGCCCTTTCTAACCTACCTGTTTTCTTGACAACCTCGCCTCTCTGAAGGATTTTATCTTTATTATCTAATGGACCTTCTAGGAGCTCCCTACCCTCAACTACACCTAAACTATGCATTAAATTCATGCTGATTTTTAAACAGTTGTTTATTTCTGATATCTGAGACTTCACAAATCGGAAGCTAGCGAAGACATAAAAAAATCACAACATCCTTAGCCATTACAGAATTACAAATCAAAACACTGACATATCATCTTACCCCACAGAGAATGGCATGTATGATAAACTCCAATAGCAACAGATGCTGACAAGGTTGCGGGGAAAAAGGAACCCCTTTACATTGCTGGTGGGAATGTAAACAGGTACAACTACTTTAGAAATCAGTATGGAGATTTCTCAAAAATAAAAACTGAAAATAGACATTCCATCTGACCCAGTGATACCTCTTCTTCGTATCTTTCCAAAAAGAATTAAAAGCAACACACAACAGAGATACACATATACTCATGTTTATAGCAGCATAACTACAATAGCTAAATTGTGGAAGATGCTGAAATATCCATCATAAGCCACTGGATACAAAAAAATGTGCTATATGTACACAATGGAGTACTACTCTGCCATAAAGACACTCCAATTTGAGTCATTTGTAAGTAAATGGACACATCTTGAGACTATTATGCTTTGTGAAATGAGTCAGATCAAATATGCTTTATCTAATATGAGAAACCCAGAGTATCAATAAATAATAAAGTCAAATAAGCAAGGTGCTGGAATTCAGGGGGAGATAATGGAGGGAGTGAGAGGGTGAGAAGGGGGATAGGGAAGGGAATGTGTAGTAGTTGCAATGTATGTGTGCAAAAAATTCTCAAGTTCAATGTAAACATTGCTATTGCATACACATACAAGTAAAAGATGGGAGGAAACCCCAGTTACTATTTTCAAGAAGTGCCTCACATTTCTAGGATAATGCATAATGTTTAACTATGACACCTGCATTCCTTGTGTATCCTGAATCTCTGCAGACAATTCAGGCTTGTGAAGAGCCCAGGGAGGCACAGAGAAACCCAAGCAGACACTTGGGTGAAAGTGTTCTCAGAGAAGCCTCCAGAATTTCAGGAATAGAGTCCCATGTTTTCTAAATGGAATATGAACAAAATGACATTTGGGAAACGAAATACTTCTCAAATGCCACATAATGGAATTATGTGGCTTTCTTTTTATTTTTTTCTTACATTATCCCAAAATATCAATTACAGAATTGACATTTATATAATCAGATTTTCAAGAATATCTGAAGTAAAAATTTTGCCTCCATTATATTTGTTTCAAGTTATACAATATGAATTGTATTCATTTTCTCATTTTATTAATACACATATGTGTGATACATAATGTTCACATTGAACTTCAGTTATTTTTACACATATGTATCGTGTCAAAATTCACAACATATAATTTTTAAAAAGTTTTCAGAAAAATTTTCCTAAAAAAGGGGTACAATACACCTGAGAGATAAATTCTGTTTACTTCATATAAGAATTTGTTCAAATGAACTATGTCACAAATCACTTAAAGTCACTAAATCACCATTAAACTTGAATTTCTCTTTAGTTGGTCCTCCTACCTGGGTCAAATATTAAATAAATCATGAAGAAAGGAGCAGATATTTATCATACCTTAATTGCTTTGAAAAATCTTGCTTAACAGAGATTTTTGAAAAATATGATTTTACTTTATATAATTAAATAATTCCCTAGTTAGCACACACTTGCCCTGTAAAATATTTACAGACTTCTGCTGCTGAGAGCAAGAAGATAATGTCCTATATTTTCCTCGAATAACTATATTGGTAATTTTGCAGGGCAGGTAGTGTAGGAACAAAAGAGGAGACAGAGCTAATCATTAGTAGCATATATATCAAGAATGAACGTGTAAAGAAAACTGGTTTAGGGGAGAAAAACAGGAAAAAAAATTTTCAGATCTGTTTTGTGTTTGGTTTTTTTGTAAAAATAGTCTGTTCAACAGCTGAATTTGAAAAACAGCTTACCAGTTGTTACAGTAAATATATTCAAAGTGAATCATATAACCACTAATTAGGTTTGAATCACTCAAGTGTACATTTGCTGTGACAACAGTTTTCCCTTTACAGATCATCCCTCTATTTATAAAAGAGCTGAAAATTAACATTTCCTGCTTTTGTCAAACTGAAGCATCTTTCAATAGTTCTCAGCAAACATCTGAAGGATTCTTGCATCCTGAGATCATCTGGTCATTATGTTTTCAAGTGTTGTCTCTTTTCAAGAACTGGGTGAAAAGCACAGAATAAGTGATTGCAGATTCTTTGTAAAATAGCAACAAGAACACAACAAAAACACGCAACAGAGAGGAGGAGATCATGGGTTACCATTCACAGCAGATGGGAATCAACCTCCATTGACAGAGGAGGTTTTCTTTTTTCTTTTTTTTCTTCCACATGACTAACCACAAGTACAGCCCGAGCCCAGGAGAAATAGCAGGCAAGATCATGTAAGCTGTGTGACTAACACAGTGAGTATTAGTAGGTCCAGATTTAAACAAATATTTTTGTCTTAACTAAAATAATTTCCTGAGGAATGGAATTATAAGCAAATTCACTCCCTGCTCCACTATCACAGTGAGGCAAATGCCCACTAGTTGTCCCCAGCACTAATCTGAAAGGAAGCAGTTTCCTGCTCTCACTTCAATGTATCCACTCAAGGCAACTTAAGGTACACCAGGACACACAGTTATACCCTTTTCTTTCTAAAGAAAGTGGTGTTTTGATTCTTAGACTGTCATTTAAAGGTGTTAAAAACAGGAAGAATTGTTTGATTCCACCATGGAATTCATGTACCCTCCTCTCTGGCAATCACGAGTGCTGTTTGTAGCCAGAAGGTCACCGTATATAAGGGAGTATCTTAGGAACTACAACACAGCCGAGGTTCCTAAAGTAGTGAAGGGGGTCGTGCTTTGACCTACGAGTTCCCAGTTCTCTGGGCGCAAGACACGCGCAAGACACAGGCAACTGCGCAAACCTGAACTGTGTGTTTCAGCTAAATACGTCCTGTTTCTTTTTCTGAGCACTTTCTTCCTATCAACATCTTTCTCATTTCTTCTTCCAAGTTTCTTGTATTATCTTTCCTCATACTTTCTCTCCTTCACAATCTCCACAAGCTATGAGTTATAGTTCACAATGAATTGATGACCACATTTATTCTGAAATTCATTCAACATTGACATAGACTGAGTTCATATTTAAGAGAAGGATGAGTCTACTGTTTTGAATCTCATTGCCACAATCACATCCAGGCATTCTCTATTGTTTTTTATCTCCTGGAATAATCTGTATCTTACCATCAAGCCAGTGCTATTCCCTGTGTGCACAATGTCTTCATGATGCCAACCCCCACTATCAAAACTGTACTCATCCCGCAAAGGCTTCATCAAGTCACATCTCCACGTGGCTTCCCCCACTGTAGTTCATGTACACTAAGCTTTCCCACACAGATTTGTACTTACAGCAAGATTTTAAGGGTACATTAACAGTGAGGACATGGGGAAAACTCACACACACAAACACACATACAGAAACACACCTGGCTAACTGAGTCAACTAAGCCAAACTTGCTAATCAATGTCATAATGAAAATACTCTCGCATACTCTTCCAAGGCACCATCAGTCAACCTTATACTCTTTGAAGCTGCAGTCTGTTCTGCTACTACCGTAAATATTTTGAGGGCTTGCTGGTATTTTTAACTCTGAGCACCTGGGCAATATCTATTGCTTATACAGCACATAACAAATATATGTTGAAATTGGCTGAATTTTTAAATTTTACACATTAAATATAAAAATGTAATTTAATCTCAAAATATACACAAGGAAATTTGAGGCATTAATTAATATTACACACAGAAAAGAGTAGACGTCAGTTTCAGTTTGTGCTCCACTGCTTGTGCAACTTCAGGCCTGAGGACTTCATTTCCATACAAATAAAATAAACAGCTACTATGAGAGCTAACACTGACTTCCATGGCTTTTACAGAAGATGGCAATACGATGTGACCACTCTACCTCAATATGAAGTAAGGTTAGCAACACAGGAAAGGAAAGCATGCCGTTTTGTAAAGTACTTGGGAAAATTTTTCTTCTAAGGTTGGATATGTGTAAATTTTACATGGGAAAAAATTGTATGCAACTATCTGTAACTACAAAAGTCTCCATTATAACCAAGCCAGAAGCCAGCTGTTTCCCATCTTCACAGGAAAAAAAAGATGATAGGAAATAACAGGATATTATTTAAAGAGAGGGGATGTGTTTTGGATGAACATAGGAATATTTAACCTCAAGAATGTTCCAAGCTGTGGAACAAGCTTTCAAAAGGACAGACAAAGCTTATCAATGGAAATGATTTTAAATGAAATTGACCATCAATCACTATTACAAAATTTAAGTAGCAGTATTACTAATAAAGGAAATTTTAGGCCCAGAAAATTCCTTTATAGCCCTCAAAGCTATAAAAAAGAATTAAGATATAAGAAAGTCAAAATAATAGTTTACAAAACAAATGCAATTTAGTGTAAAATTTAAGCACCAGGAACACACAGATGATGATTCCAAATCCTCAAGATTTAAGCGTCCTTTTACTCAGTTTCCCTCGGCTCAGAGTCAGAGTTTTGTTTACCAAAAAGTATTCTGTTTATAAAATAGCCATCATTCTAACAACATGTTTTAGATGTTAACTTTTGGCTGATGTTTCACGTCACAGTGATACTAACAAGACCAATGTTTCAGGTTGTTTTATTGAGAAGATTTCAGAAAAGAATCCTTCCAAATCGCATCTCCAAGATATGGCTTTAATCAAGCAATGGACAAATCACCAAGAAAATGTGGTTTCATGTACAAAAGCCGGCTTTTCAGAGTTGCATTTTTTTGACCAGAAAAACTTGAGCAAAGGAACAAAAGAAAAAGTTGCCTTTCCATTAAAACTATACGCTATGTATTCACCTATTCAACCACTTCTTTTTCCTAAATAAATTTATACGAACAGTGACATTATTTTGAAATTAAGAAACTTAGCAGAGACACTGTGAATCAGACAGTCAATCACATAATGTGACTGGTTCTCTCGGGCCTCATTTAGAGTTCACTGTTGTATGTTCCTAGATGAAAAAAAAAAAAAAAACGATAAGAGAACAAAGATGAAGAGTAAAATACAGGAGGAGGAAAAGATGAGGAAGGATGAGGAAGAGAAGATGAAACACTGTTCTAAGGATACTACCTAATTTGCTGCCGAGACATCCTGTTTTACAATTGCCTCACTCTTGCGTGTTACTGTGTGTGTGCGCGCGCGTGTGTGTGCGCACGTGTGTGGGTGTGGGTGTATGCACATCTTTTCCAAACTTAACAGTATGTTGCTCTGTGCCAGTTTTAACTTCCTGAGATAATATTGTGAATATCTTGTGCATGAAGTATAAAGAAAAGTGAAATATAGGGCAGTGAACATATAAAGGAAAATGATTATATAGAAATGAACTCTGTTTTGGTTTTGATGGGGCATTTCTTAGGACTTTCTATTAGAGTAATATAAAAGTATAAGGAGATTTTAAGTGTCTTTCAATGGTCCACCAATATGTGAATAATCAAAAATTATGTTATGATTACTTGAAGCAGATTGAAGATATCAGAGACCTACTTCCCTAATACACATCTTGAATTTTCACTTGGTTGATAACAGGACCATTCAGTGGTGTACAATGGTGCTTGTGGGCCGAGGAGAGCCCAGTCCAGGGCACCACAGTGCCTTCACATGAAGACGAAGGTGCTCGCCATTTATTACTATCATTTTTCCCATTTTATTGATATGGATAGATACAATGTATAATGTTTACATTGATCTTGGGTATTCTGTGCATATACATATAATGGCAAAACTGCAAATCCTTCTCCCCTCCCTTTCCAACCCTCTCACTCGAATTCCCTCCCTCCCCTCCAATTCCCATTATGGGTTCTATGAAATAGTTGTGACCTTGATTTCTCAGAGAGACCATCTGATATTTAACCTTCTTCTGACTCATTTCATTTTGCTTGTAGCTACTGACAAAGCCAAAGTTCTTTGAACAATATATTTACAAAGGAAACTTCCAGCTTTGATAACAACCCAATAAACTGTAAGTTAATCAGAAATCAGAAATAAAGCCAAAACAGGGTGTGTGATGCTGGAATTTCAGACAGTCAAATTGAACTTCTGTTATCAACTCTTAAAAGACATAATTTTGAACTCATCACTTAACCTCTTCAAATAAGTTAAGCACAATGTTATGTCTACTTCTCACCAGCACACAATGATTAAATAATCCATGTGCAATGTGTCTAATAATCATTACATGTGCATGACATAGAAATAAACACATTCCACCAGCAATTTTTATTCATTGCGTAAAAAAGAAGATATTCAGTTACAATCTCCCAAAGCAACAGTCTCTCTAATGTAAAAACCGAACTCACATTCCTAAGTTATTTATAGTGACACTTTAAATTTATTTTCAGAAGTGAACAAGAACATTTAATTTAAAATTAATAAGACCATTATTGTATATTCATTAAAATTTCATGTGATTATTGGAAACATTTACAAGGTATGCAATGGACTCATATAGAAGAGACAGTAATTAAGCCTTTGTAAATGGAATTTTAAATAATCACTTATAAAAATGTATTATTAAATTTGAAGCCTGCTATTTTAAAATCAGTCCATAATTTCTATTTACTATAGAGAAAGTAAGAAATTATATGTCTGTGAACAGTTAAGCAAATAGAACTCACTTTAGAAACATGACAAAAGATAAGTCTTTTAGTCAGAGACAGCCTTTTGCCTGCGAGGAAACTATTATGCAATCAGGTGATTTTACTGATATTCTGTTATCTTCTTCTCTTGCAATAATTGAGGTCATTATTTAATTATGTCAGTGGAGTCTCCCCCTTCTCCTGTAAATACTGATGGAAAATAGTAGGTCTGTTCATGTGTTGTCACAAAGGTCAGTATTTAATTGGCAGTGCTCATGATACCTAGGTAATTGAATTCAACCTGCAGGTAGTTTGATTCCCCACCCCCTCCCTTGCTCTATGTGTGATTTTTTTTAAGTGAAGTTAACAATTATCCATATTTTTTAAAACATTTGGTCACTCGAATAGATAATCCATAAATTTTCTGAAGCTATATGGAGTATCTTGTGTTCAATTTTTCTCCAGTAGCTAACAAAGCACCTGAAACATAACTGGTGTAGATTTAATAAGGACTTCTCCCAGGAAGAAAGAAAAGAGAAGAAAGGGGTGGGGGAAAGAGACAGGGAGAGAGGGAGGAAGGGAGGCAGAGAGGGAGGCAGGGAGGGAGGTTGTAAAATAATCTTCTGGAATTCCCAAAGCTATTCAGATCCTTTGTACTTCAGATGAGTTCCTTCTGTTTTCCTTCACAGCACTTACATAGCTGAAAATTCCATGTTCATATGATTATCTGAATAATGCCTGCCTCTCCCGCCAGACTTTCAGGGTTACAAAGTGTGGCACTCAGTGAGCACAGAACAAGGAGAAACTGCCTCTCGTTTAGGCAGCATGGTTAATTAGTAAACATCAAAACTCTACTTCATATAAACTATATATTCTAAAATACAACACTTTATATATTATGTGATTTGACACATCCTATTTCTCACCAGAAAAAAAAAATGAGCTCTAATTCCTGGTCCCATATTTTATATTTCAAGACAGAAATACTAATGTTTTGCATCTAGTGAGGTCTTTCAGTGTAGCACAAAGTGGCTTGTGACCTGTGGTTCAACTTAAGTAAAAGTAATTTAATAAGTAACTACAGCTATCTTACTCTCCACCACTTGCCTTCTCAATGATGAGAGAATTAATCTATATCTTAACCTGTGATATCACAAGCAAACCAGTCTTTACAAGTAAAGACACTGAAATTGTGAAACTGATGTCTTGGCAATTATTTTAACATGGTTCCATTCCTTAAACTTTCAGAAAACAGTAGAAAAATATCAAAATACATTGAATTTTTTATTTGCCAGATGTATATTAATGATTCGCATCTTACCGATCCCCCATAAGGTCATAGTTACAGGCTTGGCCTCTAGCTGATGGCACTGTGGAAAGGTGGAGAAAGGTTCAGGAGGAGGGGCTTAGTTGGAGGACTAGGAGATTGAGATTGCACTCCTGAGGGTTTGCTGGGACTCTAGCACCTTCAGCTCTCTCTCTTCCTTCCCTGAATGCCAAAACATGAGTACCTTTGCTTCACCAAACATAACATTTGGAGTCCTGACAGGCCCAAGGCAATAAAGCCAAGCAACTCTGGACTGAAACCTCTAAAACAATGACCCAAAATATTTTCTCCTTTTAAATCATTTCAGGTAAATTGCCAGAGTGATGGAAAGCTAACTCACATATTGTATATCTGTAAGCAATTTGAGTTATTTACTCCAAGTAAATCTCTAAGTTATGAAGGAAAAACAAGATTTCATTTTTTTATTTCCCAGTGATTTTTTTTTTTTTGATTTGGTGTTTAAGGCTGAAATAAAAGACTATGGTGTTGTTCCTTGGGATTACACATCTTTTGCATTGTGTATGACATCACAAATCAATTTTCTAATTCCAGTGACGACATGGACTAATGCCTTGCTTAGCTGTCATCGTTCACTTGAGTGGGTTACGATATGCCTGGCAGTTTAGCAACGCGCACTGCTGAGAGTTTGTGGGAAAGTCCCGGAATGATTTGCATATAGGGAGAAGAGCCACCTGGGTGGAAGGCACTGTCCAATAGACTTGCCGCCTTGTTGGAATAAAAGTGAAGGAAGAAGTCTGTCTGCATTTGAAAAGCTCCAGTACCCTGGAGTGGGTGTGTATTTTGCCAGTGACGTGGCCTATGGGCATCATACTCCACCCTTTTTAACTTTTCAACACAGACTCACACCAGTAACTCTCCAGGGAGCTTCCAGGCCTTGAAATCAGACCAGCTCTGCTTCTTTTTTTTTTTCTCGCTGTTTTTTACTAGTACATATTGATTATACAGATTCGTGGGCTTCCTTTCTGCACGTTTGTACATACACATAACATACATTCATCATCCCCACCACCACCACTCCTTGTCGCATTCTTCCCCAGTTACATATTTTCTGAGGGTCTCGGTGGTGGGAGGTACTTGGATCATCTCCATCCCCTCTCCAGCCCACACTTACACCCCTCCCCTACCTCCAGACCTTCCCCTTGCCTACTGATCCCCCTTGTTTTACAAATTCCAGCCTCTGGGTCTGAGCAGCCTCTAAGTCCTCTGACTCTCCAAGGAACAGACAGCCCTTAGGGACCATCCCACTTCTAATCCTGCAAACCTATCATCTAATAAATTCCCTTCCATTGTGATATTCATATATTATTCCTATTGATTCTGTTCCTCCAGAAAACTAATCCATACAGCAAGGAAACAAAAAGAACTGAAGTTGCTATCAACAGTTGTATTTTGAAGTATATACATTATTCTGTCCTTTTAATCTAGAGCAAGGGCGAAGATTCTAAGTGAATTTTCTAAAAGAAGAATCAATTAAGCTGGTATCATGGGGGCTGGAGGAGTGGCTCAGTGGTTAAAGAGCTTGCCTAAAAAGCACTAAATCAAGTGCTAAGTACCCGAGTTGGATTCCTCCACACCACATAAACTGAGTGTGGTGGCGTAAGCCTGTAATCCCATCACTTGGGAGGCTGAGACAGGAGGATTTCTGTGAGTCCAAGGCCAGCCTGGGCTCCATAGTGAGTTCAGGACCAGCCTGAGCTGCAGAGTAAAACCCTGTCTCAAAAAAAAGATGATATTTAGCAATTGAGTAGCAATTGCTGCCTCTTTTTTTGAAAAGTTCACTTTTGTTGCACACATATAGAAGTACAGGGTTCATCAAGAGATCAATGGATCAATGGAAAGAAAATGTGGTATGTATATACAATGGAGTACTACTCTGCCATAAAGAAAGGTAAATTTGAGTCATTTGTAGAAAAATGAATATGCCTTGAGGCCATCAGCTTAGTGAAATGAATCAGACTTCAAATATTAACTGTCTCGTGGTTACTCTACTATGAGAAACCCAATATATAAATAGGTTAAAGAGCCAAATAAGGAAGATGATACGAACAAAGGATCAACTTGTGAAAAGAAAGATGTGATGGGGTGGGGGGACTGGTGAGAGGGTAGGAAGGAAGGGAGGGGAACATGATGAAGACGCAATGCACATGGAACTGAATGGAACTGTGCTGTGTCACAAATACTAATAAAAATGAAATTTTGGGAAAACAAAACAAACAAATTTATAATGTCAGATGTATGCATATATGTGTGAAGAGTACATGTTAGTATATTTACCATTTTTAAATTTTGATGCAAAACTTCAGAGATGTCCCCTTCATCAATTCCTAGATATAAATTCAAATACTGTGTCAATGACACAATGGAATGGGAAAGGATTACCAGCTGGACTTCCTATTGTGTTTAAAAATCTCCTTGTGGAAAAGCTTTAACCTTTACTGTAACAGTGTACTTCGACTATAACATTCACAGAGAATAAATCGTTTCAATTCAATCTGTCCAGTTGTCTCATTATTAAAGATGACAAGAAAGCAACAGCAAGCATCACCAGAGAAATCACAGCAATATGCACCTGTCACATTATACTGAAGTGAGATCAGATCATTCGGAAGTATCATAATTGTAATTTCAGAAACCCAAATACCATTGATGTGATAACATCCACCTGTATTCCTTTAACTTATATTTTCAGTTCGCTGCATGTTTACATCTATTCAAACCTGAAGCATTGCATTTCATTAAATACTAAGTAAATAAGTTCAGACTGACTGTGGAGGATCAGAGACTAACAGAAACTCTTCAGCATCCAGGGCCAGAAGATTCTAACAATGCCCATATGGTCTTTGAAGCAAAGCTTAAGTATTTTGATAGACATGCAAAGATGCAGTAAGCCGATAGACTTCACCACAGATGAAATCATTCCCCACTTATAGAATATGGATTAATGGATATGCCAGTCAGGGTGTTCTGGCTGCAATCTGCTAGAACTCCCGATAGCCTGCACACAAAAAATAAATATTGTAAGTAGCCGTGAGGATTGTTCACTGGATTAAGGTGAGGACAGACCGTTGTTGAGGCATCTGCAGTCTTCAAATGGGGAGCTGATGAAAGTGCATAGTGGGGACTGCTTACCTCTCCTCACATCTCCTGGGGCAATTTCTGGTTCAAAAAGCAAAGTTACATGTGGGACATGACACCATCTTCTGCACAAGAATTTCACCGCCACATAAGACATCTCTGGGTACCTACTCAAGTGCTGTGGCACCTGAATAAAAATCTGACAATGTGAAAGAGGTAGAACTTACGTAGTAAACAACAAACCATGGCTGCTTGAAAAAAAATATTGTACTGTTCTATCTCCCAAATGAATAATTCAAAACTGCAATGACATGGCTTCTCAAATGTCCCTAGAGCAATTAGCGCCAACATCTCAGGGCAGTGATCAGCTTAGTAATACCACTGAAATGGTTTTTATTTACTGCCTTGTTTCACCCCTCTCATGCTATACTCCTATTGCTTGGAACTACTTCCCAAAGCACAGTCCTGACCACCAATTCCTGCACTAAAATCTTTTAGGAAAATCTAAGACAACAAAAGTTATCTAAAGGACTCTGTATCTACTAGTATGAATGAATTCCAAGTCTATTACATCATTTTTGTATTTCTGCTCAGGATTCCGATCTTGGAAAAGAACATACAATTGGTCTAGCTTGTGATCTAAGCACATCCCTTGCGTAGTGGAGGATAAAACTCTTTGATAGAAAGTTTGTCAATGAGAAAGAGGTAATTCCTTGTCTTAGTTACATTTTCACTGCTGTGACTCATGCACAAACTAGTGGGGTGGTTATTTCAGTTCATAGTTTCAGAAGGTTACAATTCATTCCTGAGTGGCTGGCGACAGTGGAAGTACAGGGTGGAGGTGGAGGCAGCTCGTCACAGCATTGCAAACAGAAAGTCAAGTGAAATAAAATCAAGTCCTCGAAGGAAGGTAGGAATCAGAATATATCCTTCCAGTGACCCGTCTCATCTGGCTCCAGCCTCAGTGTTCTGTTCCTTCCAGTTTTAAGGCCCCACTATATTCCTGTAATCCAATCCACATGCCTATAATCTGCCACCTGCCTGTCTTCCACCACACACCAATAATCTAGTACACACCCATAATCCATGCCTCCAAACTAGCCCCAGTCTTCCAATAGCACATGCTTCTGTAGACAATCCATTACATCCAAATACATGACATTTTAAGGGGACATTTCTGATCCAACTACAATATTCCTTAAAAATTATTTTTAGAATTCTAATTCCCAAAAGAAAAAAGTTGAGACTTTCTTATCTTGTGTCCAAAATATTATACTACTAAGTCTGAGAAGCACATTCGGTGTTATTACAACAATAAATAAACAAAAGTTATAATACTTATATTTTACTCATTTACCAATTTCTTGAGATAATCAGTCATTTTCATTAAGGCAATTAGTTAAAATGAATCGTAAACATGAAGATGATTAGGTTACAATCTCATATCCTATTCATTCTTTTAAAAAGATTGATATATCATTGACATCAGAAAGGAGTCAAGGTTTCCAGATGAAACGGAATAAATTCATTTTATCGTAGTCACACTACTTACAACTAAATACCCTGGAAATGCACACAAAGCTAAATATATAGATATTTATCACAAGACTATAAGGGGTAGAGGAAAAGAGTAGATTGGCTAGAGATTTGCCAATATGAAGAATGAGGTGATCATGAGTTTTCGGCCTTCTTTTTGCCTCCTGTTTACCTTGGAGTTGGGACTAAAGCAGTCTGAAACCCAGAAACAAAAGACACAAAGTTAAAAGCTTCCCAAAGAACATTTCAGCTAGCCAAGAAGCAGTAAAGAAGGAATTCTTGCAGGACAGAACACACTTGAACTTATTTCTCCTATTTCAAATAAATGCCACAAAAGAAAATCTGCCCCTCTCCCCTCCCATCAGGCATTGTGGACTATGGAACAGAGCTATATCAAAAATTTCCAGAAGAGTACTTATCAAGCAAAGACTGCAGTGTCCTTCTACCTCCCTGTCCTCTGGGTTCTGTGGATACTATGCTACAGAATCTGTCACCAGCCCCACTCTACAACACTGTACCTGCAACAGAGATCTGTCTCTCTCTCCCATCCTACCCATCGAATTGACCACTGCACTACATGACCTTAAGAAGGAGCAACATTCTCCTGTCCCACCACCACCAGGTTCTATAAAGACAGTGGAGGGTGTTTTGTTCAAAATCCCCTCATTGTCCGAGGAAAGAGGAATATAGGAAAATTCTGAAAACTTAATCATGATATAGAGTATGACTCAGGTTTTAAACTGGACTCCAGGTGGTACAGGGGGACAGGCCAGGATATTCCAGCAAAAGTTTGACTGCTAAGTTGTCATGGGAATTGTAGCCCACAAAGTGAACTAGGACATGGTTTCTGAACCTAAACAGGTTCTTGCATACTAAAACAGAAGAATTAAATAGCAATCAGAGTCTTCTCACAACATTAGAATTTAAAAATTTGTGATTTACAGGATGTAATCTAAAATTATACTCTATATCGAGAATCAAGAAATTTTCAATTCAAGTGAGGAAAAAATAATCAATAGATTGTAACACAGGTGTTGGAATTGTCTGGTAAATATTTTAAAGAAATTACCATAAAAATATGTTAGCAAGACATTTTAAACACTTTTGAAACAAATAGAAAAATAGAAAAGCCCCACAAAGACAGGGAAGATGTAACAAAAAATTCAAGAAAAAATTAGAACTAAGATAATGGAAAAGTGGTGAAATCCATAAAACTTCAGGAAAGATCCATAGTAATAATCCAGTTTGTACACAGATAAAATAGACTCTAAAACTAAAGAATATGAGTCTCAGAAAATATGTGAGAAAATGACAAAAGATCTAACCTCTGTGTCATTCAAGTCCCTGATACAAGAAATAGGGAGAGAATTCAGTCACGCACTGTACAATGATGTTTCTTCTCAGAATGTATCCCACAGCTATATTTGAAGAAACAATGGCTAAAACTTGTCAGGAAATATACAAAACAAATGAATAATTTAGAGAGAACAACCCTTCTAAAAATACATGCTTTAATACCTCATAACACAGGTTCTAAATATAGAAATATGTTGTGAGACACACTAGACATAAAATAGGTAAAAACCTGTATCTGAAGGAAGAGGACCAAGTAACAGCCAAAATTCAAGAGACTCTGTCATCTGAGCTGTAGAATTAATGGCTGGCAAGCTCAGCTCCTGCCGTGATAGTGAATCCCTTTTCTGTTTGCTAATAGATAACTATTTTCTTTTATTAACTAGTATATCTCAATTAAATTATGCATATATTAGAAATATAGGCAAAAGAAATAGATTATTCTTTGTACATGACACAGGTAGATTGGGAAGCAGGAATTATCAACTTTGGGCTACATCAGTCACTTTGGAAACTTATTTAAAAGTCAAAACGTTAACTAAATTTTGAAGGCATTATTATAACCGGTACGGCAGTTGAGAACTTAAAAGTTAGACCTTTTTTTCGTTTAGTGATAAAATGGTCTTTTCCAGGATACCTTCCGGCTGTGTGGTGGCAGAATAAGATACAGCAGCTCATCCCAAACCCAAGACAGACCTCTGTGAACGCATATTCACCCCTTAACACTCATGACGTGAGAGCTCATTGTGGTTTCAATTTCATTTCCCTGGTAAGTAAAGATGTCAACTCAGTAAGTGAAAAGATCTGTACACTGAAAACTACGAAAACACCAGTATAAGAAGTTAAAAATCGCACAAATAAATTGAATATTCTGTATTCATAGATTAGAAATAATACTATTATTAGAATGCCCACAGAATAAATGTAATTTTTATCAAAATTTCGCTATTTTTTCACAGAAATATAGAAAAAAATCGTAAACTTCATATCAATTCAGAAAAGTCCCTAAATAGCCAAAGCAATTTTAAATAAAAAGAACAAAGCTGATAGCATCAAACTCCCTGACAGCAAAATATATTACAAAGTTGTTGCATTCAATGCAGTATGGTATTGGCTCAACAATAGATGCATTGATCGATGTAATAGGACAAACAACTCCATATTAAACTACAGAATTTAGATTCAATATTCTTAAACAAAGCTGCAAAGAGTATACAATGGGGAAAAGGAAAATCTCAATAAAGTGTTGAGAAACCTAGTCACATGGAGAGTGGTACTGTATCCTTATCTCACACCACCTACAAAAATCAACTCAAAATAAAGATGTGACTTAAATACAAAAGCAAACTTTAAAACCACAAAGAAAAAATGGTAGGAAATCTCTACAGTATCGATCTGGGCAATAATTTCTCCAATAGGACTCCAAGAGTACAGACAACAAAAACAAAAATAGACAAATCAAATTCAATCAAATTAAAAGCCTATTTAGAAAAGGAAACAATGAACTAACTGAACAAGAAACCCACAGTGTGGAAGAAAATATTTGCCAGCCATATTTTCAATAAGGAGCTAATATCCTAAATACATAAGAAATCTATACAAGTTAATATCAAAAATATTAACAGTTCAAATGAGCAAATGATCTAAACAAACTTTTCTTTCTACAAAAAACAGATAAGAATGGTCAAAAATATGCAATAAAAAGAGATCAGCCTCTCTGATCATTAAGAAGATGCAAATTAAAGCCATAATGATCTATCACTTCATCACTGCTAAAATGGCTATCACAAAAAAGATTTAGTTTAGTTTTGTTTTGTTTTCTGCAATATTAGGTTTTGAACTCAGAGTATTTGCACTAAGCTACCTACAGTCCTAGCCTTTTCAAACTTTATTGTTTGTTTGTCTGGACAAGTCTCACTAAATTACTAAGCTACAAAGGCTCTGCTTAAACTTGGGATTCCCGTATCTCAGCCTCCCAAAGTGGTGAGATCATAGACATGGGCCACAGTTAGAGCTAGATATGAAGTCTTGAGAAAAAAAAACAACAAATTTACAGAGACACTTCCATTTTAATAGCTCAAAGGGACAGTAGCAACAAACAATAAAATCTGAATAAATTTTGTGTTCTAAAATAATTGTATCTATATTAATTTCTCAGCATTAATCATTACACCAAGATTACACAGATGTTAAAATTAGGGCAAACTAAAAAAAGGTATATGGCAACTCTGTACTGTCTCTACAATTCTTTTGCAAATCTAAAATTTTTCCAAAATAAGTTACAAAAAAGTTTCCTTTAATATCACACACTCTTCTTTTGTATGCATTTTGTATGAAAAGACTAATGCAAACAGCTGAAATTAGGCATATGCTGACACAAGAAAATCTTGCTGTCTCAGAGATTTATAGAAAACGTCACTTTATACTAGGCTAATTCCTATGATAGTTTATATATTTGTAAGAAGATTAATATTTAGTGGCCAGCCCAGTGTTAATGATTTCTAAATAGCATCAGATATTACAAGCTACTAGGAATAACCAGGAAACATTAATAATATGACTTTTGAAGCTATGTGAGCTCACATCATAAACACCAAGAAATTGGATTAAATAATCTTAAATGCCCTTTTCACCCCTAAAATTACGTGGGTGAGTTTAAATGACTTCTCATAATCCAATTACTAAAATGAACTTAGATGCATAAGCTCTGGAACTAGATGAAAATGCCTGCTTAAAAAATAAATCCATTCTCTTGAGGCCAGAAGTACCACTAGCTCTAAAGAGAACTGGAGCCAGAGACCAGTGACGTCATCCCAACTTGGTTTCTCTCCAGCTCCTGGCTCTGTCTTTCACTGAGCTGGCTACTCACTCTGGCTTCATATCGTGCCTCTTAAAAGCTCCAAGATCACAATCTTCTGGGATCATCTCAGTCTGGATGGACTACCTTGGCCACCACACATAACCTTGACTCACTAGTACCAAGAAGATAAACTCTACTCTAACTGGGATAGAGTTCCACAGGTCTGCGGAGCACACAAAATCCTGATTTATGACCCCACTGCAAAATTTCTCTTATTTTTCAGCAGAGTGCATTGTAATGAATGATTTAGGTATGATTTAATTAGGAGAGGAAAGATACGAAAAAGGCCTTACTGTTTTCTTTCTGTTAAAGTAACAATCTCATCTCACACTAAATCAGAGGTGTCAGCTAAAACTTTTGCCTTTCTTATGTTGAAACTCAGTCACTCTACCTAGCAAAGATATAACAGTTAGTGACTTAGTGTAAAAAAAAAAAAAAAAAAAAGTTTCTTGAAGCCATTAAGGAAGGTCTCTATGAAAGACAAATAGATTGAAATCAGCCCACTGTGAACACAGAAGAAAAAAACTTACAAATTAGAGAAATTCCAAGCTTGACCCTGAAGAGCTCTGACTTAATTCTTAAATCTCTTAGACACTCAAAGGGAATAAATTAACTGGCTAGTTCTACAAGCATGCCCCACCTCACACTCTCTCACATGAACAGCCTGAGAGCATGGATATGAAGGACTTTCCCAGGAGGCAGTACTTGAGCGATAGAGGAGATCTGTCAAGAGAGTTTACTCTGCAGAATAGAACTCAAAACTGTTATGCATAACATAAGAAGTCATTATTGTGCTAGATCAAGAAATCCTCACTAATACCCACCTGCAGGTTATGGTCTCTGCTACACACAAGTGAATGATGTGTACTACTTGCCCTTTTCCAGCCAGCATTTTCATTGTGCTTATCCTGCTCTTTCCTCAGTGTTCTATTGAAATAAGTTGAGAGTAGGTAACCCTATCATCGCATTTATAAAATGAGAAGCTGCAACTAGACAAGAGGAGCAACAACTCCTCCACCAACCTAGAATTATAATGGTGGAGACCACGTTGTGTCATGCTAGGGAAGAGTGAATGTGCATCGAGTATTCGGTAGAGAAGATGATAAGATCGGGTGTCAAATAAAGGTGTCAATCATATTTAACAGTTGGTTACATTTTCAACAGCCATTTCTATCTTTGTCCAATATACAAGATGAGTTTTAATATTGTTTCTCATTCTGAGTTATCTTATTTCTTGCTGGTTATTAGTTCAAAATCCAGGATTAAGCTGATCAGCCCATTCCCCCTGGGCCAATAATTCATTCAGGAATGAGGGTGTGTCCTAAATCATTTCAGTAAGAATGATCATAAGTATTTATACTTTGTGATCAGTGGAAAGGTGCTTTTTCTCCCATTGGACATGAACTAGAAGTCAATGGGATGAAGCCAACACAGATGATTAAGACCGAACAAGAACAGTACATCACACCTGATATCCCCTGGGACAACTGAACTTTAGAATCTATGCTTTCTCTGTGCTTTCTGTTACACAAGATTTTTAAAATGTTATTTAAACCAGGTCTTTTTACTTGCAGTCAAAAGCACTCTGATTGCTAGGCTATACATTATCATGTATTAATAGTTGTAGTCCTCCAAAGGAATAGAAACCCTATTAACAATAGCACAAATCATTGAAGGTTTGGCTTTACTCAGGAAATAAGACATTTTTAGGTAGATGCAATCAAAATTGATACAGTCAGTACATTCAAGCTTCTCATATTTTGTTTATCCTTCTTTAACACAATACTATTACCTTTATTATCAGCAGTTAATTGCATCATCATTTCAATCAAAAAGGGAAAAATTAAATAGCAAATATCTATGAACCTCCTCTCCTTACTCTATTTTCCCCCAAGTTCTCTTACAATTACTATATATATTTTATTGGAAAGGACTGACACATGGCCATCCACTGTGCCGGAGAAGCTGGGAAATAACATTTTCATAGCTGAATCCATGTATAAGCCACTGCAGTTAGAATTGTACTCACGAGGTATAAAGGAAACATAAGGCACACGGAAGGTGCAATAGAAAGGCAAACTGGCCATTTTTGCCATACTCTCAAATTTAGGTCTGTAGTTCAAATTTGCTGTCATGTCTAACTTGCATATTAAATATAAAATTTAAGCTCTTCATGCTTGGGGACTATAAATATCTCAGATCAAAACATATAAAACAAGCGATTGCCACATATAATTTGTTCCCTTAATAGTCAATTGTGTCATCTCAACTGGAACATGGCATCCAGGAATTTGATCAAAAGTTATCCTCGGTGTGTCTGTGAGGGTGTTTTGGAGATTACACCTGAGTCAGTACACTGAGAAAACTAGATCACCTTCCTTAATGTGCACAAGCATCAGCCAATCAGACAAAAACTTGGGAGAACAAAGGGGCTGAATCAAGAAACTCAACTTTCCTGGCTATGCAAACTGGGGCATCAGTCTTCTTGCTTTCAAAAGAGAATTGACACCAGCGTCTCCGTGAGTCTTAAGCTTGCTAAGTGCAGATATTGGGACTTCTAACTTCCATAGTCAAATGTACCAATTCCTTATGATAAATAAGTCTTCTTCTCTGAAGATCCCTGACTAACATTCCCTCCTCAAGTTACCCCAATATCTCCATAAATGATAGACTGTTTAGCCACTGAAAGCCCTATCATGTGCCCTGGGGTCCTCATAGAAATCTAAAGAACATTCTTCACTTGACTCTTGTGCACCCCATCCATGCATTAAATCGATCACCCTAATGAGTCAGTATTTCTTTCAAATCAGTCAGTTTCTCGTATGCCCAATGTCACTGCCTCATTGAGCCTTCATTGTCCCATATATAGTCCTAAAATGTCTTTGGCCCATTCGTTGCTTCTATTCGTGGTACATTCCAACTTGCAGGTAACTGTTTAAGAGACTCGTTAAAGTTATTAATCATCAGTAACACAGTCCATTTCAAAATTCTTTTATTTTTACATGGTATCATACCATATTTCACAATTTTAAAAGTGGTTTCTCTACACCCCTGCAATTCATCTCATTCTCCCCCACACTCACTGTGCTTCAGCCACACCCGTTTCCTTTCTATCTTCCCATATGCGGGCCTTGGACATGATCTGGAACGTCTGCTTTAGCTTTTTCATGTGTCTAGTTCAATTTCACCATTTCCCCTCCAGTCAATAATTTATATTGTAATATTATAGCCTTTCGCAGAGTTAATTGCAATTTTATAATCCCAATCTGTGTTTTTTTCATCCATTAATGTTTCCTCTCCCAAGTGAAACATATGTTCCATCAGAACAAGGAACTAGTCTTTTGCATTAATAAGTCATGTCTTAGCACAAGACTAGCACCTAATTAGTACTCCAACTAAGTAAATTAATTCATGCAACAAATATTTAGTAAAGTCTTACAACAAACTTTTCCAGGCTCTGGAGACATAGGCATGAATGAAAGTGCACAGTCACTGCCTTCCTAGAGTTTACCCTCTAACAAGAAATATAAAAATTAAACAAATAGCCTGACAGTAGGAAATATTTTGTTTTGGTCTGATTTCTCATAAACGAGCCTACAGAAAATTCATTCAGAGTGTTTTCATTTTCTTAGGACTAAGACAGAAACTGGATGCCATAAAAACAGCAGGAAGCTTGGCACATCCCAACATTGGAGCCCTTGAAGGCTGTCACGCACCCTGTGCAGCGGGCTGAAGTGCCAGCTATCCTAATATACATACCAGAGGCTAACGTCATCTATAGACCACTGGGAGCTCAATGCCTGTTGACTGGGATAATGATCAGATAGACAATACTCAAACTGTGAAGATTCATAATCTTGATTATGCCAAGACCAAAAGAGTCAATGAGATAGAATGTGATATACTGATTGCAAATGCCAAAATGCTGAACCAAAAGGAAGCCAGTGTGTTGAGAGCAGAAAAAAAAAAAAAAAGAAGAACTAAATGGGATGCCAGTTTAGATTAGTGCTGTCAGCAAAGCTTATGTGGACTGGCTCCCGGCTGTGGAGATTCTCTGGACAAATGGCACACCCTCCCACACCATCCTACAAGCTCCTGGCCAATGCTTCCATGCCCACACAGCTGGGCCTCCCTTGGCAAAGTAGTCAATGTTCTCAGTGAAGTTGTACACAATTGCCTCATTCTCATTGGTACTGAGGACTCATAATTCTAACATTTTGCATAGCTGATGAAATTAGCTGGCAATTCCAGGCTATAGAGGTTATTTTGCCAATAATTTCTTGCCCAGATTTAAAATACCAGCATTTTCAATGTCACTGTGTGCTCACAAGCTTCATTTACATCCTTGAGACACACTTCCCAGCCTCAGTGCTTTGCATGCTTTGAGAGGACCCGCCTGGCCCAGGATGAGTGCAAGCCAGAGTTAAAGCTCCAAAATGTTTTCAGTTAATAGCAACAAGACTAATGTTTTAAAGTAAAAATTTACTGTGCTAGGTACCTTTATTAGCATTGGATTGTGCTTTATTTTGCTCAGCATTTACAGCTGTCTTGTGAAATAGGCACATTTGTTTTTATTATTTTAAAGAAATGGAAAACAAGAGGGAGACAAAGATATCTGAAGCCTCTATCTATTGCTATTTTAAAGGAGGTAGAAAAGCAGAGTAAGGGAGGGTGGAAGTAACCCGATAGCAGGGGTTAGATTGATCAGCTTCTGGTTCGCTCAACACATTTTATCAGTACACGGTTTAATTTAACCTTAAATGAAGAGTAGTTACTCTAAGAATTCATGAAAAGTGGTTTACTTTATTAATAACCAGTATTTCTTGTTACTCTGTATAAACATTTATATTCTATCATCACTTCAATTTTTATCACAACCTTGACAAGTCAATCCCTACATATATTGACAAGCCCACCCACCCCATAAAAAACAAGGCGAAGTCCCTGAAGTCTATGTGACTCTTGGAAGCTGAGAATGTATCCTATCCATTTTTCTATCCCCACCGCTTTACATTAGCCTGAACACAGAAAATAATTGCTAAGTGGTTACTGAGCAATCAGGCCCACAATTCCACTAGTTTCCACAAACAAAAGAGAACATTTACTTACTTATATTATAGGTTTGAAAATCGGGACAGTGTGGCAAGTGGATTTCATCTCCTGAGCTAACACCAAGAAAAAGTAGTGTCTGACTACACTGCTATGTTGTATGGGATTCTGACACTGCATCAGGCCTTAAAAAAAAAAAAATTCTTTGACACACTGAGTACTAATTGTCATGGCCAGCCCAACATCATCTTCTTGGTGAGTCAAGGAACTGGATTTTCACGTGCAATTAAAAAATGATCGACTCAGGCAGACTTGTGGGACGATCTCATGTTCTGGACAGAACAACTTTAGTACTTCCTCCCAGTCTTGTATGCCCAAGGAAAAGTCAGGGATTGTGCTTGGGGAGAGAGGGGGTATTATATCAGATATTTTTTGTGTTTTTTGAGGTAATTTTTCCCACATTTTATTGATATGTATATGTGCAAAATTCAGAACATTTTGTGTACATACGTATCTTGTCAAGGTGACAAGGGCTTTCCGACTCTCCTTTTGTTCCTCCCCCCTACCCGCCCCTCCCTCCATCCTCCCCCACCCTATTCCCCTCTTTCACTTTATAAGTGATCTGGATGAGCCCTTTATTATATATATGTGTGTGTGTGTGTGTGTGTGTGTGTGTGTGTGTGTGTGTGTGTGTGTGCGTGTGTGTGTGTGTCTCAACGAGTAGGCTAGCAACCTCTTGATAAGGATCTCTGACTTAATTATATTAAATTATGAAAATCAGTCTTCTTTTATCTTCCTGGAACAATCTGAAGACCTTCCTCTTTGCTCTGATCATCACAGAGGCCTTCTGATAGAAAGTCAGGAGGACAACAGAAGGTTTTTGTTTTCACAGAGTCATGAGGAATCTCTTTAAAAGGAGGTGTAAACTGAGGTAGTCCCTGGCACCCTCCTGCCAGCAACTGGTAAGTCAGGGGGGAACTGAGCCTTCCCATGCCCCATCCTTGCTGTATGCTAATGGCATCCAGGCAGTCACGGGCACTCCACTGCCTCCACCTGGGAACCCATGGAACTGGGCCTCCTCGTTTCCCCACCGAGAGACATCCAAGTAGCTACTAGAAGTCTCCGTGCCTATACCACTTGGCTGGCTCTAACCTCCATCCACTGCTGCTGTGCACAGGAAGCATAAAGGTACCTGGGCCCAGAACCCAGCCTGCACCTTGGAGCTCATGCTACTGGGCCTACTTGGCAATTGTCGCTGATATGCACCAGAGGCACCCAGCCCAGATCCCTGCCTACACCTCAGAACCCACACAGCTGGGCATACTGGGCATTCATTGCTGCAGTGGGCAAGAGACATCCAGGCAGCTGCGCCCAGACCCCCACCTTCACCTCAGAGCCCACCTTACTTGGCCTGCTCAGCATCCATCCTCACACTGGAGCATTGCAGCCTTCTCCAGACCCTAACCAACATCTGAGAGGCAGCGTGCTGGGGCCTAATTAGCAATCATCTCTGCTGCATGCCAGAGACATCCAAGCAGCTGTGCCCAAACACCTGCCTGCACCTCAGAGCCCACAGGGGCAGGCCTAATCGCCACCTGTCCCTGGAGGCACCCGGAAGCATCCACCCCCACACGACCTGCCAGAAGGCAAGAGAGTGCCGACTGGAAGCTTCAACCACAGCAGACCTAGTAGCAACTGTTGAGTGGGAACAGGAGCACACCTCAGTGATACAGAGCATAATATATAACCATGGAACAGTCCTCTCCACTATCAAAAATAAATAGCCCTACAGGGCATGTTCCTAAAAGAAATAAAGCCAACATACCAAAAAGACACCATCCATGTTTATAGCAGCACAATTCATAATACCAAATCCTGGCAACAACCTACCTGCCCAGCCATAGAGGAATGGTTAAAGAAGATATGGTACCTATACACAACAGAATACTGTGAGCCATAACCAAAGACAAATATGAGGCATTTGAATGAAAATGGGGCCACTTAGAGTCAATAATCCTCAGTGAAATGGACCAAAAACAAAAGACTATGGATCAGTGTCCCTCTTATGAAATACACAAAAATAATGACATAATAAGGCCCCAATACGAGTGACAGAGTAGAAAGAGAGGCAATGGTCAGATAGGACAGGGGTGAACCTCTGGAGAAGGGTGGACATAGATACTCACTGATTCCCCAAACCCCATGGTTCTAATGTGTTAAAGAATGTGGAATTCATGTATTTACCAAAAAAACATTAATTTTAATAAAAAGGAGTCTGAATCCTCACAATTAATGTCTCCTGCTTAGAAACAGAGAGTGGAAATAAATGTATTTTATATATAAAGATATATATGCTAGAATAGTCCCAGAATAGAATAATAGATAGAAGGTATAAAAATGTGTTATTTGATATATATCAATAAAAATGGAAAATATATTATTTGATCAGCTCATTTCTCTATAATACTAACAGTAAAAATTACATAGTATTGAAATAGCATAATCCTTTTTTTGTGGTACTGGGGATTAAGCCCAGGGCCTAAACCCTTTTTTTTTTTTAAGACAATTTCATTAAGTTACTAAGCTGCCCTGGCTGGGCTTAAACTTCTGATACTCCTTCCTTAGCCTTCTAGGGTACTGGGATTACAGGCCTGCCCCACTGGAACATCTCATAATACTTTTTGAACATTTGGTCTGAGAAGGATGTTGAAAGAAATACAGACACAAAGATTTAGGTGGCTTTTCTCTGCAAAATTAACCTAATATCAACTTTTCCAGAGAGTCTTAGATTGATGAGAAGGTTTTGAAACTAAGACCACAATGGTCAAATGAAAATATTCTCAACAAAAATCTAATACATATGGGACTGAAGGAATGGCACAGTGGCTTAAGCATTTGCCTAGCTAGTATAAGACCTGGAGTCCAAATCTCCAGTACCAAATAAAGCCAGGCATGGTGGCACACACCTGTAATTCCAGTACTCGGGAAGCTGAGGCAAGAGGACTGCCATGAATCCAAGGTTAGCCAGGACCAATATATAAATACACATATTAAAAATATATGTATTTATATATGAAAATACATATATTTCTAATTAAATCCCACAAGTCTAAAAAATCAAACTAAATATAGATTTGAGCTTTGCTTTAAGTCTCTGTTTTCTGCACTCAGTGACAGAGAATAATTTATTATTGCTGTACAGCTTACAAAAATTAGAAAAAAAAAGACCTTACATAATATTTTCATCATGATAAAATGAGGGTAAATGTCTCCTCAGAAATATATTTTGGCTTTATTTTTCCTTCAGAAAAATTTAAAGCATAATTTCAACTTGACAGTTTTGTCACAAATATCACCTCTTTAATTTAATTCACTCCTCTTTCCACAGGAGTTTATTTATGGCCTACACTGTGCTAAGATGAGGACAGAGGAGAACATGTTCCTCATCTTTTAGAAGCTTAGTCTACGAGATGTGATCAAAATTATGAATAATTTATGAATGCATAAATCTTTTTTAAAGTATTACAGCAAAAGACACATTGCTGTTAATCTTCAAAAATATTTTTCCTTACTTTAAACACACTTATCCTACTATCCTGTCACTTTTGGAAGCAATTCTGGAAGTCTCCTCTGTGAACATCTTTAACTGTGGCTGGCTCATGGCTGACTCAATGTCCTAAACTGATTCAAAAATGCTGTCTTTCATGGTCACTTTGAGTTTGGGGGAGAAATGGAAGTCTCACAGTGCCATATTTAATGAATAAAATAAATAAGGAGACAAAGATAACATTTTTACAAGCTGCCTTTCTAATGGATGGCATTCACTAGCAGTATTCACTCTATGTTTGGTCCTACCTCGTAAAGACATGAAAGAGACTTTCCAGAACTGTTTCAGAAAGTGGGGAGAGCAACGGGATGAGTGTGTTCAAAGTAAGGAGGAAAGTTTGACAGGGGGTTAATGGCAGTTTGATTTTTATTATAAGTTTTTTAAACATTCACTATTGATTTTGATTACATTTTAACCTATATTTACAAAGTAATCACAAGGGAAAATACAATTTTATAGTCTCTTTCTTTTTGAGAGCTATAAAAGCAAATATGGTTATTTTCTCCATAGTAGTGGGAAATTTCAGGAATGCACGTAGTCCAGTCTTAGCATTTACTTTCCTATTTAATTTTTCTGTCACAAATACGTGATACTATTTTCTTTAAGACAATTACATTAGCTCATAAATTTTGAACAAACTACACCTAATAGTATCTTATGAACTAGAATGTTTTTTTTTCTCAAAATTATTTCATGGCACACACTACAATATACATCTTTATTTCAGCACCATCTACAAGACAGGATAAAAATGTATGGGGACTGTTTCCCAATCCATTTTGGAAGTCCTCTTTCATATCTTTAAAAAAGTAGTCATTAAAAAAAAAGATGTAATGAATGCTGCAGCTAAATTCCATCCAATAGAAATACAGAATCATAAGACATCGTGACGTGACCTCATTTACCTTATTCACTGTATGCATCTTCTGGCTCTTCCCTAAAGCCAAAATGACCATGACATTTACTTTGACAAATACATATAACCACAGTAATTTTATGATTAGTTTTATTTTTTAATTTTCAACCTATTTTTTTTTTTGCCAAGTTCATCTGAGTCCCTTTTAAATAGCATGTTGTTAAGAAAGAAACCAGAATCAAAAGCCAGGCTGGCTCCATATAACACCAGTAAGAATGGCTGGTATCCAGAACTCAAAATAAAATGCTAGAAAGGTTGTGGGGAAAATAAAATTCTTCCATACTGACAGCATGAAGATAGAGCAATTTTTAAATAACCAAAGAACACAAGTGGCCAAAACTAAGTGAGGAAATTCTGGCCATCCTGAATCATTAGGAAAATGCAAGTCAAGTCCCCAGTGTTCCTATTTCACATTGACTAGGATATCAAGAAGACAGAAAGCAAGTCTGGATGAGAAAAGGCAAAATGGAAAATCCTCATCCCAAACAGAGCTGGGCATGGAGTGCAGGCACTGCGTGAAACAGTTTGGCAGCTCCTCAAAAGGTTAACAGATTTAAGAGAAAGAAACACAGACAGAGACCACATAACCCAGCCATTCTACCCCCGTATCCACCCCTGACAATTGGAAATGTGAATTCATGCAAAAACTTCTGCATGAACTTTCACCGAAGCATTATCCAAAATAGCTAAAGAGTGCAAACAACCTAAATACCCATCAATTAATCAATGAGTAAACAATAGTGGGTGCATATTTACAATAGAGTATTTGCCAGCTATAAAAAAATTGAGACACTGATACATACTATAGCATGGGGACATCTTGAAAATATGATGCCAGGCAGAAGAAGCCAGCCAGAAACAAAGACCACATACTACACAGTTCCACTTATAAAGAACTGTCCAGAAAAAGCCATTTCCATAGTGGCTTTAAAGGGTGGGATTTTACAGGGAATGGGTGCTTTGGAAATAATGAAGATGATTACAAAATCTTGTGAACATAATAAGAACACTTTCAGAAGGAGACTTTTATAGCAGGTAAATTATAAAATATTAACCATACAACATATGGTTCGACCATTCTGTGCCTAGGAATTTACTGAAAAGAAATAGTAACATAAATATATACAAAACATGTAAATGAATTCCTACAGCAGCTTTATTGGCAATTGTTAAAAAATATACATAAAGTAATCCAAATATTCTAGAAAAAGTTCACATTGTGATGTACCTATACAATGAAATACTATTCAGCAAAAAAATAATATCAGTGTTATAAACCCGGTGAATAAATTTCAAAATAAATATTCTACATGAAAGAATCCAAATAGGAATACTGGCTGCATGAGTCCATATATATACAATTTTAAGAAATGCTAAGTATATGATGGAAAGCACATCAAGACAGATTTGTGGAGAAGGATTGTCAAGGGCAGAAAGAAATTATTTTAGTATTTTAAAATATTGCATTAGCCTTCTCATTCTAAGACAAAAAAAAAAAACCTGATACCCACAACCTAAAGAATTAGATGTTTTTATTATTTTTTTTGTCTCATGACGTCAGAGGCAGCCTTCCCAGGGGCTGGCTCCACCACGGGGAACACCAAGACAGAAGGCATCTTACAGCAAACTGCTCATTTTGTGGCAGCCAGGAAGAAGGGCCAGAGGAAAAATGCCAGAAAGAGATCTAGCCTCCAAAGGCATTTTCTCCCCTTTATCAGCTGACCCACTCCTCCTAGCAACACACTCAGCAACATGGTGGATCGGCCCACCAGTGGGTAACAGCACTCCATGACCCAATCATCTCCACAGTCTACAATTAACTGGCACAAATATATACTGCTTTTAACTGATAAATAGTAACTGTACATACTCACTCAGTACAGCCTGACATAGCAACAGGCATACAATGCCCAACGATCAGGATAACCATCACATTCATCACCTAAAAATTTATTTTTTGTGTGTAGAGAGTATTCAACATTCCTATTAGCTATTTTGAAACAAATAATTGTTGTCAACCTTATTTAGCGTATAATATTATAAAACATTAAAAATCATTACTATCCAACTACCAAGCAGAAAGATATTTCTGGAAGAGACAACTATATTCATTTTCTGAATTATAATGGTAGTTTCATACATATATTCATATATCAAAACACACCAAATTGTGCAACTGTGATAAACGCAGTATATAGTATTTTATTGTATTACAATTAAAGCTCTTTTAAAAATGGGCAAATCCACACATAAAATGTCCCTTATGTTATGTCCTTTCCATTTCCTTTGGTTTTAGATACTCAAGACAAAAGACATACTCCTGATGTGGCTGGCAAAAAGTGGCTCTCTAAGAAATATTGGCAAAAACGCCAAAGGCACAGCAAGCAACTCATTACCAAATTTTACCCTGCAGAAACCAGGAAAAGACTAATGACATAGGGAAAGAGTGTGAGGCTAATGTGAATCACCCAGAGATGTTTTGCTGGAATTGCTTAGCTAATTTGCATTGCCTTTGGTTTCCCTTGGACTGGAGAAGTATAACCCCATTGGCTGACACATCCTCTGGGCTCTCAAGGTATTCCAACCCTCCCTGCACACACAATTCACACAAATCTCAAGTATAAATTCCTACATGTGGAAATTTAAAACTGAAGAGTCATAAAAATCATACCTATCTAATATTGTCATACTATATGGCTCCCTTGATTTCTACTGAAAGAGTAAATATAAAATCAAAAGATCTACACTTTGTTCCAATTTGCAGTATATTTAGAGAAAGGCAAACGCCTTTCTAGTGACTGCAGCACTTGAAAGAGGCAGAAACAGGCCACAGACCAGGATGTGCACAGCTTCAGTGTTGCTGAATGGGGCCTACAGTTAGACCATGTTCCAGGCCTTGTCTGTACACATGAGAAGAATCAGGATATGGTTACTCTGGAGACATTTCTGGGGGGGAAAAAAAGTACCTCCCTGCATTAGGTACCATGGTCAGGACAGGAAGATGTCATGTTTTTCCCCACACATTTTAAGGATCACATCCTACATTCATATCAATAAAAGACAGGTTAACAAGAGAGCATACCAAATTTATTCAGTCTTAAGTTTCACATGACATAGGAGCCATCATAAATGAAAGACCCAAAGACCAAGAGAAAATTATTAGTATGTTCAGATTAATAATAATAGATAAATGTGATTAGAGAAAAAGAATATGAGCTACAGGTCATAGAAGAAAGAAGGACCCAGCAAGGCCTGTCCAGATGTCCCCTGGACCCCTGTGTAGGGTTTCTTTCTCTGTTATGAGGCAGGTCTCCTCTTGAGTAAGGGTCTTATGATTTATTATCAAAAACATTAAGTCAGAAAAAAATTATGGCCAACTCCTACCAAAAATGTGGGAAAGGTTAGAGAACATCACTACTTTCTATGACCTGCCTCGGAAAGAGGGATTTTGATTTTTGTGACTTCCTTCAAAGAAGACAGATGGTCAGAAAATTAGGAGGTCAAAGAGATACTTTCTGAAACCCTTCCAGTGGCCATCAGTGTAAAGCAGTTAGTGTAACACAGAGCCACCCTGTGGGGTACGACTTCCTAAGTCCCAAAACCGCTCTGCTTTCTTCCTATGTAATGCACTTCCACCCTGAAATCAATGAGTGCATCTGAAGGAGCAAGGGTGCTGCAAAAAAGAAGCTGAAATTAGAGCAAATTTATTCTACTGAGCTGGAAAACGAACGGCAAGCTTCCCCACCCCCTCAGCAAAGAAAAGCTCACACAGAGGCCACTTTCCTTGTGATTAAGAGTCTACACAATTAAAAATTTTAAGTGACTGATTGAAGGATAATGTAGCAGATTTTATTCAGCCTTATATACCTCAAGGGAAATTCAGCTCGCCTTTATTACTTTTACTGCATGTGCTCATCTTCTTTTTGAAATAAAAATTAAACCTTTGTACAAATGCTTCCAAAAGCATTTTCTCTTCAGGCTAATAATTGTTCGTGAACCATCGGCAGTAAATTAAAATGCTACTTAAAAAAAAAAACGCACAGTGATACCAAGAAACTGACGAAAAATATAAGCATACATAAAGATAAATAAGCATTCGTGCCTAACCATCCACCTTCTCAGTACCAAGGAGTGTCCTCTTCCTGCTACTTGTTTACCTTGTAGGTTATTATCATCGTCAAAAAAAATCCAAGAATATATGGAGGAACAGAGGTCATGAAGATCTCCAGGAGTGTGGAGAGGTCGAGATGGACACCAGCACACTTGGCTCACTTCCGGGACACCTGACCTTAGCACACTGAGCTCCTGGGACTTCCTGGTTGCTTTGTGTCTGAGACTCGCCCAGGCACATACTGTCCTGCACATGTCTGCTCAAGGCGCTTTCCTCCCTACCCTGAGGCATGCCTCCAATATTGCATACTAGGCTATAATTCTGTTTCTCTGAGATGATTGGATGAATGCAATCTCACGTGGGCTCTGGGATGCCCCTCTTGCTCTACCCTATATACGTTCTCACTTCCCTGAATGAAGTGGACTGCGTTCTCCAAAGGAATCTCCGGATGTCATTTCAACGTCACTGTCGCCACACTCTCCTCAGCAGTTCGGTGGGCTTTGCAGGTACGGCCCACACAAGAGAGATTGTTTTTCTTTTGTATACTGACAGTTCCTTACAGTGATAAGAATAATCCATAGTTAAGACATATTTGCTCAAACATGTCTATTTCCAATTAGTTTATTTCCATGGCCTTTTAAATATGAAACAGATAAGGAAAATGGAAGGAGTGAAACACTGGGGGAGGGAAGGAGGTGGAGTCAGAATTACAGCAATGACCACAGTACTGGCCGCCCTCCTGAGGCAGTGACCCCACTCAGCGCCCCCCTCCCCCCACTCTCGGTCACTTGGCATTCTTCTCAGCATTTAGCAGAAGCCAAAAAGCGGGGTTCAAAGAAGTCCTGCACATTGCTCAGAGCACTGCAATCAGTAACTGACAATTACGAACTAAAGCCAGGTCGGTCTCTGAGAGAGAGGCACGTGCTCTTTGATAATTACCACAAGGATAAACTACAGACTATTAATTTGAGGCATTCTAACACATTGTCAGCGGTAATATATGACATAAACCATGGTGACTTATCACCAGGGGATCAAATTTTAAAATAATATGTGCCTGAAAAACATTTTTACACCTCAACTAAAACTAAACTTTACCAATAAGCTAGGGATTTACTGTCTTTTCCTACAATGTAGAAGCTGTTGGTGTGAAACCTGTTTGTGGCTTTCTTTGTCCTTCTGCCCAGGCTTCAAGATGGCTGTGTAAGCAATGCTTGGAATACTCAGGTCTTGAATTAGATTCTGTAGATCTGAAAGACCTCAGAAGGGAAAAAAATGCCAAAATCTATGAGTGTTCTTGTACAGTTTCAAAACTTCCAAGTTGTATCCTCTTGGATGAGCTTTCTCATCCACCTGTAGACATTTTGGATCCTCACTCTGAATATATTTATTAGGCATAAACATTACACATGTTCATATTAGCTGAAAATATGGTTTTCTTTTTCAACCGATTTGGTTAGAGATTTTGTTTGAAATTTAATGACAAACCTACAGAAGTAAAACTACTCGCTCACTTAAAAGAAAAACATCACACATGTATGTGCATGCCCACACTCAAAAACTTGCCAAACTTTTGACCGTATCCTGATACTACTAAGAACAGTAAGGTTAGAAACCTAGAAATTTAAAATCTACACTTAATAGAAGCACACAGGAGTAACAACATCAATGACATGAAAACTATTTTGCGTATTAGCTTCCAGTATTTTTTTGTAGCTTAGGGAACAAAAGCATGAGGAGATTAAAAAAATAATAATAATACTTGCCCCAATATAGATCAAAGCTTAAGGGTCTAGATGCAGAACACCATGCTTAGACTTTCTTCCTGAAGTATTAAAAAAAATTAAGGCCAGAAAGATACAGGAAAATCTGTTCTCTTTATATCTGCACAGTAGATTTGATTCTATCCTTGGAAAGTTTTACATACTGAATAACGACAGACTTAAAAGTTGATAGAAAAAATTCTGATGTGATATGTTTAAAATATTTTTTATAAAATAAATTACTTTAGATGGGGGACTGGAAGGACACCTGGATCACTTCATTCTGTGTTTCAGTCAGTCTTAGACGTGGAACAGGTTGACAATTTCTTTGCTCTGGACATGTCAAATTCTCTCAGAAAAAGTATTATGCATGAATTCCCACTGGAAATCTTAATGTTCTGAGCAAAAAATAAAATGATTATTTGTGTTCCAGGAAAGAAATCTTCATCAAATTTGAGAGCACACTATGCAATGCTGCCTTTTGCTTTATTTCTTTGATTCATGATTTCCCCTGACAAATTCTAGCTTCTAAATGTTTCATAGGGCACCATCTGTCATTTGAGCAGGGAGCAGAGCACAGTGCCATCCAATGTACTTGATATGTCATACTCGAGTCCCAGTAAAAACAACAAAGAGAAATAAGCCAAATACAGCAACAAGATAAAATCCGATCACCTATAACATCCACAACCTTAACAACAACTGAAATGGTGGGGAAAAAACAATATAAACTAGAAAGTTTAAATGGTATTTTAAAACATAATTAATCGAGAAGAAAATGGTAGGTGAAAAGCAAAAGAAAAATTAGAATACTGAAAATGTAAAAAGGGGGGAAGCAGAAGATAGGAAGTAAGGAGAGATTAAAATTTTTAAAATAAAATGTATGCTTTTTAAATTAAAAAAGAGATTAAAAATCTGAACGTTAGAAAAAAGCAGGAAACAATTAAAAGCAAAATGTAACATGAAAGAAAAATATGTATCTATGTATATAAATGTGATCGGCAAAAATGAAAATGTCCTAATGAAAAATAATATTTTAGCAGAGGTGGGCATTTACCACTCTGCTATCTGCACTTTGTTCTTTCTTCTTGGGGTATGCACTCCTCAGGGTGAGCAAGGCTGGGGTTATTCATCTGTTCCTCTTTTTCTGTAATTCACCATGCTGCCAGCTTGGCCGCTTGGGACTGGACTCTCTGTGGTAGTTTTCAGCCTCCCTGATCACCAGTACCAGATAACAGCCAACACAAAGTTTGACTGACTGAAGTTACTCCAAACAGATTAGTTCAATACAATCCAAGGACTGAGCTGTGATCAAGTGTACCCAGGGTCTCTAGCACTTCTTGACAAGCTCATTTGAAGGGTCCCATGACAAATTTCTTTGGTTTGAAAGGGCTATGACAAGACCACCGTGATATAACTTTCCGAGGCCCAGTTCTCACATTCAATAAGGCACAGCTACTCAGTCTCCAAATCTTCCTCAGATGGCTGTTTGAGCTACCAGTATTACCATTCTTTTTTTTTTTTTTTTGAGTGAAAACTTTAAGTGGACAACAGGATGAGGAAAAAAAAACTGGAAGCACAGACTGAGGCTAGATTGAGAAAAGCTTTGTATTTCAGGCTTAGGAGCTTATGGTGGGAGAAAACATGAGTCTTTGTATTATTTACATAAAAGTTTACTATTAATTCTTTTTTATTTTTGTTAATATATTTCCCAATATTTATTAGTGTGTATATATGCAATATACAATATATGTATGCAACATAATGGCTACATTGAGCTTGAGGATTACATATACTATATATATATATATATATATATATATATATATATATATATATATCATGAGTACATTACAATCCCTTCACCCCCCCCCCATTGTCCCTCCTCCTCCTTCCCAACTCTCCCCAACACACCCACTTTGTTCTGTAAAATGCTTGTATTCTGGGATTCTCATATTAGAGAAACCATGTGATATTTCATCTTCTGAGTTCAACTCACTGCGTTAAGCACGATGGTCTCAGGTTGCATCCATTTACCAAAAGCCTCGAATTAATACGTCCTTATAGAAGAGTAGTGCAGATAGACAATTTGAGTATCCATTGGTCTGTGATGGATATTTCAACATCTTCTACAGTTTAGCTATTATTAGTTGTGCTGCTATAAACATGGATACAGATGTTTTTCTATTGTATGTTGCTCTTAACTCTTTGGATTGAATGAAATATTTATTTCAACATTTTCAGGAATCTCCAAACTGCTTTCCATAGAGGTGTGTCAGTTTACATTCCCAGCAGCAGTGTAAGAGGGTTTCTTTTCCCCATGATCTTGCCAGCATTGACTGCTGTTTGACTGACTTCTTGATATGTACCATTCTCGTTGGGGTAAGGTGGTATTATAGTGTTGTTTTGTTTTGCACTTCTGAATGGCTAAGGATGCTGAACATCTTTTCATGTATTTGCTAGCCATTTGAACTTCTTCATTGGAGAACTGCCTATTCATTTCATTTGCCCATTTTTAGTTGAATCTTCAATCTTGAGGGCCTGTTTTTCTTCAGTTCTTTGTATATTCTAGTTATTAGCCTCCTGTCTGAGGTATAGGTAGCAAAAGTTTTTTCCCATTCTGTTGGTTCTCTCTTTGCTCTGCTTATAATTTCCTTCATTATGCAAAAAACTTTTTAATTTAATATAATTCTATTTGTTGATCTAGGGGGCTATCTCTTTTACACCAGGTGTCCTGTCCAGAAAGTCCTTGCCTATTCCATCTTCTAAAGTTTTGCCTATTTTATCCTTCAAAAGGTTCAGTGTTTCCATCTTAATATGTAGGTCTTGGTCCACTTTGATTTGATTTTGGTACATGGTGATATGTGTATGTTTAGGTTCAATCTTCTTCATGTGGATAACCAGAGCACCATTCTTAAAGAAAAGTGCATTCCAATACCTCTCGTATATCCGACCCAAACCGCACTGTTTATACTTCTCAGTGGGTCGGCTTCAGCGGCATCCAGCCAGGGACACACTGAGCTGCATGATAGATTTCCAGGGGGGAAAGAGTGTAGTAACTTATGTTCCTCAAAGCAGAAATCTGAGGGTTGACCTTTGCAAGGTGCCTCCACCCCCTACCATTGCAACACCATGCTTGCCAAGCAGAAAATGGAGAACACTTCCCAAGTACAAGCCTGATATTTAGCTTCTGGATCAGTTGAATTCAGGCTGCATTTCTGCTCTAGATGTGTTTCAGCACCAATATTGTTTGCTTCGTCTCTCTAGGTGTGGCCCCCACTTACCCCTGTTCACGCGATGACACGATTGTGGTAAGTTTGGAACTGATATGGTTCTTCTCACTCTCTGTTCTGGTAACTAGAAGCACTGGGTCTGTCCAAATGGCTGACTGTCCAATGCTGAACCTCAGTGCTTTCCCTTTGTCATCACCCTTCCTGGGTTGCTACTCTGTAGCTGTCTTGGTTCTGAGCCAAGGAGGTGCTGGGAAACACTGCCTGCTTCTAATTCACCCTCCAGACTCTCTCTCATCCCTGAGTTTTGATCTTCTCCTGGAGAAGAGGTATGCCACATGACCCTCTCTTGCAATGCTGGGCAGCCACTGCCAGCAGCTACTCCCAGTCAGCCAGGTAGTCACACAAATTAACAACTGGTACTCCAGAGAAGGTGGATTAAATGTATTTTTTACCTACAATGTTTTAGTTTTACAATGAATGGGTATCAGGATGTTATTCCATCAAGTTAAAGAGTATCTCTAGTTTAACCAGGCAGAAGAAGAATAAAACTTGTCATCAAGGTGTGCTGTCTACCTGACATGGCCCTAGTCCACATTCTAGAGTTACTCATCTCTTACAATCACCATACATTCAGTCTTGTTACTGCCATCTTACAGTTAGAAAGTTCCACGACTGCTCTTCGCTTATCACAATACTGAAGTAGGAGGTTGGTCTCCTGGCCGCTAGGTGTGTACCATTTAACTTGCCACTGTGTTTGGGCTCAGAAAATAATGCCTCAACATATGGTGCTTTGTCATTCTAAGTACGTTGAACTAAAAGAATTGGAAGACTTCAGAAACTGCCTCAAAAGCAAAATTTCCCTTCCCTTCGTCTTCCCTTTTGCTTCCCATTTATCTTTTCCCAAGTGAGTCATGGAAATCAAAATTCCTCTACCCCATAGCAGGCAACAGAAACTCGAAGCCCCCTCCCCCGAAGCAAACCATAAAACCCAGAAATACTATTTTATTTTTTCCATTCTCAGAAGAGACCTGCTCCACACCCAAAAGAAGCAGACACTGCACAGAGGGGCCAAAAGGAATCTGAACTGAGTGTCCTCACTGAGCTCCACCCTCTTAGCCTATTCCCTTTAGCTCATTCCCTCTAGCCCAGTCAGTTCTACACAGCTGGCCATCCTCACTGAATGCAAGCACTAAAATTCTTGGATCTGTAGGTCTTGTGAAAGATCCCAGATCTTATAAAACTTACACAAAATAAATTTACTATACTTTCCCCGCATTAACCTGTCTTGTTACAGAAGTGAAAGATGTGACCCTTGTCATGGTTGAGGTAAATTAATTTAATTACATTTTAAAGATTATTTGGAACTTCTAAATGAGACGGTTTATGCCAAAGCCTTATTGTGGTGCCTACCAGACTAAGCTCTCTGCAAATATGTTAGTAAGCTGAAGCAGCAGAAGTAGATCAAGTTGCCATTTCAGCTGTCTGCTGAACAAAAAAAACCACAGGGCATGCGTTGGCCAGTGAGGCCACATCCTACCAACTCTTTTCCAAACAAATGCTTACAGTCAGTACTTCCTGTGCTTTCAGATGTGTGACTGCTTGTGACTGTGCATCTGAGCTCTTGGTGATGCCACCAAGCCACTATCACTTGCCTTTCCCTCAGGTATCCCCTTGTTCATTATTATGTTATTCGCATAGAACAATTTTCATTCTTTCCTTCTTCATACTTCATCTCTTCCCAAATCACCTGACAATTTCTGTCAGTGGCATCTGGGATATTCCTCCAGAACTTGCACAATGACAAATTGAAGGTTTCACAAATACCTGGGGTTCAACAAAGGTTGAGAAGTCTGCTCTGGGATTTCTCTCCCTCTAACCGATATTAAAATTCAACTCCTGAACATAATTAGGTTTCTATCAGCGATCTGAATAAGATTCAATAACACTGAGTCCATCTCAAGTTTATTTATTTAGAATCATTCAGAAAATACCATTGATGGAGTATCACTGAGCAGGTCCTGAGGAAGTCTCCCTAAAAAGAAGACCAGGACTTCAACTTGGCCTAGGCAGATTCTTGTTGTCTCACACAGAGAAGCATTTCAGGATGCATCAATGAGAAGCATAAGTAGGTTATTAGGCAGAGTTAGAGAAAACAAGAGCAGACTTCCACCTGAGTAGCTGAAGGTCAACCAGCTGTGACAGCGACCAATCTGGCCTATTCGTGCAAGAACACCGCCAGCTTTATGGATTTCTTGTGATGGGCTAGGGCCTGGCTAATTATCTTCTTGGTTCTGGTTTCAAAAGTTTGCTCTACAGAAGTCTTTATCCCAGGAGGGAGCAGCCTGTTTTCTATGAGATGATTATCTCTGATTTTGGCATTATCAACTTTGCAGAGGCTCTGCCGAATTCCAAGGCAACCACAGATTTAGAGCTATGACTGGAGACTTCTGTGTACCCAGTGGTAGCCGAGTGTCCTTCATGTGATGTTCTCAGTCATGAAGGGGAATGTAAGAGAATTCATAAATTTAGATTTAATCAGCCTTGTATGGTCAAGGATTAGACAGATTCTCCCTCAAGGAGTAACATGCCTATTTGCAAAGCTGAGTGAGGATTTGACCCAAACTTTTAAGGTAATAAAAAAGACTAACACAAAACAAAGGTCAAGCTGTATTGTGCTTTCAAGTTACCTATTGTAGACCCAAGCAGTCACTCACTTTTTTTAACAGTAATAATAATTATCATTATTATTATTTATTTTTAGCAAAAGTAGCTTTAAACTCCCTGACTGCCTCAGAAGAAAACATAAATTGGGCTTTCAATGAGTAAGAGTGAAGGCCTAGGAGTTTGTTTGTTCTTTGTCCTTTTAGTGATCTCTTTCTAAAAAGGGTAAGATGGATGCTTAATAATTAAGATGTTTCTAAGGAGATAAGGTTTTTCTACAATATCCTCATGCTGAGGGCACAGCCGCCACATCCTTCTCTCCTCAGCTCAGGTGAATGAACAGAAAATTAATGCTTCTGTCACAAAGGCAACAGTAGATCCATCTGAATGGAATATTAAGATGCTAGACTGAGAAGGGAAGGAAGAAAAATAGCGGGTGGCTACAGGGAGGTGGGGGTTGATGAAACAGCGCAGACATCGCCTTGTCCATTGTCTCCTTTCATTCCTTCTCCTTTCTTGTAATAAAAAGTCTGCACACCTGAGCAAAATAAGATAGAGGGCCCTCTATCTCCTTTGGACCTAGCTTTGAATAAATCTTATTCCACCAAAATTATGTCCCTTTTGGGGGAGGTGGGGTGGCGGCTGGGGTAGGAAACAGTAAGTAACATAAATCTGAGTGGCTGATAAGGAAAGGAGTTAAAATAGGAAGAAGTAAACTAATTCAGTCCATGTTGCTGGCATCTCTTGGGCACCTTGACTAACAGGGAAAGCAGATGATTTTCATAGCAGAATGCCTCTGATGTGAATCTGAATTTTTCTCAATACAGTAATCCCTCTTGGTGGAGAAATGCTAGTCAATGGCATTAAGTTACACTTAGATACGTTCTGAAGTTCTATTGTAGAATAGGGTGACTACTAATAATGTAAAGACACTATATATTTTTAAATCTAGAAGAAATTTTGAAAGTTTTTACTGTAAATAAATGTTTCAGGAGATAGATATACTTATCCTGATTTGAATGTTACCCAACATATGCACATATCAAAATATCACAATATTCCATAAGCATGGGCAATTGTGTGTGCAAATTAAAACAAAAAATAACTCCCTTGTTCAATATGCTCAAACATAAGAACTTACACCTGCTGGGGATCAATACTCACTACTTCAACATATAGGGGACCAGATAGGATTCTTGCACATTTTGAGTTGATCGTCTTAGCAGGTGCAGTCATGGGAGTAGCTCTGGAAAAGCTGTCCTTTAATTGAAAAAAATTTAAATCTACATTAGCAAAGTAGCTATATAGAGAGCATAATACACTAAGGGTTTTTTTGTGGGGGTTTTTTTGGGAGGGGGAGGTTTTGGTTTTTGTTAGCTGAGGGACTTTTTATCTGTGTAACAACAGAACAATTTTCACTCCCTACACCCACCCTCTCCTCCCTTTCCATAACTGCATCATCACCCAGTCTCAAAGCTTCATATTGCTACTTCTCTCAGGAGATCAGTGGGCTTCATAAAGTTCAACTATCTGGCCTTTCTTTCAGTCTCATGTTTTGTGACACTCCCTTGCATATGAATATAGTTAAAAACACTTTTGTCCATTAATGTGTCTTGTATCATATTTGCAGCCCAACTACATAACCAAGAAAGGCCATTTTTTTCTACACTACTCACCTGGATAACTATTGACTCAAAGGAAAACGTTGTTTTTTTTTTTTTTTTTCATATTCTCATCAAGGTCTATAATCCAACCAGCTCATATTATCTATTGAAAATACAATCAGAACCTCTGATGATCACTAAATTTTACCTTCTTGTGTACAAGAGAATTTAGATCTATGAAATTAATTTGTAAAGCAGTGTTCAGACCAAGACAGTCCTTACAACCACTCAATTCACTGAATAAAGCAACTTGTGTCAGATTCGTATGGCTTAGATTTATTTGCACCAATTGAACCACTGACTGTCATTTGATGTTCAAGCCTTGTTCTGAGGTTGGCACATAATTCAAGAGTGCTGTAGCAGAAGAGCTGTCTCTGGGGACTAATTTACAAGAACCAGAATAACATGTACCTGCTTTGTTGATTTCCATTTCAGCAGAATTAGAGGTTACCTTACCAGCTGCTCTAAGCACTGGCAATGAACAAGCATTTTCCCTCAGTGAGTATTATAATAAATTCAGAAGAGGTCCTGTTCTGACATCCAAAGGGCAGCAGACTGTATTACTGGCAATATGCTATTAGCAGTTGTGTCCATTTATTACTGTCCTCCAGGATTCCAGTGAGGAGGCGTTTGCATTGTTTTATTGCACCATCACAGCATCTCCCAAATTGAGCAGAGAGCTCGCTCTATGTGGAAGTGCTGCAATTTTTACTCAAGCTATCGCAACAGCTTCCCATAGATCCCATGCACTAAGGGACTCAATACCACGCTGGAGTTTTCTCTTCCCAAATAACTACTGGACAATAATAAATAATCTTAAGAAAAAAATTGAATTGTCACCATTCCAAGGAGCTACCCAAACAACCCTCCTGGTCTCTGTGTCATTTAACATATTTAAACCTATTCAGTTTATAGCTGGGCATTTTTCCCCAATATTACCTGTCTAAGCACTCCATATCCACTTCCAAATCTTTTCCAAAATCATCCTTGTAATAAAAGAAGCAACAGCATTTTTCTAATCCTTGCAGGTGCCTGGGTGCTTTCATATACAAGTAATTTGTTTTTTAAAAAAAAACATTTTTTTTAATTAAGGCTCAAGGCTGCAGATATAGCCCAGTGGTAGAATACTTATTTAGCATTCATGAAGCCCTGATTCAATCCCCAGCACTACAAAAAAAAAGAAAAATAAAATAAAATAAAAACAAATAAATAAAGGTCCAAACGTTACACATCAATTGGTAGCTGTCAAAAGAGTAGTAAGGTTCTGGCTTGTTTATTACAAAGAACAAGAGACAACCGAGGAAAGGAAAGAAAGATTCATTTTGGTACAAACTTGAGATGAACAAAGAAACGTTTTTGTTTTATTTTGTTTCATTTTGTTTAAACCTGGAAAGGGAAGGAAGTTAAATAGAGGAGACACACAGATCAGAGAGAGTGGATCAGGATTAGGCTCACCTCCAGCACTGCAGTAGAGAGGCCTTTCCTCATGAAACAGAATGTGTGATTACTGACCTGGATTAAGATGATCATCCTAGCAATTTATCATTGTCAGAAGCCTACTTTAGGTTTGGGGTGTCCCTCACGTGAGTATTCCTGGTAAGGGATGGGACAAGATTCCAGAGAGTCATTAAGCTTCCAGAAACACTACTGAAGTTTCTCTAATAGACAGAAACCAGGCAAATGAGAGCCTGAGTCCCCAGGCCTTAAATTAGAAGTATTGTACAAAGCTTAGTAAACCACGAGTAAATTCCACAAATGGAGAGATTGAGCCAACAATCTGACACACCTCAGGCAAGAACAAAATGGAAGAAACTGTAGGCCTAACTCAGAGGTGACAGCAGCATTTCTTCACCAGGGCCCTCCTGTGGCATCAGGTTGGGCTATTTTTCTTTCTTGCTATGGTCTCCAATTTGACCTCCAATCTTGTTTTCAAGTTTTCTTATTGATTCTGGTTTTCAAGGTTTCCAATTCTCCTATTGATCCTGTGATCTACCCAATGTCGTCATCCCCCCACTATCTACAGGAGACATATCCCAGCCTCCCTTTGAATGCCTGGAACCATGCATAGTACTGCTTTATGCACACTTATGATGAAGGTTTAATTTATAAATGAGGCATAGAAAGATAAACAGTAATTAATAAGCTGGGACAATTATAATGATATTTTAGTTACGTAAATATATAATGGTTTGGATCTGGAATTTCCCCAAAAGCCTCGTGTATTTGGATGTTGTGGAGTAGTTTTGTGGTATATTACATTTATTGATTTATATATGTTAACCATCCTTGTATCCCTGGGATGAAACCCTCTTGGTACTGATAAACAATTTTTTTTTTTAAGATTTGTTGCATTCTGTTAGCAAGTATCTTGTTGAGTACTTTTACATAATGTACACTGCAGAAATTGGCCTATGGTGTTTCTTTTTGGAGGTTAATATATGTTTAGAAAATTTGTCCATTTCTTCAGCATTCTTAAATTTACCAGAGTATAGATGTTCAAAGTAACTTCCTATAACCCTTTGGGTTTCAGTGCTGTCTGCTGTAACTTCTTTCTTTTTTTTTTTTTCAGACAGGGTCTCACTCTATAGTCCAGGTTGGTTCTGAACTCATTATGTAGTCCAGACTTGCCCTGAACTCAAGGCAGACCTCCTACCTCAGCTTCCTGAGTGCTGGGGTAACAGGTGTGCACCACCACACCCACCTTACATGGTGCTGGGGATTCAAACTCAGGTACTTAGCACTTGCTAGTCAAGCACTTTAACTGCTGAGTTATTCCTCCAGTCCCACCTTTTCTATTTCTAATTGCATGATATGGATTTTCTCTTTGCTTCTTTTTATGAGTTTAGCTACAGATTTATCAATCTTATTTATCCTTTAGAAGAATAAGCTTTTTATTTTGTTGGTCTCTTTCAGATTTTTGGTTTCAATTACATTGATTTCTCCTCTGATCTTTATAATTTCCTTCTACCAGTTTTGGGATTGAATTGTTCCTGTTCCTCTAGCATCTTGAGCTGCATCTTTAGGTTGTTTTGATTGCCCAGTTCTTTGTATTATGAATGCATTTATAAAAATTAATTTCCCTCTTAACACTGCCTTCATTGTGTCCCGAAGGTTTTGGAGTGATGTACTTCCACTGTCATTCATCTCTAGGAAGTTTTTACTTTCCTAATCTCTTCTATGACTTATTATTTGTTCAGTGATATTTTGTTCAGTAGCCATGCATTTATTTAATATCTGTAGTTTCTATTGTTGATATGTAGCTTCATCCCACTATGATTTGATAGTATATATGGGATTATTTTAATTAATTGTATTTAAACATGTTTCATAGCCTAGAATATGGTTTATGGTTTATTTTGGAGAATACTCCATATGCTTCCAAAAAGAACGTGCATTCTGTTGTTGAGTGAAATACTCTGTAGATATCTGTTAGGTTTGTTTTTTCCATGGTAAGATACAGGCCACTATGTCTTTGCTGGCTTTTTGGTCTGGTTGATTTATCTTTCTGGGAAATTGGACTTAAAGTCCTCCACTAAAATTGTGTCGGTATCACTCTATTCTTTTACGTGCAAGAGCTTGGTTTTATAAATTTGAATGTGCTGATGCTTGGTGCATAAATATTCACTATTGTTAGCTTCTCCTATTGCACTGATCCTCTTATGAGGTTGTAGTGACCTTTTTTTCTCTTCAAGTTTTCACTTGAAGCCCACCTTATGTGAAAAGTGTAGCTACTCCTGCTTGCTTTCCTGCTCCCATGGAACAGAACATGCTTTTCTGTCCTTACCCTTTCGGTCTATGTTTTTCTTCATGGGTAAGGTGAGTCTCTTGCAGACAATCTATAGATGGACTATGTTTTTAATCCAATCTGCCAATTTATGTCTTTTGTTTGGAGAGTTTAGACCACTGACATTGAGAGTTATTACTGACCTGGAATTATTGAATCCTGTCATTGTCCTAATGTTCACTTGGTAATTGTTTTCTGGTTTCCCATTTTATTAGATGTTATCTCTGCTGGATGTGTACCTGTCTCTGCTTTCTTTGCTATGCTTATTCTCTCTATCTCTATACAGCAGATCCTTAGTACTTTTTTTGTAATGTTGGTTTAGTTGTCATAAATTTCAAGTTTTGTCATGGAAGGTCTTTATTTCACCATGAATTTTAAGGGATAATTTTACAGGATTTAGGTGTCTTGGTTGATAAATATTTTCTTGGAGCGATTTGAAGTCTTCATGCCAAGTGCTTTAGGATTGCAGGGCTTATGTTGAGAAGTCTGCTGTTATTCTTACAGGTGTGACTTGGTACGTTTCCTGCTGCTTTTCTCTGAGAACTTTTAGGAATATTTTTCTTTGTTCTCCATGTATGTAACTGGTATTAAAATGTTCCTTGAAGAGCTTCTGTTTTGATCTCCTCTGAATGGTGTTCAATATGCCTCACTGACTTGGGTGTTCATTTCTTTTTCCATACATGGAAAGTTTTCTCTTATTTCAGTGAATAGATATTTTTTATACTTTTAGCGTGGATCTCTATTTTTTACTGTAATTTCACAATTCTAAGGTTCAGCTTCTTTGAGTCATCTAGTAACTACTGGAAGCCATTTCCTTGTTGACATAGCATTATTAGGACATCCTTGAGATTTTGACCTGTGGATTCTATCTTGTCTTCTAGTTTCAAGGTCCTGTCTGCATACTGGGTCATTCTATTCATCACACTTTCCAGTATAGTTTTCATCTCCTGATAATCTGCCAATGCCTTTTCACACTTTTTGGCTAACCCCTAGTGTATTTCCTTATTTGTCTGACTGGGGATTTTGTCTTTTCTGTCTTTTATACTCTTCCGTTATAATAAAAGTCACTGGACATCTTAAGATTATAGTTTGACTTTATCTTGTGCTCCACCATTAGTTTCAGGAGGTTATTGTTTCAATCCATCTTACGTTCTTCCAGCAGCTCTTAAAGTTTTGAAAGTTTGGATCCTCTTCTATTCCCATTTGGACTTTCTTGGGTGAACTAGGGGATCTGTGGTCTCTCTTAGTGCCTTGCCCACTCATCTCACTATTGCTCTTGCTGCAAGGTTTTGGTGTCAGCTGGACTGGTCAGCTGGACTGGTCAGCAGTAAGGTTCTGTGTGTTTTGGCAGGGGCTGTTTCCAGCTGGACTCTGGAGCTGCGCTTATCTGGAGCCCAGTCTTCCGTTGTCCACAAGGGGGAGCCACTCCTTCTCCATTGTAGCTGAGTCTCTGAGCCTTGAGGGCTTATGTTTAAACCCTTCTCTGTTTTGCCTCCTGCTGGCAGCGAGATTTGGGCTAGCTAGTGCAGGGCATTTGGCTTCTTAGATATGCCCAGGAGCTTTCTGACTGGATCCCAAGCTCTGGTGTTCAGTTAATTATTTGCAAACAGACTGGGCACTTCCACTGTGCCTGATCCACCTGAATCACAACTTCAGTGTCCCCTTGTCTCTCACAGAATATTTAACTGCGCCTCCACATCAGCTTCTCTTCAGCCTAAATGAGTCTGCCTGGCCAGAGCTATGGAGTCAGGATCTTTCTGAGTAGTATTTGCCAATTCTCCCGGCTTCTCCCACTGAGGGAAGGCACTACACAAGCAGGCCAGGTTGGGCAACTGGGTGGGTGGTGGGGGAGATGGGACAGGGCTGCCTACACCATGTATGTAAATTCCATGTAATTCATCTGCGTTGTCTGTGTGCACCAGCGGCTCCCTGGAGCGACTGACCACTACCACCTCTGGGTTCTACTCTTCGTGGATTCCTCAGCCCCTTCTATGACCCACTGTGGGGAATTCTGGCCCCTGTGCTCCTTTGTAAACTCTCATATGCTGACGCATGTTGGGGTTCCCAGAATACGGAAGAGGCCTGATGACCAGAACCAAACGGAACCCCCACCACCAATATCGCCTCTGACGCTTCTGCTGACACCAGCTCTTGTCTGTTGCTGATGTTTGCCACTCTGCCTGAGCCACTGGAGTGGTCCAGGGGAGTTCCTCAGCAAGCTACTTTATCTTCAGCTTCTGCCGCGTCCTACAGGGCTTCTGGCTTTCCTATTGGTCTGATTTTTCTTTCTAGAGTTCTGTTCTCACTCAGAGCTGAGCTTTTCAAGTAGTTATTTAGTCTATCTCAACTTTTTGGCTGGACCTATGAGGATTCAATGACCAAGAGATCCTTCATGGTAGCCATCTTGTTGGGAATCCAGCAGCGAAAGAATTTAATAAGATAATACAGTAGACCATCCTTATTTGCAGTTATTTTTCCATAGTTTCAGTGACACTTGGCAAATGCTAGTTTCAAAAATTTAAATGGAAAATTCCAGAAATAAACAATTGGTTTTAAATTTCATAATGTCCTGAGGAGTATGATCACCTCACAGCACCCTTCTCGTTCCCATATATGAATCCTCGTCCCATTGTGTCCATGCTGAAAAATGCTGCCCATCAACTGGTCACTTAGCTTTCTCAGTTATCAGGTCAACTACCATAGTGTCACAGTTCTTATGCTGAAGTAAAACTTTTATTAATAAATTGCAAAAGTGGAGAAGCTGGCAACTTCATTTTTGTGTGTTATTAAAATTATTTAGTCTATTATTAGATATTGTTGTTAGTTTCTTTCTATGCCTGACTTGTGACTTGCTTTCTCACAGATGTTTATATATAGCAAAAAAAACATAGCATAAATAGAATTCAATATTATCTATGGTTTAAGTCCATGTGGGAGGTCTGGATATATCTTCTATTGACAAGAGGCAATGTACTGTGATTTTATTGAACCACATTTTTTATAGATGAGAAAACAGGCACCTCAAATAGTTAAGGAGATCTCTAGGGATCTAATACTATAGAGTAATAAACTAAAGAAAGGAATACAATGACTTTAATTAAATAAACTTTCCTCGATACCTTGTTTTGAATGTTATTTTTGTCAGAGGATAATTTTAGGGTTTTTTTAATCACGTTATCCTGTGTCTTAGTTATTTTTTCATCACTGTGACTCAATACTCAACATCCACAACATAGGGAGGAAAAATTTATTGTAGCTTACAGTTTCAGAAGATCTCAGTCTATTCATGGGTGGGCAGCTAGAAAAGTACTGGTAGGGCTGCAGCTAGAGCTAGAACCGGAGTTCCTGGGCAGAGATCCTTACAGCATGGTGGAAGAGAGAGACTGGGAGGAAGGACAGAAACCAGCAATGCAACACTCTAGGGTAAGCCCTAAGTACCTTCCCCTTCTGGCCAGGCCCCACCTCCCAACCCTACACAGCATCCATAGGAACATGAGGCATTTGGGGACACTCCAGATCCACACTATGACATCCTGTTTATGTGTTCACCTCCATTTCTTTATGTTTTACAAATTCTTACAGTTTTGCTTCTATTTTGAATCAATTTGATATTCATTTCTTCTTTAATTTTCTAAGTGTTGGTGACACTTTTCTATGTATAAACATATCTTCTACCTTGGCTTCATGTGACCCTTATTTATCACTCATAAATTGATTTGTAAAATAACCTGTCTCTCCTTATGCCCAATAATTGCTCATACTCTCTGTAAGAGGCTGGTTCCTACAGAGTTCCTCAGAAAACTTGCTTCCCCCTAGTATTTATCTACCTCCCTTAGAATGGCTTCACTAACCTGGGCATTTTTGCTCTAAAGTATTTCTTAAATTTTTAATTCATTTTCAGACATGATGTAACAGAAATGTTTTTGTTGCAACCATCCTTTGACAAGCAGCCTGCCTTTCTTAGGATCCAAGTTGAAATCAACTCACCACTGTGTAAAATGTGGACTCGATGGAAATGCTCCCACCTACCATAACACACTTGTGTGCAGATACATACCTACACAGACACACATATAACACACATATTCAAGAGTGTATTTATTGACACCTGACTTGTAAATTAAAAGCAGGATTGCCCTATTCCCTATCCACAGTCTCCTCCAGAAATGCTACCCCTTACTTGGAATAAAGAGATTATCATATCTCCTTAAGAAATCCAATTTTAATGACTTCTTGTCTATACCTAAAGTGAAGGTAAACTAGTAACTCATTTCTAACATTCTTTAAAATTTCCTCAAATTACATTATAAGGAAACTGTGGTATGGATTATGGAAGTGGCAGAGAATCTAAAGACAATGCATCTTCTGGTATTAGAATTCTGAAGCTCTTATAGTACTAATTATATTTAGCTTCAATAAACATCGATATCTCTCTATATCCCCAAGGTCAAGCGCCAAGTGGAGAGGCTTGAATGTAAGCCAGAATCATGTTGAGCCTCAGAAGAAAGTCACACTTATGGTCTAAGCCACTGACAGTGACCTACTGAGCAGTTAATCCCCACAAGGGGTCAACTCTAAGCCAGCATTTGTTTCTACGTGTTTGCCGAGTCTGTTCCCTTCCACCTGACTTAGATGTCTGAGCTGGCCCTGTTTTGGCTTATTCTAATATAAAGAGGTGCCTAAATGACTTCTAATGGTACATTCAAGGTTTTCAAAATAGTTGTTGGAAACGCTATTTTACTAGATGCAACGCTTGCCCTCTATAAGTGGCTCACTTTATGTCTGCTTTTGATTGAAGTGGGAGGGTCCAAATACTTAGTCTATAAGGTGGGAGTGGGGGCAGGCAAAGGCAGAATTGTGTTCAGGCAGAATTGTGTTCACAGCATGATCCCTGAAAACACCAACACATTGTCTATTCTTGTCTTTTGTGAAGGCAGGCCTTCGGCTATTTGCTCAGGTTTCCGTACCAACTTCATGATGAATGAGGTTTTCCAAGGGCTTTTACACACAGTACTGTTATTTCACTAGGGCTCAGTGAGTACTTTAAACAGATGAAGACAAAGAAAGCCAGCCTTATAATTCAGTGTCTGATTGCTTCTCCACATGTCAGTGGTGAAAAGCACAGCTCTCCCTTGAGCAGCTCTGAGTGGTTGCCTGATTGAGTCTAGTAAAGGCTGATAAATTTTGGAATGCTCTTTCAACACAAGAAAAATAGCACCTATTGGGAATACTGTACTATGGCCATCTGCACCTCAGAAAAGAACTCTAGGACTCAGCACATTTCCTATTGGACATGACAGTAAAGAGCTAAAAGGTGTTTTCCATACACTCCCAAATAATCACCAATATGTGGAAAATGTGAGCTGACCCATATTTTTTGAAAGGGTAACAACAATATAGCATTTCAGCAATAGGTTATTACTTTATAAATGAATTTCCAGAAATAAAATTTTAAAAGAACACAGGGAGTTTGTTCTTTCTTTAAATCACATTCTATACCACCCAGGGGGAAAAAAAGTTCTACTTGTTTTAATCAAAGAGCCTTTCCAAGTTGACAAAAGAGAGTTAGTACTTCGATCCTTATGGGCTATACCTTTTGAGTCCAGGTCTCCACAAATAAGAAAAATTGATCATATTGAAGCAAGTTGACAAAAGAAAGAGATAAATAACAGGATTCAACCTCAGGACACTCCCGCAAGGTGGGGCAGGGAGCATTCAGTTGTAACATTACTTCCCATGACTCAGTTTCAGGCATATCACCTTCTGGTGATTCAAAAACTGCCCTTGAGGGTACTTTTTACTTATATATAGCTTCGAGAGAGTTGGTGTAAAAAGCTTTAAGCAATACATCCATGGGTAGAGGACTCCGGGCACAGTACTTTCCACACAGCTAAATGACAACAGCACACAGTAAAATTACACATAATCAATAGTCCGTCTACTGATCTAAATACCCCAGGGGCCCATCTCTTCAGAGTTTATTGTACGTATATTTCAGGCCCACGTATGGTGGAGACTATTGATTCATGCACAGCTGTTTTCCTCCTGTTAGTGCATGATTATTTTCAAGTGTTTTACAAGAGCAGATGTTTTAAGAGCATGCTGAGTACACGTCTTTTCTCAACTGACACTTTTATTTACATGAACAGCAGATCGTTAGATTTCTGTCCTTTTGATATTGAGCTGGTAGGAGGTGCAGTCGCCAAACAATGCCAATTTTCTTTGACATTCCTTTGCAGAGGGACTTGTCTGCTTCCTTCCACACAAGCATCTCCAGCAGACACCCTCTCTGTCTCCTCTCGTCACTTTCTGTGGAAGTGACCCCCCCCCTTCCATTCTTTCTCTGATCTTTTCTGCCATCAGATTGTTTGAACTTGGTTTTTCCACAGAGACTTTTTAAGCTGGAAAAAAATAAATACACCAATGTTCTGTATAGAATGTAATTTTCTCTGTTGGGTTTGTACCTGCTTCAAATGGATGAATTTAGATGACAGCTTTTTTCCTGAAATCTTACATGTACTTCTACTTGAACCTACTACAAAGTCAGTCCCATATTGGGGCTACAAAAAAAAAATCTGTTACCATGGAAAATAATTTCTGCCACTGAGCTATTTTTATATTAGTGGAACACATATCGCCCTACACTGAAAAGTGCTCCTCCCTAAACAATGTGATTTGGGGTTTTTTATAGCACATATTACACACAGAGTTGTGCTTTTAATAGGATTTTAAGTGATTCTCCAAAAGTATCTTTGTAGGTAAGTAAAGGTATTGATATGAGGGGAGAGAGGTGCTCTTACTCACTGCTAGTTTACAAACTAGGGATTAGCACAACTAGTTTAGTGAATTCAGAGATATTTTACATTTAGAAGCTCGGAGGTTTTAACCTGAAGTAGAGAGAAACAGATTATCTGTTTAGAATCAAATAGACATAACCTTTCTCTTCTCAGTGTCCACATTCAATACAACTTTGTTCTTTCTCGAACTCATCATCAATTCAGACCTTCGGGAGTTGTTTTTCTAATGTCCATTTCATATCCTCTCTTTAATAATGAACCAGCTAGCTCACAGTCTACCTCGAAATGTTTATGGAATACTAGTTTAATTTAGATGCTCCACTATCTGCGAGGCACACTAGTGTAAGCACGACTACTGCCTGGTGGAGGAAAAAATATACATAAACAGGTCATTCAACTAAAAGATGCATGATCAAAAAAAGCAGAGAGAAAACTAGACATTTTAGGTTTGGGTTTCTATAGCTTTTTTCCTTTCCCATTCATGTTAATACTCCTGTCCCACTGGGAAAAGAGGACTTGCATTGGTCAAAACGAACGTAAAGCATGTTTATGGTTTAGACTTAAATCTAAACTAACCTCCACCAGTTTTAAATTTTCAGACCACTGAGGGTATAACCGAGAAAAGTGTGTTCTTATCCCGGATCTTCCCTTCTTTCTCCATTTCCTGGCTGCTGGAAGTTGACCATCTTTTCTCATTATGCTACCTTGGTGTCGGAGCCAGAGAACTATTGACAAAACCCTCTGAAACTGTGAACAAAATAAGCCTGTCATCCTTTATATTGTATCAAGAATTTGTTCCCAGCAATGGAAAATCCTAGTAACACAGACACGAATATAGTATAACAAATTAGTAAATATATCTTTTCCTACAATTGTAAAATTTCAACTGAAGTGTCAAGACAAAAGAACAATAGGTGACAAGAAGCCATCTTTCTAGAGAAGAATATTAAATTATTCTCACACTACTTATCAAAGGTGACCGAACTAGCCTATTTGTGTCCATCACCTACTGCATCCATTGCCTACTCCCGCCCACACAAGAGAACCCAAGAGGTTCACTGAGGAATTTATTTAAATGGTATACACAGAGTAATATTGCTCTTCCCACGGCCCACTCATAAGTATTCCACTTTCAGGCAAGAGAATTAATCAGAAGTCCTGGGATTTTCTGTCAGCAGGCAAATGCCGTCTCCCTAGCAGATGGTCCTTGCTGAATACATGAGAGGCCAGTCCTACATCAATAATGAGGAGGAATGCAAGAAAAATCTTGGGATACAATAACACAAAAGTTGGGAGAAATTCAGTTAACAAAAATTAGTATTAGCCTTATACCTGTAGTAGCTTAAAATGAGAGTGTTAAAAGGCAAATGACAATGACAGAAACAAAAATTGTAGGAAAAAAGACGGAGAGTATTAGGAGGAAATATGTTTGAAGTTGTCTGTGGTCAAGAGACATCTTGGAGGTTGGCAAAATGAAATTCCTTAAAAGACCCCACTTGAGGAAACTAATTGCTGGGAATGTGCTTACCAGAAGGAAGTACTTTGGACATATTGCTGGGGTCAGGGAACATAAACGGAAGGATCAGAAGAGATTAGCTGGGAGATGTGCACTAACTCATAAAATGGAAGAGGAAAAAAGGGTAGAGGAAGAGAGTGCTTGAACAGCAAACATCTATGGCCAGACTGCAGCAGCATGAACTTCCTCAGTCTTTGTCCTTCTTCCTTTAAATCTAACTTCCCTGTACCCTTGATCCCAGAAGAGCCAGACTCAGAGAAAAAAAAAAAGGGGGGGGGGGGGGGAGGACTAAAGAACACAGAATGAAAAGTCATGCCCTCATTTCTCTCAGCCCTAGCAATAGTTACAGCCTAGGCAAGACAAATATGTCTGATGCGGCTGGAAAACTGAAGTTCCATACTGAAGATGATTGACTTTATTTGAAAAAGAACAAATTACAGATTCAATAACATATAATAACATGCAACGGGGGAATCTGTACCTGTATATATTGTATTTGACTTTTTCCCTCCTCCTTATCTCTCCCTCAATGCCCTCCATCTCCCACTGTCCGTGTCTGTTCCTTTTACTAGCATCCCTCTGCCTTCTGCCTACCCTGTCTTAGGCTAGGATCTTTTTTTCATGTTTTTATGGCAATCTCATGTGAGAAGCAACAACCAATACCCAATCTTTTGTGTCTAGTCCATTTCACTAAGCTTTATTGACTCAAGGTGACTCTAATTTCTTTCAAATGCTTCAAACCTGCCTCTCCTTATGGTTGCATAATATTCCACTATTGACAAATACCACATTGTATTTATCCATTTCTCTGTTGATGGTCATGTAGGTTGTTTCCAGTATTTAGCTATTATGTATTGTGCCACTATAAACATGGAGATGCACTTGTCTTTATGCCACAGTGACTTTAATTCTGTTGGGAAAATGCCCAAGTAGAGCTGTAGGTAGGTGAAATCATGTTCATATTCTCAGATTTCTAAAGAACCTCCATATGGCTTTCCATAATGGTTGCACCAGATTACTAACGATGTACGAGCATTCTTTTTCCCCAAAACTTCACTAACAATTGTTTTGAGTTCTTAATGTAAGCCCATCTCACTGAAGGGAAACGAAATCTCAGTGTTCTGCTTTGCGTTCTCTTACAGCCAAGGATGTTGAACACTTTCTCATGTATTCGTTGCCCTTTTGCACTTCTTCTTTGGAGAAGTTCCTCTTCATTTTAGTTGGCCATTTCTTAATGGAATTACTTGTTTTGAGGGGATTTTTTTAGTTCTTTACATATTCTGGATATGAATTTTCTATCTGAGGAGTAACTGACAAAAATTTTCTCCCATTCTGTGGGCTCTCTCTTCACCTTATTGATTGCTTTCTTCTCTGTGCAAAATCATGTTAGCTTGATGTTGCCCACTTGTCAATAACTGGTGCTATTTCTTGTGCCATTGCTGTTCATTAAGTCTTTTCTTGTCCCTAAGTTATCCAGCTTTCTACTTTTGTCTTCCAAGAGGCTCACTGTTTCTGTTTTGACACCATGGATGATCAAAGACTATGGGCTTCAAATCCATTTTGATTTTAGTATATGGTGACAGGTGAGGGTCTAGTTCCATTCTCCTACATGGACTTTCCAGCTTTCCCATACTATTTTTAAGGCTAAAAGAAACCAGCAAGATATAAATTCTGCCCTGATAGAGGGAAGAAAGGCAGATCCAAAAGAACTTGCTTTAAAAGAGTGTGATAAGAGAAAATGGTAATAATTTCTGACTGAGTCTGGCCCACCCATTCACTAAACCATAGTTACATCAGAACCCATGAGACAGACAAGCATAGAAAAGAAGTAGAAAATGGCTCAATTATATTGTAGGTTTGGTTGCCCTAACAAATACCATGAGTAGGTAACTTAAACAGGCATTTATTTCCTCACAGATCTGGAGGCTGAGAGTTGATGAAAGCCTCAGCTAGAGCAGAGCCTGATGAGGGCGCTCTTCCTGGCTTGCATGGCCCCATATGGAGGTGGCCAGGAGGTCACTCACACATATTCTTACAAACATACTAATCTTATGTAGGCCTCAGCCTTTTGACTTTTCATATAACTTATAAAAGAAGTTAGGACTTCAACATGTGGCCCTGCTGGGGGTAAAATTCAATCTATACCACTATCATTTTCTGAATAATCTGGGATGGCATCTAATGAGAAAAACATTGTAGGCAAGGCAATCTATACCTGTACACAAATATCTCAACTCCCCAAAATGAAAAGATAAAACAAGTGTATAATTTTGTACTTAAACTTCTCAGAGAAAATATTTCTCATAATATGTAAGTACAAAATTGTGTCTGAAGGGAAATTCATTAGAAAAACAAATCACAATGAGAAAAGGAGAAAAATGAGTCTACTGTATTCATTTAAAAAAATTATATCATTAAATGAAACCATATGAATTTCACAGGTAGTTAGTTGTGGGAAATAAATTTGTCATGTTTTAAAATTATGTAGGACCTTAAATTCCAAGTTCAGGTAACATATATCAGTATGTAGAAAGTAAAAAATAAAGTGACTTGAAGAAAATGAAATTATTGAAAGTAAAATGTAAGTATACATTTATCTTATGGTAAGAAGTAAGCTATGACTGATTTTTTAAAGAAGAATTTTCAACTGCCTTACAAGCACACTAGAAATTTGAAGAGTACTAAGTAAACATATTGGTATTTATCTTAAATTGTGACATAATTTGGATGTCATGAAAAAATGGTGAGGTACAAAGTCAAAGTAATGAAGTACAATTGACGGAACACAGCTTTGCCTCTTCTCTTTGAATCTCATTAAATAGCAGATAAGGAGAGCACAGGAAAGAAGCATCATAAAAAATGCTGAAAACAAATGGCACATCCGTGGATCAGATAGTTGTGCAGATTTCTGAACAGTGTAGGACTAAGTGGATACTAAGTGCCCAGTATCCACCAAAGCCAAGGAGCATTCACTCAAGCTGTCTCTAGACAAGTAGGCAGGAAATGCGGTTCATCACAGGTTTCTCCAGAACGGGCAAGAAGAAGGGCAATGTGACCTACTGCCAAAATTTAAAATGCAACGAAATGTATATGAAGTTCAGAAAGCTTTTAGAATATGGAAAAATGACAAAGAAATTGAAAATAGGGCCAAAAAGAAAAGAGGACGATAAAATCAATCCCAGTTAGCAAGAACCTTATTAACAGAAATCCTATGACAAGAAAACAATTTCGCCTCCAAGAGTCACCTTGGAGTATGCAGCAGAATCCAACAGAAAAGAAATGAAATCATAGCGCTGTAGGTGTCACAGAAGACCGAATAATTACATATTCATAGGAACGTAGACGTTTTTGTCTCAAAGGCAAGAAAATAGAAAATTCAGAAAACGTTGCTGTAAAAGCAGAAAAGAGTGTAAATGTTACCAACATAGACAATGTAGAGGCAAAAATTAAATGGAGAGGTGGGAAGAAGAAGCAAAGATACAGAGGAAAGGGTAGGGACACTGATCTTTATGTTTCAGCAAAATAAATCCATGCAACCGAAGTAAAAGGAAAAATAGAATTATTAATATAGCTTTTAAAGCTATGAAGAGACCCTACAATAGAGCTAACAATGACGATGTGACTAAGGTCAGGAGTAGGTGAGCAGAAGAGCCAGAAGAGGAGCCAAGACTCATTTTTCACAATAAAAAGTGGAGAATGCCCACAGTTATTAAATTAAAAGAAACAGTGGTTGACAAATTTTTATTTAGATATATTGTTTAAAATGTCTCACAAAACGCTTGCACACTCAAAGGCAGGGGTTGTGGAAATTGACTGGATCATGGCAGCGCTGGGTTCACTAGTGGATTATCCACTGATGGGTGCATGGGTGAGTGTGCTGCTGGTAGGTGGAACCTGGCTGGAGGTGGGCCACAGGGAGTGTGACTGGCAAGGTGTTTCTTCTCCCTAGTTCCTGCCTTCTTTCTGTCTTCCTGGCCTCCCTAGGCTGAGTAGCTTTCTTTTTCTATGTCCTTCCACCACACCATTCCTGCCTTGAGGCCAAACAGTTATAGACTGAACATCATGAAACCACGAGTTACAGTAAACCTCTCCTCCTATAGGCTGTGCAGGACAGGAAGTTTGTCCCATTTACAGAAAGGTGACAAATACAGAAAACCACCAGGAAAATGGTTAAAAGGGGAGCTGGTGACAATGAGCCCCAGAGACGGAGGAGTGGAGCAGGAGAGATTCTCTTCTCCTTATAAACTCTTCTGTGTATCTGATTCCTTACACTGGGGACATATCACCTGGTATGTTAGCCAATTTGCTATAACTTAACAAATGCCTGCCAATTTATAGGAAGAAAAGATTTATTTTGCCTTAAAACTTTGGAGGTTTTAGCCAGTGTCCAAATGGTTGTGTTGCTTCGGGGCCTGTCAAGTTAGAATGTCCTAGGGATTACACAGCATAACAAAGCAGCTCATGCCATGGCCACGAAGCCAGACAACAAACTCTATGGAGAATATGCCCTCAATGACCCAAACACCTCCCATTAGGCCCGACCTTTTAAAAATTCTACTACTTCCCAACAGGGAAAAGACTTTTAACACATTGACCTCTGAGATACAATAAGATTCAATCTATTACATTTGAATAAAAACATAAAAAAAGAGTTAATAGTAAATACCACCTGTCTCCACTTTCCAATTTTTGAACATTGTCAAATCTACAGCCAAATGTGGAAAGTAGAGAGGGGAAAGGTTTGTAACTCTGACACGACACATATGTGCACAAAATACTCAGGTTCAATACAAACATTATGTATCACATATATACATGTCAATAAAATGGAAAATAAAACAAGGCAAAAATTGCCTAAAGAATAAAATGTGTAACCACTTAAATGGAGTACCCTCTCTCCCCTAGTGTAGGCATGTTTGTGTGCACACACACACACACACACACACACACGCACAGAGAGAGAGAATGTACATGCATCTATCCCTCTGCAGTTTGTTCCAGACCACTAGACACTGACATACAACATACTCAAGTAATAAGAAATAATTTGTATATGTTATATGTCAATAAATTCTCAAATAAAAACTAATTCAATCTAGAAAAGACAATACATGTCCCAGAACACAAAATGTGAAGTAAACAACAAATATTTTTTTAGCCAAGTTTCACAAATACACTTGCCAAAATAGTCAAATATCCCAGCAAGGCTATACATCACTGGAACACTCGTTCACCTACAGTGTAGGTCAGAAAATGTTTTCTATAGAAAGCAGGTAATAAACATTGTCTGCTTTGATGGCACTCCTAGCCTTGCCTTCAGAGCGTGAAAGCTGCGGCTGAGCATAAAAGATACAAATGGCCGTATATGCACCGGGCAACAGATATCTACCAGACAGGCTGCAGACATAATCTGGCTCATGGGCTATTCTTTACTTGTGTTTGAACTCAAGGATAAAGGACATTAAGATATATTTCAATTATTATAAAGATATCCCATGCTTTATAACTTAAGTCACTTATACTAACAATTCGTATTTACATACCATCAGATCATTGTTGTGATTCTTCTTGTCTTTTCTACTGATACATACTTGTAATACATATTTATACTTGTTTAGGGGAATTGGGACATAGATGTAACATATTTTGAACATTTTCAGGCACCTTTCCTCCTCCCATGTACCTCTCTTCCCTCTTCCCCTAGTCATCTCCCCAATCCCTAAAAGTCTAGCTTAATTTTGTTCCCTTATTTAATTAACTTTTTGTTTCTCATATAGGAGAAACCAACGAATACCTAACTTTCAATGTCAGAATTATTCCACGTGGCATATGGGTTCGTGATCCATCATTTTCCTTCAAATGGCATGAATTCATCCTTCTTTATGGCTGAATAAAATTTCATCTTGTATTTATGCCACAATTTACTTACCATCTCATCCTTTTATGGGTATTTTTGCTGTTTCTAGAGCTTAGCTTTTGTGATTTGTGCCACTATAAACATGAATATGCATGTATCACTATTGCATAATCTTTAACTTTATAGGAATGTACCTAGAAAAGGTACAACTGGGTCAAACGGAATCTCTACTTTTCATGTTTGTGAGGAATCTCCACACTGATTTCTACCGAAACTGCTAATCTACGCTTCCACCAGCTCCTTTCTCCTTTCATCCCTGCCATGTTTCACTGTTCTGTGTGTTCTTGATGATAAGAATTCTGACTGAAATAAGAAGGAATATCTGGGCTGTTTTGACTTTCCATGCCCTAATCACTAAAGATGACAAACACTTTTCATGTCATGACTGGTCATTTGGACTCCTTTTGAGAAGTACCTATTTAATTCATTTGTCCTTTTATATTATCTTATTTGCTTGGGAGGAAACACATTTTTTGAGTTTTGCATGCATTTTACATAAAATCTTCCACCAGAAGAGTAACTGACAATTTTTTTCTCATTCTGCAGGCTCTATCTTCAATTCTACTGATTTCTGTGCAGTAACTTTTGCATTTGAATAGTCCCATTTGTTGATTCTTGGCATCTTTATGCTATCACAGTTCTATTCAGGAAGTCCTTACCTGTGCCCATGACAGTAAGTGCTTCCTTGTACTATCTTACAGTAGTTTCAAAATCTGCTTTTATAGTGATATCTCTGATCCATTCTAATTTGATTTTAATACAGGGTAAGAACTATGTGTCTAGTTTCATTCTCCTGTATGCAGATAATCTATTTTCCCAAATTTGTTTGTTAAAGTTAGTCTTCCTCCAGTATATGTTTTCAATCCCTTTGTCAAAAAACAGGTGGTGCATAGAAAAAAAAAATCTGAAGCACATGGAGTGCTCCACGTCACCTACTTCATTCCATTAGCATACATATCTATTTTCGTACAAGTACCATGTTGTTTTTGTTAACACAACTCTGTAGTATTACTTAAAATCAGACATCATGATGCTACTTCTTTTTGCTCAGGATGTCTTTGACTATTTTGGGTTACTTATGGTAAATAAAAATTTTCCACACAAATTTTGAGATTTATGGTATATTTAGATTTTGTAAATTTATCTGGCATATAAATTTTAAGACTGTTCTTTCTAATTTTGTGATAGACGGTTTTAATATTTTAATAGGGATTACATTAAATATATACAACACTTTTGACAATATGATCATTTTAATAATATTAATCCTACCTGTCTAGTAACAGGGGATGTATTTCCATGTTTTGATGCCCTCTTAGTTTTCCTTCTTCAGAGTTTTATAGTTTTCCTTATTATCTTTCACCTCATTGATTCCATTCATTCCTACGTACTTTTTTTTAAGCTATCAGAAATGGAATATTTACCTGATTTTTTTTGTTGATTCCACTATTGATATACAAAAATGCTATTGATTTTTGTGTATTGATTTTTTGTATCCTGCCAGGTTACTAAAATTGTTTATTACTTTAAAAGTCTCTGGTAGGGTTTTCTTGGGATCTTCTAAATAAAGATCATATCATCCGCAAACAGTGATGATTTAACTTCTCTTTTTTCTATTAGTATCCTTTGTCTAAATTTTTTTTCTCTTGACTTATAGCTCTAATGAAAGTTTCATATACAACATTGAGCAAGAGTGATAGTAGAGGTCACCCTTATTTTTGATTTGAAGAAAATGCTTTCAGTTTTTCTTGTTCTATTAGTAGTATGATGCTGGCTGCGGTTCTGTCACACAGAGAATTTTGTACCTTTTTTCATGAGATTTTTTTAATCATAAATGGGTGTTAGATTTTTGTCAAAAGCCTCTTAAGTGCTCATGTGATTTTTATCCTGTATTCTATTTATTTGGTGTATTATAATAATTTATTTACATATGTTGTATTATCTTTGCATCCCAGAGATGAAGCCGATTTGATCATGATGTTGCATTCCATTATTCTGTTTGCAAATATCTTGTTGAGGATATTTGCATCTATGTTCATCAAGGATACTGCCGGTAGTTTTCGTTTTTCTTAAGTCTTTGCCTGGTTTGGTAACACAGCAATGATGGCTTCATGGAAAGATTCTGGAAGTGTTCCTTTCCTTACAATTTCATTTTTTAAAAATTTTTGAAGAGTATTGGCATTAGCTCTTCTCCAAATTTCTGGTTAAAATTTAGTGATGAATCCATTGGGCTCTGGGCTTTTCTTAGTTGGACAAGTCTTTAATATTGTCTTGATTGCAGTCTCTGGTAATAGTCTATTCAGAGTCTGTATGTCTTCTTGGTTCAGTTTTGTTAAGGCACATGGGCCTAAAAATCTATTTATTTTTCAGATCCTCCAATTTATTGGAAAATAAGATTTCAAAATATTTTCTTATAATTCTCTAGATTTTAGTTGTGTCTGTTTTAATTTCATCTTTTTCATTTCTAATTATATCAATGTGTGTCTCTTATTTTGGTAAGTTTGGCTAAAGCTTTATTCATCTTATGTATCCCATCAAAGAATCAATTCTTTGATTTATTAATCCTGTATTAACTTACGTTTCATTTATTTTCACCTGGATCCTTATACTTCTGTCCTTTCTACGTTTTAATTTGGATTGTTCTTATTTTCCTGAGAATCTTAAGGTGCATAGTTAGGTTATTTGGGACTGTTCTATTTCTCCAGTGTATGTGTTCACTGTTGTAAACTACCCTCTTAGCACTGCTCCAATTGTGTCCCACAGATTTTGGTATGTTGTATTTTCAGTGTCATTTGATTCTATGAATTTTTAAATTTTGGTCCTAATTATTTTCTATGACCCACTTATAACTCAAGAGTGCATTATTCAATCTTCATACGCCTGTGTAGTTTCTTTTTTCTCCATTTTATTGATATGTATAAATGCAATATATTTAATGTTTACATTGGTCTTGAGTATTTTATGCATACATATATCATTACAAAATTACAAATCCTTTCCCTCTCCCTTTTCAACCCTCCCTCCCCCAGTTCCCATATTCCCCTCAATTAATGCTATGAAGTGATTGTGATCTGGGTTTCTCAATTAGAGAAACCATTTACTATTTCACCTTATGCTTCTGACTCATTTCACTGAGTATTATGATCTCAAGTCGCATCCATTTGCCTAGAAAAGCCTCAAACTTATCTGTCTTTATAGATGCACAGTAGTCCACTGTGTACAATTACCACAACTTATGTATCCTTCGGTCTGTTGATGGGTACTTTGGTGTCTTCCAAATTTTAGCTATTGTTAGTTGTGCTGCTATGGAGGTGGGTACACATGTATCTGTTATAGTTGTTTTTAACTCTTTTAGGAAAATTCCCAGGAGAGTGATTGTTGAATCATAGGAGATATTTATTTCCAATCTTTTGAAGAACTTCCATCCTGCTTTCCATAGTGGTTGCACCACGAGAAGTGCAAGAGGGTTCCTTCTTCCCCACAACATCACCAGCACATACTGCTGTTTGAGTTCCTGATATATGCCATTCTCTGGAGTTAGATGGTATCTCAGCGATGTTTTTATTTGCATCTCTGTAATGGCTAAGGGTGTTGAACATCTTTTCATGTATTTACTGGCTATTTTAATGTCTTTATTTGAGAACTGCCTATTCATTTCCATTCCCATTTTGCAATCGGATCTTTGACTTTAAGGGGCTTATTTTTCTTTAGTTCTCTGTATATTCTGGTTATAAGCCTCCACTCTGAGGTGTAAGTAATGAATATTTTTGCCATTCTGTCATCAAGGAAACTGGTTTATAATTTTCCTTTCTGGTTAAATCTTTATGTGGGTTTGGCAGTATTCCTTCTCTTTCAACTTCATGGAACAGAGAAGCGTGGGAGTGAGTTCTCTCCTGAAGTACTAAAAAATTTCGACTGTGAATCCATCTGGTTCTGGACTTTTCTTTGAAGGTAAGACAATTTATTATTGCTTCAATTTCCGTGTATGTAATGGGGCTAATCGAGGTTTTTATGTCTTCTTCATTCAATTTTGGAATTTGGTATGTCTAGGGAGTCATCCATTTCTTCCCAATTCTCAGACTTGTTGGGATATAACTTTTTGAAATAGTTTCTTATAATATTCTGAATTTCTTCAGTGTCCATTGTAACGCCACCATTTTCATTTCTAATTACATTATTGTGTGGTTTTCTTTCCTTCTTTTGGTAAATTTAGCTAGAGGTGTGTCAATCTTGTTTATTCTTTTAAAGAACCAGCCCTTTGATGCAGCAATTTTTATTGTTTTTTATTTCAATCTCATTAATTTCAGATCTGATCTTTATAACTTCTTTTATTCTACTACTTTTTGGTGTAGATTGTTCCTGTTTCTCTAGGACTTTGAGATGTATCATTAATGTGTTTATGATTTCTCTGTTCTTTTGATGTGTGCCTTTATGGTTCTGAATTTCTCTCTAAGTACTGCTTTCAGTGTATCCCACAGACTCTGTTGTTATGTACTTCCTTCATCATTTAAGTCCATTAAGTTTTTTATTTCTTCTCTGATATTTTCTGTGATCCATTTAGTCAGTAGTAAGTTATTTAGTCTTCATGTATTTGTGTATTTTCTGCTGTTTATTTTGCATTTTCAGTTTTATTCCACTATGACCTGAAAGTATACAAGGAATTATTTTGATTCATTTATACCATTTTCCATCCTTTTGCTTTGAATCTGTGTGTCTTTTGTCAATGACAGTTAGGAGTAGGGTGAGTCTCTTGTTTGGCAAAATATAGTGACAGTTTCTCTTTCAATTCAATCTTCCAGTTCACCTCTTCTGGCCGAATAGTTAAGACTGTTTACATTGACTATAATTGTTGAAAGGTATTTGCTGATCATTGTCATAACATTGCTTGTTCAGTGCTTGATTTCTTTATTATTTTTCTTTTCACTGCTCTTCTAGTTGGATGTATTCTTTTCATTAGTCTCTTTGGTGATATAAACTTCCTTGCCTCTGTTTAGAATTAGCATGAGTATCTTCTGCATGCTGTTTTGACAGCCATGTTTTTTTCTTCTTCTTCTTTGTAGATCCTCCTTATCATGGCACATCTTTGTATCTCCATCAATCTTAAAACATACTTTTGCAAGACAGAGCAATCTAAATCAGCAATTATTTTCTTTTAGGACTTAAAGAATTTCACTCTAAGCTTTTTTGGGATTTCATGATTTTCGTTGAGAAATGTATTATTTTGATAACTTTGCCTTCATAAGTTATTTGGATTTTTTTCCCAAGTTGCTTATTAGGTATCCTCTATATGTTCTGAATTATGGGACATTTTGACTAAAATGTGCCATGAATAAGTTTGGGTTTTTTATGGAAGTATCTAATAGGGATTTTGAATGCCTCGTTTACCTAGATATTTATTTCATTATCTAGATTTAGAAATTTTGTGGTGATTTCACTGAATTTTTTTTCATTAGATCCTAACTCTAAGTTTTCTGAAATTTCAATAATTGTTAGGTTTGTTCTCTCAGAGTCATCTAGAAGTGCTTAGACCACCTACTGATTATCTCATTTTTTGAGTATAACCGAGCTAATGCTCTACTACCTCAACTTTGTCCTCAAGTCTTAACATTCTATCTTCTGACCTTTTGTGCCTACTGCCAACACTTTTGAGTTTTTCTCACTTCCATGCTTTTTGCTTCATTCTTCCTCATGCACTCTTTCCTTCCTCAGTTGGTCATTCATATCCTGCATTCTTTAATTCGTTCAGCTTATTTGTCTCATCTTCAAGCTCATTAATCATCTTCTTTATCAATTCCTACCACTGCATTTGCATCTTCTTAGAGTTCATTAGATACCTTTGTAATTGCTTCATGCACCTGCTCATTTGTCTCTTCTTTGATCTCTTCAATTATTTTAAATGCTTTATTTTTAATTCTTTTCTTTTAATTCCCCTTCAGCACCTCTGAGATCATTTTCAGAGGAGATATGAATTTCTGGATGTATCTTGCTGCCTTGTTTTCTCACAATTCTTATGTTTTTGTGTTGAGGATCATAGATCAATTAAAGTAGAAAACTCTTTCACTATTGTGGAGATGTCTTCAGTAGGCAGATTTCCTCCATCATGTGTCTCTAGATTTGGTTATGGTTCAGTGTACAAGTACCTATTGAACCTATTCAATGTAATAGGATTAGTCTTTATCAAAGTCAGACTGATACTGGAGTCAGAATGTGACCACAGTACTCTTTCACTTCAGTTCAAATACAGAAAGACCTTGTAGCATCTGAACAGGGCTAAGCTCTAGTCCTCTGTGATTGCAGCTAAAAAGCTGGTTAGGTTAACCAGGGCTTGAATTAACTCCCATTAATTAATTTGTACTATTCTATTCCTGGGTGTGAAGGGGCTGAAGGACCCATAGGGTCTGCTTAGACTGCTTCTTTCACTCTGCTCATACAGATAATAAATGACTAACCACTATGATAAAGCCAGGTCTCTCTGGCAAAGATCCTCATTAAATAGCTAGTATATTTTATTTTCCATTTATTCATCAAAATAAGATTTCTCAAGTGGATTCAACTATGTATCTTGTTGTTACATTTTGAGAATAAATAGACCCTGGAAGGAAAGCAGTTGACACTAACTTTAAGAACTGTTTCAGGGCCTGGGAACATAGCTCAGTGGTTAGAGAGTTTGCCGAAGAGAAGCAAGGCCCCAGGTTTCGTCCCCCAGCACCACATAATAGCTGAGTGTGATATCACATGCCTATGATCTCAGCGCATGGGTGGCTGAGACAGGAGGATTCCCATGAGTTCTAGGCCAGCCTGGGCTACACAGTGAGTTCAGGAGCAGCCTGGACTACAGAGAAAGACTCCATTTCAAAAAAAAATGAATGACTGAAAAAGAGAGAGGGGAAAAGAGAGAGGGGGAGAAAGACAGGAGAGGAGAAAGAGTTCATAGACGATGCTTAGAATTTCAAATGAGAAACACCATATAAACATAAAGATAAGCACTTGGTAAAGACATTAATATTTGTAAAAAAAAATGTCACTTTGATCACTATCAAATTATATTATGAAGCAACTTGGTACTTCTGGGGCCTAACTGAACAGTACATTGAGTGCTTTTTTAAATAAAGTCACAGAGAATAAAAAACAAAATTCAAAACTTGAATCAGCATACATCAAAACTCCAATTATAATTGTGACAGCTGTGAGTAAAGCAAAGTCCTAAATATAATTTTACATACCATTAGTAAAATAATGACAAAAGAGGACAAATCACAAATAACCAGGAAAAGAATTTGATATGTGACTAGAAACTGAAAAATAGCAAAGGAAATCCTCCAGCCTGCCAAGGAAATACTTAAGATTGGCCCAAACAGCTCTTGCCAGATCCTACATGAATATAATTTCAGTGCCCAGGTGTAAACAGAAAACTAAAAATAAAAATATAGCCAAAGCTTACAATTCACAGCATATCCAAAAGTAAAGGGCATTGACAAAACCAACTCTGGACGTGTACAAAGAATTTAATTCTAACAAAAAAATTCATATTGTACAACATTAAAAAGCAAGTTTAGGGAGAATATTTTTGCTTAGTGCTTTTTTACAGAAAGAGAAAGTGAAAACATCTACTTCTCTGGCTAGCTATATCTGGGCACATGCCAGGGTCTACCAGACACACTAAGAAGGCATTTGAAATTCCCTAAGGTGATTTAATTTTTAAATTATCAATTCTCCATCCAGCCACTTCAAATATTTTCCCAGGCAAAGAATATTTCCAAGCTCCAAGAAGAAAAAACTATATGCATATGATCCATACATATGTTTTTAAGCTTTATAGAAAATTGATAATCAACATGCATCAAATGAGATGTGCTTTCCTGAAAAACGAAAATATATTTAGTAATATAATTAAAATAATAATTGGCAACTAAAGACTATGTCTCAGCCTTAAATCTTTCAACTTTTACAAGATGCAGGTAACACTATTTAACTAAACACAAGCACGTGCTATAAGGAAAAAAATACGACCACTATTACAAATGTTGGCTTCTTCCCCTGGGAAAATAACGTCAAGTAGAAGTATGTCCACAGAACCAGCCAGTTCCCTTTACTAAAAGTCCTGCCTTTGCCCAATTTATTCAGTAAACTCACCCCTAAAACGATTCATACTGTCAACATTTCATGAGATCAAAACTTCCTACCTTCTAAGTCCTTGTAAGGTAATCAGCTAAAAAACTTTTCCAAATAACAAATGCATTTCATCAACACAATTCAGTGCTGCGAACTCATGGATCCTACAAACAAGTGAATGAGGCCAATAGTTCAGGACAAAGAAGCCACAGACAGCCGTAGAGTCACACAATCTAGTTTGCTTTCTGTTGTATCTACACAAAGACCAGCCATGTTCATTTGAATAGGATAATCAGACAATGTAGACTTCATATTATAACATAAAAGTTGATGATTAACAGTTCGGAGGAAGAGATTTCTACAGGATAGAATAAAAATTTAAAGCAGATAAACTCACTGTGTAAAGATAGCGCTTGATACAATTGACGAACTTCCATCTTCAAGCAAATCATCCCTTGCAACATGTCAAAGTTAATTTATTAGTCTTCATAAGGCTCCATGTTCCTAGAATACATAAATTGAATATTTTAAAGTTAATATATTTGACATACATGAATTAGATTAACAGATTGGTGATATAAAAATAAATTGTTGGTAATTCACAATGACACCCAATCTGAGTCTGGCTTTAATCACCTAAAAGATGAAACACAGGAAGATGGGTAACCAGAATACCCAAGTGTTGAGCTTTACTAAAAACTGGGATGGATACGTCTGCTTCTGTAGACATATAAAAGTTTTTAAACTCAAAAATGTTCAGAAAAAGGTATTACCTAAAAGTATCGCCTGAATATCATGTTGCTGATAAAAAGCCAAACAGGAAAACTTGGATATCATCCTTTAATACTCATGTTGCAGAAAAAGATAAATATAACAGAATGACATAGAATGAGCATTGAATTGAAAAGATGGGGCTTAGCGATGCTTTAAACAGAGGATTAATACCTAGAATATGTAAAGAACTCAACTCAGAGGCTGAGGCAGGAGGATTGTCATGAGTTCAAGACCAGCCTGGACTATGTAGTGTACTCATAACAAGCCTGGACTCTGTCTCAAAAAAATAAGATAAAATAAAACTCCCCCCAAAAAGCCACAACAAAATGGGCAGTTGAAATAAAAAGAAACTTCTCAGAAGAGGAAATATAAATGGCCAACAAGCATATGAAAAATTACTCAATATCACTTTCCAAAAGAGAAATGCAAATTAAAACAGCATTGAAATTTCATCTCATCTCAGTGAGAACGATCTACAATAAGAACTCAAAAAATAATCAAATGTTGGCGAGGTTGTGGGGAAAAAGGGATGCTTCAGTACTGTTTGGTAGAACTGCAATCTAGTTCAACCATTATGGAAAGCAGTCTGGAGATTCCTTAGCTGACAATAGAAATTCCATTTGATTCAGCTACAGCTCTACTGGGCATGTTCCCAAAAGAACTAAAGTCATCACAACACAAATACTTATGCATATCCATGTTTATAGCAGCACAACTCATAATAGCTAAATACTGGAAACAACCTACATGCCTATCAACAGAAGAATGGATAGAGAAAAGGTGACACTTATACACAACAGAATAATATATAGCCACAAAGAAAGACAGTTATTAAGGCTTCCAAAAAATGGAATCAATAATGCTTAATAAAAGAGAACAGGCACACACACAAAAAAATGTATCAACTGGTGTCTCTCATAAAATTGACATAAATAAATGGATAAAAAGATCCTAATATAAGAGAAATGGTATAAAGAAGGGTGATGGAATGCAAAGAAATGGACGAGACACAGAGTGTGAGGGAGAAGTGGAGAGGATGGATAAGAGAAAGAAAAAAAGTGGGCAGAAGTGATATGAATGGACACTATGTAGCTGGATAATATTCTATTGTGCATAAGCACGAAGCCATATGTTATCAATATGTTATTGAATCTGTAGTTCATGCAGGTTCAAATACAAAACATGGCGCTTATCAGTTTAAGTACAACTGAAGTTTGAGTAAAAGCAGTGGCTACAAAATCCGATTATACTAAGGTAGAGGAGGTGAAGAAATATTAGTTTTTACAAGGTTTTAGCCATCAACAAAAAGGTAGAAACTTACTTTTGAACAAAATTAAGTGTCATAAAGATTAAGTACCATAGTAAGTATCGCTATGCCAATCAAATATTCCTAAATGTTACCAAATCTTCAAGAGTATTACAAAATCACAAGAGGGCAGCCAGACATGGTGACACACAACTATAATCCCAGAACTCCAAGAAGCTGAGGCAGGAAGATGACAAGTTCAGTTCAGCCTGGGTTACACGGTAAATTCAAGGGCAGCCTGAGTGTGTTGTGAGGTAAGATTTTAGAGACTATCACTCAGGACACGTGAAAGCCAATGAAAGTTTTTATCAACAGCAGTCAACTACACAAGGAAACAAGCCCAACAAGTGTAGCACCCAACCCCTGAGTACAAAATCTTTTAAGTAAGAAAACCACATCCTGGTCGACACATTTGGGTAAGCTTTTTGGCAGCAGAAAGCAAGTTGCAGAAGAACAAAGCTAGCTGCACACACATTTGTTTTCCTTAGCAACTGGAGCTTAGCTTGGGACTTTTTATCCTGGCAGGTGTGTAAGGTGCATGCAGTGATACATGAGTGGAAACGGCTACCACAATATGGTGTTAATCTGGTCAAGTTGTATGTTACAAGAGGCATACCAAGACCCTGTCTAGAAAACAAACAAACATCACAGAAGTAGCACTAGTTTAAGAATCTAAGCAGTTAATTCTAGTTGCAAATATAACTTATGAATGTATCTCCATTTTTGTCCATTGATGGGAGGGAAAATGTAGCTTTAGACAAGCAAAAGTATTAGAATATGACTTTACATGTTCCATTCTCCCCATGGTACCTGTGAGAGCTAGCAGACCTCTCTGCAATATCTGCCTCATCTGATGGGCCCGGGATGTGCCAGGAATGCCTGCTCTATAAATGAGCAGCAACAGGAAGGAAGCCCTCCAGCCAGAAACCAAACCATGTGACATGGCACAGCCTGGAGTGTGATTCTGCCTCTGATCCTGTGTGGAAGTAATTTATTACAGTGGAGCTAAGAGGAAAGTTGGCATTGGCTCTGTCCACATGTCTCCCACTGTGAACTATCTCCAGATGTTAGCTACAATTGCTGAAAAAAGCTACACAAACCTAAAACACTCAGTGAATAAACTGAGTGTAGAAATCAAGCATAAGACCAGGAATTCAAGAGTTCGCCACTCTCAACAATAAGTTCTTTCATGTCACTCTGAATCTCTTGAGAATATAAAGTAAATATAAATATCTTCGATTCATTTACTCAACAAATATCTATTGAGAGCCTATGTTAGATTCCATGCTGGGTGTCAGAGATGGAAGAATGAAAGTTATTTACTGTGATAGGTACTAATTCTCAACAGTATAGACAGTATTGAATAAAGGAGAATTTCCTTTCAGGTGAGGAGAACCAGCTGTGCTTCAGAAGAATCTTCAGAAGCCAATATGAAAATCTTTTATCTGACTCAGAAGCAGATGATTTATTTACCCACAACTATAGAAAAAATCAGTACACAGTTTCTCACTGAAGGAAATTATAAAGTAATTATAACTTGTAAAGTAACAATGGAGAAAAATAATGATTTAATAGAAATTGGGCACAATGGTGAGCACAGAGACACACAAAGTAAAACAATTATGTACAAAAAATATTATTTCTTAGTCACTACTTACCACTGTGGGTAGAAAAGTTTTCCCTCTAGTCCTAGCAAAAAGATCCTGGATAGGATTTAGTCAAAACACTAATCTACTTTGGCTAAACAGAGGATTACCAAATGTCATTTGCAACTGCACAAAATGAAATGGTATCAGAAAAAAATACAAATGTCCACAATTCTATGATTTTTTTTAATCTTAGGGTGCTTCTCTTACCTTAAGGTATGAAAAGGATAAATTTCTCCCACTTTGGCCAAAAGAGCAAAAGCGATAGATGGTGAGATTCCAACCTCCTCGCCCAAGTGAGGAGCTGGACCCACTTGCAATCTGGCACATAGCAGCACTTAGCCAAAAGGGCAAACATAGGACTCTGTTTCTAAATACAATTCCCTTAGAAGATCACCCTAAGTTCCTTTCAGGCAAGAAACTCTGTCCTTGCACTGTGGTCTCCTTATCCATTCTATAAAGTAACTCCATCACACTAATGCAAAATACTCCTATAGGTCTCACCTTATTAGTTAATTGGTTTGCTAGTAGTAGTCACACCTGGCGTAAGAGGGCAGTGTGGAGCTTTTGGCTTGTACCTCTATCCTGTCCCTTAAATTCACTGTTACAGCTTTGAAGGATAACCCCTTGGACACATACAGACACAGAAAGAAGTTTGACATTTTAAGAAGAAAAAGATGAGAATTCAGCACCTATGTGAATAATAAAGAAAATAAACAGTTGACAGGGGATAGGATTGTAAATCTAGGGCACTAGAATGCATGCCAAGTTCCCAAAGATAGTGTCCTAACAATCACGGCTCTCAGGGACTTCTCCTGGACTTGTTTTATCAATGGCATTTGTCCATCCTTTGTTTATTTCACTACATGAGCTCCTTGTCATTTAATTAAGTGAAACATGAAATTTCCTTATCAATTCATTTTGAAAATATATTCTGACTTATTAATCTCCATATTCCTTCTCCAACAGAAGAATTCTATAGCTTATATTACAAGGAATGACAAGGGCAATTATCACTAAAAACTGAGCAGAACAAAGCTATGGTAATGAGGAGAGCTACATCTCATTCACCAAGACACTCAGTGATTAAAGGATAAAATGAGCCCACCTTTCTCTTTTCTGATAACAAAGCAATTACAACTTGTAAAGTAATATGGAGAAAATAATCATTTAATAGAAAACTGAGAGAATGGTAAGAACAGAGAAATACAAAGGAAAACAACTCTGCACTAACGATAATTTACTTTATCAAAACTTCCCATTATGAGCATAAAATGACTTGCCAAAAAATGTCAGAATGCATGCAATATGTTTCACAGAAAAATAATCTTCTCTTATTTGTATTCAGAATGTTTCTAGCAGAATAATACAATTTTTAAAGTCTTTGAAAGTCATAAGTCAGGAAGCAGAAAGCATAGGAAAAACAAGAATAGCAGGACAATACACACACAAACACACACACACACACCATACTCAGGCTTCAGGAACAGAATTCTAAGAATTATGGATCAGACACAGCAGGACTACATTCTGAATGCACAATTAATATGTGGCTGAAGTGAACAACAGTGGCCTGGTGGCCTGCAGGGACTTTAAGGAGAATTCCAAGCTTTCAGAACAATGTTCTTCCACAACAAGGCAAGACATACACAGGCTAGTAAGACGCACATCCTTGGACAGCCAATGCTAGTTCTAGCAGATCTTCTCAAAAAGCACTAATCAGCAAGAAACTGGCAGCCAACATATTTAAGTTTCTTTCTAGCCCAGAAGCACATTTCTTGTGTCTTAAATCACACCCAATGTTTCATCTTTAAATTGGGAATTGTACCACTTACCTGCCAGGGATGCCACAAAGATCAGGTAATGATTATGAAGTATTCTAGAGCTCAGTGTTAAATATTACAAGATACAGCATCAGCCAGAATCTGGCCTTCACAGTTGACACAGGCTCCACATTGCTCATATCAGTCTTTCACATTTTATTGATTGCAAAAGAAAAAGCCCAGAAACCGCACTTTGTTTCCCATTCCTGTAGGGGAAACTGTACCTTCCTACTCTAGCTGGGTTAATGGTGTCAAAGTGTTCAAGAAGAGAATACGTCCTTCCTGAAGGATGAAAAAAGGCTGAATGCTGAAGTAGTTGTGTTTCTTACGCACAGATTCTTCTTCCTGCTGCCTACTCACTATTCTTCCCTTTCTCCCTCTCCTTCTTGCTAGTTTTTAATGCTTTCAAGCACACACTCTTAACCCTTGCTTCTCCATTTTCATACAGAAGTTAATGTCACATCTATGCACGGAACACATTTTGGCCTATTTCAGAATCTCACAACCAGGAACGTCCCAGTCACAGCAAGGAGCTCAAATTTATGAATTATAAATATAAGATCTCTTAGTTCAGTCTCCCACCACGTTTTAATTCCCTGCATAACATGGCCAACTGTCTCCAGTGATGATAAATCTATCGTCTGTTGTGGTTAGGATCTGGAGTGCCCCCCAAAAGTCCCATGTATTTTAATGTTATGAACTGTCTATGTGATGTTGGTGGATAGGGGTCTGGTCTGAAGGGGTGGATTACAGTTAAGACTAAAGGCGAGTGAGTTAAGATTAATGGTGTGTGGTGGCCACACCTGGATGCAAGAGGGACTAATTACTGGGCGGAGACCTGAAGGATATATAAGCTGTACCTTCCTTCCTGGAGGACTGGGACTAGTCTCAATTGGTCTCAGCTTGCCTTCTTGTCTGTGATGTCCTGAGAAGCTGCCTCCACCTCTGCCTCTGTCCTGTACTTTGATTTCTGCCGGCCGCCCCTGAATGGATTGTGACCATCTGAAACTGTGAGCTAAAATAAACTTTTCCTAAATTTGTGGGTGTCAGGTATTGAGTCACAGCAACGAAAAAGTAACTAAGACATAGCCTGCTTTATTTTAAGAGTTTTCATCATTTGAAAGTTATTCTATATACTAAATTAGAATGCATATCCTCATAGTTTTTATCCTCAATTTTAGTCCTACACTTTAATGTCACACAAGTATCTACTCCCTCACTTACATTTCAGCTATTTAAATATCTATTGGCAATTCTCACAACATGAGAAGGTGAATGACTAAAGATCAACATAAATACTCGTAGAGGCCCTATATGTGCTCCTTTGAGACTTCCCTAGAAATCTGTTATCATTAGGAACCCTAAACTCTGATCAGTCTTGATATTTGGATAGAAATACAGAATTGGTTTCTCTTTCCTTTTTCAAAAACAACCTGTTGTAGAAAATCCCTAGGAAGGAGCCACCCACTCTCCCCACCCCCAGCCTTGATTGAGCCTGAAACAGTTATACTGAGAAACTGCTGTTCAAGGGCATAACTGACCTGCTTCCTGCTAGATTGTGGAACTATGTTCGAAGAAGAACTGCTGTAAGCTGTTTCAGTGTGATCTGTAATTTTGTATAACTGTACACAGAAGTGCTTCAACCAAAGTGCTCCAGAGATGCTTCTGCACTTGCCCTTGTTTGCTTGCTTTCACATATACCGGCCTATAAACAGAGCTGAGCCCTCAGCTCAAGGCCACGCCACTTTGGAAAGATCTAGGCGGTAGCTCGCTAGCTTAATAAATCTCCCTCTCTGCTCTGACCTCTCACCTTGAGTCCTGAGTTTGCTGGGATTAATTACTGTTCCTTCAACACCACACTTTTCAAAATACTCTCTCTTATCTTCAGTTTTATTTGAGCTTCTATCCTTGGTTCTCCTTTTTTTTTTTTGTTTTTTGTTTGGTTTTTTGTTTGCTTGTTTTTGTCAACACAAATTTAACATAATTTGTCTACCACCCTTAGGGGTGATCTTGTGGAGGTACTGCCAGGGTCACAGGAATTATCTACTATGCCTCTACTACTACATTAATAGAAACCCTAGTGATTTCAGCTAAGTGCCAATGGGGGATTGTCCCTGTTTTAATGTGCTTTGCCACACCCATTTTTTTTTTTTCGTATCTTCTTCTGTTTTAAAAACTTCATTAAATTTTTGAAAAAAGAAGCAGTTGAAAAGAAAATGGAATGGCAATTTTTGTGTTCAGGAATCTCAGACACTCTTGAAAGAAATTACCAAAAGGAAAGAAGTCATTTTTTCCAAGCAGCTCAATACAACAATAAATGTGATGAAGAGGATGGCTTGGGAGGAGACTGCACAGTCTGTGGATGTTGTTGGGGAAGGAGAGCAGAGGACAGGGGCAGAAGTGAAGTGGAGGTACCTTGACTAGAGGGCGCTCATGAAGAGGAAGAGGATGAAGGCCAGCATTAAGCTGGTTGGCTAGTGGTTTCCCGTGCCCTAGGCTGATCTGGATGATTCTCTCGCTGAAGACACAGATGAGAAGACTGGCTTCCAAAATGATACAAATTTTGACTGGCAGAATGTGGCAGATTTCAGAGATGCAGACAGATCCTTAACAGAGGTCAAAATGGAAAAGAAAGAAAGGGATTCCTAGAGTCCTGAATTTGAGATTGCAGAGGAGGAGGAAATGTTGTCATCTATCATTCCAGATCCCAGAAGAGAAAATGAACTTAATGATTTCCCCTACATTGATGAGTTTTTCACCCTTAATACAACACGATCTAGATCTGCATATGATAAGCCTCATTTGCTTGTAAACATACAGACAGAAATTAGAGTTGGAAAAGTGACAGCTGGATATCGAGGCAGAAAGACTCCAGGTAGAAAAGGAACTCTGCAGGTTGAGAAGGAGAGGCTGTAATGCTTAGACATGGAGTACTGGTGGCTGCAGCTGGAGAAGGAGCAGCTGCAGATCGAGAGAGAGAACTGAGACTGCAGATGGTTGGGTCTGAGAAGCTGCCCTTGGAGAACGAACTTGGCCCAGCAGACAAGTCCACCCTTCAGCCACAGGACACAGAGGCAGAGAAGCTAAAACTGGAGCGAGAACACTCCCAGCTGGAGAAAGATGGGCTGCGGTTTCTGAAGTTTGAGTTAGAGAAGCTGCAGACTGAAAAGGAGCACTTAACAAATGGAAAAAGAGAGACTCTGAATTCAGAAGGAGGGACACTTAGTCAATTTTCTCGGACTCTGATTAGCAAACATTTATAGTCTAGGTTTTTCTCCTATCAGATAACAAAAAGGTAGTTGGTGGATTGGCATTGTTCTTTTTTCTTGATTAACGTCAGTGTACTCACTAGAAAAAAGATAAGTCGGATGTGGGTTGCTTTATGCTTAAGTAGCATATTGCATAAAAACTCTGTGCCCTGGCATGTGCAGAGTGGCACAATCACTGTGCTAGACTCTTCACATTAGTAATATTACGGAGTCTTCTATTATCTGTACACCCAGAATTTCTGAGTATGACTAGGTAAAATTCTAGACCAATGGTTCTCAATTGGCAGTATTCTGGGTCTCAGGAAAACTTGGCAATCTCTGAAGACATTTTTGGCTGTCGAAATTGAAGCCGGGGCAAGCTGCTCTAACATGTAGAAGCTGAAGATGCTGCCAAACATCCCGTAGTGCACAGATCAACCCCTTCCCAGTATAGAATTATCTGACCTAGATGTCATTGGAATCAGGTTTGAGAAACACCATGATAGTCTGTATACTCCTATAACTATGTTTTATAGTTTTAGAATATTAGAAACTCAGATATTTAAGCAATTAGATACTTAAGTGGCCAAAAAATTTAACCAGGAATATTACTGTGTACAATGAAAATTACATATATTTTATTCCTATATTTCCATTTATAAATGACTTGATATTCAGAAAATAATACAGGAAATATCTGAGATCATTTAAAATGGGTCACTCTGAAGGGAGTTTGATCATGTATTGATGCTTTGGAGGCAACAGACAATTTTGAAGCTTTAGTTCCCCTTTCCCTCAAATCTGTTGTCTTAGCTTGAATCCAAAAGTTATTTCAATCACATATTAAGATTTTATGTAATATGAAGATCATTGCTACTATAGTAAGAATGGCACCAATATAAAACTAGTACCAATGATTCATAAGCTTGAAACCAAAGAATGTTTGGTTGAGTTTAAATGAATACAAAAGACTAGCTATTTGGGAATGAGAAGTGAAGAGAAGGAAATGTCAAATAATATTGACTATGGTAAAACACTGGTAGTAACAGTGTATGATGAACAGGGGAAGCAAGCACCTATCATGAACTATATCACCTAATCTGTACAATAGTCTTATGCATAGTACTTGTTACTCTTGAATCGGAAGTTGTTAATTTAAGAATAGCTTAAAATCCTGTTCATATTTGAGCATGGATATGCAAGGGAAAATATATACTTCTGCTTACTAACCCTGATTTTGAAGTAGTATTACTTTTCTATAATTATAACTGCTTCTAACATAAAAATAAAAAATAAAATAATTTCTTGTTTAATATAAATTTATTTAGGATACAATCCAATATCTATTTAATATAAGAAAACACCACAGTCAACACTCTGATATAACCCTTGAGAAAGTTATTCATGCTGTCTCATTTGTTGCTGGGACAGAATACCTGACATCCACAATTTGAGAGAGGAGAGATTTCTTTAGTTCACAGTTTCAGAAGGTCTCACACAGTCTCTTCGCAGGCAGCCAGCCATGATAGAAACACATGACAGAGACTGGAGGACTGCTCTCCCCACTGTAGACAGAAGCCAACTAAATCAGGAACCAAGTAGGTAGGGCAAGGATAGGGCACTCCCAGAAAGAAGCTGTAAAAATGTTTTTTCTTCCTTTATTTAGTTCAAGCTGCCAGTTGGGGTCTCCATGTCCAGCCTCCCTCACTTCCTGGACCACAAATCAATTTTAAAATAAAAGAAACACCTAAAAGTGCCGCTTTAGGCACGCCCAGGTCTCAACGATTTGACACAATGTTTCCAGGTCAAACCCCAAATATCTGCACCTTTGGATCAAGCCCTATCACCAGACAACACACAGTTCCACAGTTCCCCTACTACATTCAAATAGATGAGGCTTTTGGGAGACATTCAGATCTAAACCATAGCACATACCCAGGCCAAGGGTAGACATCCTAGAATCTCCAAGCGTTTGCTTTGCTGTGCCCAATAAGAATGTGTACATACAAAAGGGAAAGCTCCTTTGGAAATTGTCCTTGGCAGAGCTACCTTTACCTGTCCTTTCTTGCTCTTCCACAGGTAGTTTCCTCTCCCTCTTTTAGTAAGGTTTACAAACTTGTGCAGTGTGGATTTTGTTCCCCAAAATCCATTTGCTAAAGGCTTGGTTGCCAGTTGATGGGCTTTTGGGTTAGTGTTGAAGGCTCAAACATGCAGATTAATCCATGGATGAGACTGTAATTACTTGGCATCATTGGGAGGTGAGGGGAACAGGCAGCAAAGCCTAGTTGAAGAAAAGGGACCACAGGCCCATAATCCTGGAGACTGTATCTGGTCCTCAGTCCTTTCCTCTAGGGTGAGCTACATGGCATGCTGTTTCTCTGTTTCTCCCGTGTGTGTGTGTGTGTGTGTGTGTGTGTGTGTGTATGATCTGTTCTGCTGCTCTCTATGCTTCCTTGTTGTCACAGGTACATAGCTTTCCTATGTCACACTCTGGGCCTAAAGCAATGGAGACAGCTTACCCTGGGTTGGAAACTCCAGAAACTGAGCCAAATAAGCCTTTCCTCCTTTAAATTCTTATTCTTGGATATTTTGTCACAGAGATGGAAAGCCAATAGATGCCCCCTCCCTTTTGGCTTGCTTTCTAAATTCTAAAGGAAAGCCCCACCCAAATTGCTAATAGCTTAACTCATAGATTATATTTCTTTAGACTTGTAGATACCAAGGACATCAGACACCTGTAGACGGCTGCCATCCCAAGTAGTTTTATGTAGTCTCCAGTTCTGTGCATCATAAACAAGTACAAAGTACATGAATTACTGTGAAATCTAACCTGTATAGGAATGAGTGCCCCAGGTGGTCAAGATCCATTGCAATGTTCCAGGCAGAGAAGAAGAGAGATGCACACTAGGATAGCAAAGACCCCACTTGCCACATAACCTTCCAACCCTGCTTATCTGTTCCTTGTCTGCAAAAGCTCTTTGCACCCTGAAGCCCTAAGATGAAACTTTAAGGATGGTTGCCCTTCCATCTTCCACAGGACTAACCCTTGAATAACTTGATCTTTCCTACGAGCTTGGGTCTCCCAGATATTGGCCTTTGAGTCCTGGCTCCAAGATTTACTCTGGTAACATGCTCTGATAAACAAAGACAGAAAATTAAGGATTTTGTTTTCTTCTCACAGATAGCAGAGCATCTTATGTACTATTTTAAAATGATAACCTGCTTACAGAAAATAAAATCAATATGATAAGACAGCTGTAAATAAAGAAAACAAAGTTGTATATGTCCTCTGTTAAAACTAAATGGAAGAAGAGGGCCATGTCAGAGCCTATACACTACTTAGACACTTTCCCTTTGTCATCTTGATATTTTTGGACTGATCTCAAAAAATGCTTGAAAAGCAAACATTTCCCTAAAAGGTACATTTTCTCTTCTTGTCAACACCACTAAAATAAGCCCTGTACTTTTAGCAGATAAATCATCATTCCAAGAGACAGAAAATACTCTTGACATTAATCACAGGTTATTAATATAAATCACTGGAGCTGAAAGCATGTAGAACACATTTATTATGCAGGCTGAATAAGGTTACATGTATTTCATGTTTTATTCTGCGTCAAATGTTAGGTGCCTGTCTTGCCAAACCTAGAGTATAAGAACTATAAGTTCCTCTTTTCTGTAGATAAAGTTTATAGAAAGTAGACCTAAAAGCCAACGGAAGAAGAAGAAGGAGAAGGAGAAAAAGATGAAGAAGAAGAAGAAGAAGAAGAAGAAGAAGAAGAAGAAGAAGAAGAAGAAGAGGAGGAGGAGGAGGAGGAGGAGGAGGAAGAGGAGGAGGAGGAAGAAGAGGAGGAGGAGGCAGTACCAGCAGCAGAAGACGAGGAGGAGGAGGGGGAGGATGACAACGACGACGACAATCATTCTACAAGCTGTCATCACGGGAGCCCCAGCAACACAAGTGCACAGCATCAGAGGAACAGGGAAGAAGCACCATTACATCAGTGCCCCAAGAATAAGAAATCAAGGAGACAGGTGCTGCCTCTTTCCACAAAGACATCTTTTTTTTTTTTCTGAGCAACTGCTTACAAAAGAAAGAGAACTGCATATCTTTAGAAATACCAACACCTGCACCATTCTTCGGAAACTATTTCCTTAGAATCCTCAAGTTGTAATCTCCAATTAAAATGAAACCAGAGACTGTGTACATTGAAGAGCCTTCTAAAAATAAAAAAAAAAAACCTGAGGCAGATTGGGCTTTTTTACTAAAAAAAAAAAATCTACAGACCAAAGAATATGAAGTGAAACTGCTTTTGTTTTCCAAAAGCCTTATTTGCTAAGAATATATGAAACTATATGCTCCTCAGCAGAGTTGCACCTTTATCCCTTCCACCAAAGGAAAGATTTACAAAACATATTTGTTTTCCAAAAAACTCTGTAATTTATAAGAGGATGCTCCATAGGCTTTCTTTTAAAAAGCAGACTTCCTCCCGTGTTTAAAATGAGTCAATTTACCAAAAAACTGTGAATTTGCCACAATTCTTTAGAAATACATCTGCTGCCTAAAACAAGGCATACCTACTAAAAGTGGCTGGTCTGAAAATCTGTCCCCAGGAAACATATTTTAAGCTCTTCAGTAAAATAAAATGGCCTTTAGAGTTAATAATCATTGGCTTGTACTTATTAATCTGGTATAAACCAAAATGATTCCTAAAATCTTTATTTTTTTTCTTCCATAGGCTTCAGTTGCTCCCTTACATGCTTCCTTAAAACCTATCTCTTTTCTTTTAATTTTTTTTTAAGACAGGGTCTTGCTAGATAGTCCGGAATGGTCATGAACTCACTATGTAACCCAGGCAGTCCTTAACTCAGGGCAATCCTCCTGCCTCAGCTTCCCAAGTGTTGAAATTACAGGGGTGTACCACCACACCTGGTATATGTAGTCCTGGAAAATTGCACCCAGGACTTTGTGCTTGCTAAGCATGTGCTGTAACCACTGAGCTCTGTCCCTGGTTCCATAACTTGCCATTTATTTATTTATTTATTTATTTATTATTTGAGAAAGGGTCTCGCTCTGCAGCCCAGGCTGGTCTTGAACTCACTATGGAGCCCTAGCTGGCCATAGGCTATCCACAATCCTCCTGTCTCCTGAGTGCTGAGATTACAAATGTGTCCCACAACACCCAGTTTATGTGATGCTGGGGAATCAAACTCAGGTACTTGGCACTTACCTTAGTGTTTGCTAGGCAAGCACTTTAACTGCTGAGCCATTCCTCCAGACCCAAGTTGTCTTTTATAATCTAGCCTTAATATATTAAAAAGGAACATGGTATTAGACTTTCCTGGTCTGCTGCCACTCTTCTAGCCACTCTGCCTCAATAGCCCTTTCAGGGCTATTCAGCACTTGCAAACTCCTTAGAGCTTGTTTGCCTACCCTACTGTCTCATCTTTCCATGTATTCTCCACTGAGTCTGCCTTGACACTGCCCCTAAAAAGACCAATTCTATGTCATATATATCCAAATTCTGTCTCTGCCACCTGCTAGTTCTGTGCCATGCTCTCTCTGCCACCTGTACTCTTCCTTCATGGAATTTGTCCAGAGATTGTACTTGAGTACTGGGATTATTTGATCATTTTCTGTCTTCCCAGTGCCAGGTTTTATGAGACAGATTACATCTGTTTGGCCCTACATTTTATTCTATTAACTGATGCCACACATAGCACAGAGTGGGCTAACAAGTATTCACTAATTAAATAGTGAGCACTGCTGTCTCAGCTTTCCTCACTCATTTTATCCTGTACTTCTCAACAAAACAGGTAAGATTACCAACAACACACCTCCAAAGAGCTGTGCTTCACTGTTTACACCTATTCCCCTAGAAATCTAATTCACTCTCTTCCTCCACCTCCAAAATCCAAAATCTCAAAGTTTGTCAAGTAATAGGCTAACCGATGAAATCAGTGGATGCCTCAACCTTCGACCCTTAAGTTCCTCTCAGTAGTGACCACTAACTTGCCCACCCTCCCTGTCTTCTCCTGCGTCTTGCTTCACCTTGTCCTCCCTTCTCCCACACTCACTTTGTGGGCATTTCCTCAAGATGAGCTTCCTGCTAGCTCTTCTTTCTGACTTCTCCATCTCTATTAATGATGTCACCTTTAATCAAATGTGCAACCTGTCACTCCCAGATATTCATTTAGTCAGTACCATCAGTTCCCTGCAGGAAAGATCACTACTGCTAAGCTTCAATTTGGGCTGTGCCTGAGCTTAACACCTAAGTTATTTCAATTTGTCTTCTCACTAGTTTGTTGTATACACACATTATGTTTTTCAAACCAAGTTCAAACACATTGCTTCAATGTTAAATATGCAAAAATATTTCCTCCTTTGTATTGCCTCAAAAATCAAATGTAAATGCCAAGGCTTGATGGTCAAGGACAGAAGGATACTACTACTGAAAAGGACAGTGATGCATCGTTTCTTAGACACTGATGATGGTTCTTTATCTCTCACACAAATCTACCCCATGTGTTTCCAGTAAACCAGGAACAGCTAAGTTTTACCCATTTCTAAGTATGTTACACAAAAGTCACCTTCACCAGGCAAGGTTTCCTAATTTTCCAAATAAATATGACCTCTCACTCTGTGACCTCTCATAATATTTGTGTTTTCTTGGTATCATAATTATTTGTGTTTCAAAGATCTGTTTCTATCATAAACTCTTAAGAATTATGCCACACTATAGAACTATTGAATTTAGCTGATATTTACAGTATTCAATCCAATATCAAAAGAGTACATCTTTTTCTCAGTGGCACATGGGACTTTTTTCAAAATAAGTCATATGTAAGACCATAAGTCATGCTTAAATAAATACAAATAAATTGACATAATTTCTAGTATATTTTCAGATCATAGTGAAATAAAGCTATAAATCAAAAGCAAAAGAAGTTACAAAAGCTATACAAATAGATAGAGATTAAATACTACCTTATTGAACAAACAATGGTTCACAGAAGAAACTAGGATAAAAATCAAAAAAATCTAAAGACAAACAACAATGGAAACACATCATGACAGAATCTATGGAACATAATGAAAGAGTACCAAAAGAGAAATTTATAGCTATGAATGCATATATTAAAAAAGAGCAATCACAAATGCATAATTTAATGATGTACTTCAAGGTCATACAGAAGCAAGAACAATCCAAATCTGAAACTAATAGAAGAAAAGGAATTACAAGGATCAAAGAGGAAATTAGTGAAGTTGAAACTAAAACAAAAAATTACATAAGATTAATGAACCAAAGTTTTGGTTTTTCAAAAGAATAAATAACATTGGTAAACCTCTAGCCAAACTAACCAAAAGAGGAAAAGAAAAAAATCAATTCAGTTAGAAATGAAAAAGGCATTGCTGAAACTCAAAATATTTTAAGGAACTATTTTTGAAAATTTATACTCCACCAAATTGGAGACTCGGGAAGAAAACGATAAATTCCTGTACACATATAAGATACCAAAAATTAACCAAGAAGGTATTTTAAAAAAAAAAAAACCCTGGATAAACAACTAACAAGTAATGAAATTGATGTAGTAATAAAGACTCTACCTATAAAGAAAGGCCCAGAACCTGACATATTCACTGCAGAATTTTACCAGAAATTCAAAGAACTAAAAGCAATGCTTTTCAGACATTTTCATGAAAGTGAACAAGAAGGAATATTGTGAAAGTCTTTTCTGGAAGCTAGCATTATCCTGACACCCAAAATCAGACAAAGACGTAACAAGAAAAGAAAACTATAGGCCAAATTCCTTAATAAACATAGGTACAAAAATCCTCAATAAGATACTTGTGGACAGAATACAACAAATCATTAAAAAAATCATGTACCATGATCAAGCTGGCTTCATCCTAGGAGTGTAAGAATGGTTCAACATGTGTAAATCAATCAATATACTATATACAATATACAATATACTATATAAGAAAAAACAAGGAGAAAATCATATGATCAACTAAATAGCTGCAGGAAGGCTTTGACAAAAAAACAACACCCATTGATGATTAAAAAAAATAAAAACTCTGAGGAAAACAGGTATAAAAGGACCTTACCTGAAGTTGATAAAAGCCATTCATGACAAACCTACTGCTAACATTATATTAAATAGAGAAAAATTGAAAGTATTCCCCCTAAAGTCATAAATAAGAAGGGTGTCCATTCTCGTTACTGTTAGGCAACATAATCCTCAAAAGCCAAGCCAGAGAAATTAGGCAACAGAATGAAATAAAGGGAATATGCACCAGAAAGGAAGAAGTCAATTTATTTTTATTTACAGATGGCATGATTCTTTACTTAGAGGACCTCAAAAACTCCACCAAGAGAGTCCCAGAACTAATTAACAAATTCAGCCAAGTTTCGGGACACAAAATTAACACACCAAAAAATCAGCTGTATTCCGCTACACTAACAATGAATTCACTGATAAAGAAATGAGAAAAACAATCCCATTCTCAGTAACCCTCCAAAAATTAAATATCTCAAAATAAACCTAAATTTAACCAAAGAAGTGAAGAAAAACCTCTCCAACAAAAACTTTATTTCACTGAAAAAAAGAAATTGAAGAGGGCATTCAAAAATGGAAAGACATCCCCTGATCCTGGAAAGGCAGAAGTGATAGTGTCAAAATAGCCATGCTACCAACACTGATACACAGACACTACACAATTCCTGTCAAAACAACAATGGCACTTTTCATTCAACCAGAAAGTACAATCCTGAAACTCATACGGCACCAGAAGAGAACCAGAATAGCAATCTGAACAAGACAAAAGTTGGACGCAACACAATTCTGGACATCAAGTTATATTGCAAAGCAGTCATGATTAAACAATAGATAAAGACATAGATGTATTTATACACACACATAGAGTAATGGCACAGAAACAGGCAAGGGGACTACTGGAACAGAATTGAGCATGCAGAGACAACCTCAAGCACACTATGCTCTCTGATATCTCACAGAGAGGCCAAAACACACAGTGAAGAAAGCATACCTCTCCTCTCCAACAAATGGTTCTGGAAGGGCAGGTTATACACATTCACAAGAACGAATCTAGACCCCTATCTTTCATCACGAACTAAAATCAAATCAAAATGAATGGAAGATTTAGATATTAAAATGGAAACGTGACACCTCCTGAAGGACAAAATTGTTATCACCCTTGAAGACACAGGCACAGGAAAGGACTTTCTCAGTTACACAAGAAATAACACCAAAAATTAACAACTGGAATTACATCAAATTAAAAAGCTTTCACAAGGCAAAGGAAACAATCGATTAAGTGAAGAGAAAACTGATGGAATGGAAAAAAAAATGTTTGCACCTAATCATGGAACAGAGGGTTAATACCCAGAATATACAAAAAAAGAAAACTAAAAACATAGACTCCTTAAAATGGAAAAAAACAAAAATGGGAAATTGGAATTAATAGACATTTCTCAGGCACACAAACAGCCAATGACATCTGTAGCCATTAGAGAAATGCAAATCAAAACAAGTGACATTCCATCTTACCGCTGTGAGAATAGCTAGTATCAAAAACTCGTAAAACAATAGATGCTGGTGAGGATTTGGGGGAAAAAAGGAAGGCATCTACATTGTTGGCAGGACCCTAAAATAGTATAACCATATGGAAAGCAACATGGATGTTCCTCAAAAAACTGAAAATAGATATTCCATTTGACCCAGTGATACCTCTGATGGTTATTTTTCCAAAGAGTTAAAAAAATCTTACAACAGAAATGCATGTGTTGCCATATTTATAACAGCACAATTCATAATAGCTAAATTATGGAATAAGCCAAAATGTCCCTCAACATATCAATGGATAAACAAAACATAGCATGTATATGTACTCAACAGTGTATTACTATATATATCATAAAGATAAATTTCAGTCATTTATAGGAAAATGTATGCACCTTGAGACCATTTTACTTAATGAAGTGAGTCAGACTCAGAAGAAGAAATATCACATGGTTCCTCTAATATAAGTAACTAAAGTATAAATAAGTATTAGATCCAAACAAGTGAAATGCAGAAAGCAGGGAGATGGATTTGTGGAAAACGAGATGGGGCATGGGAGGGGATGGGGAGACAGACAGGGGGAGGGAGGGGAAGTGAATGTGAAGTTGACACAATATATGTGTGCATAAATTTCTCAAGTTTCACATCACTATCATATGTTGCAAATACATACTAATAAAAATAATTCTTGGAGGGAAAGAATTAGAATTATGTCTTACTCATTTGGAAAAACAGAACAGAGGGCTGGGAGCACAGCTAAGTGGTTAAAGGGATTGCCTAGCACATATAAGGTCTTGAGTTTGATTCCCCAGCACCACATAAAAATTACCGACTTATGACAGTGCATGCTTGGAATACAGACTTGAGAGGCTGAGGCAGAATTGTTATGAGTTTAAGATCAGCCTGAGCTACACAGTGAATTCAGGACCAGCCTATATTAGTGAACAAAACTTTGCCTCAAAAAATTGAGCAGACTACCTTGAAATAACAAATCGTATAAAAATTCCTCTTAAAAGATCATTTTACCTCTAGTACATTGAGTCTCTGATTATTAAGAAGTTATTATAATAGGACTCTTATTTATAAATCAACTATTTGTGAAAAAGACTTAAATTGTCAATTGGCATAAATTTAATTTCAAAAGTATTTATTTCAATGACTCAAAAATATTTGAACTTTTGAGGTGAGGTAATAATAATGAATACAAGCTAGGATTTAAATTTTGAAGACTTGACACTATATTGATTGAAGTTTAAGTTCATTCAAAAAAAAAAAAAAACACTGGAGACATCTTTCCAGATTAATAAAGAATCAGTCAAAGACTAACACTCCCACAGGAGAAAATTTAGAAAGAGATGGCACTGAAGTCACTATTGCTGGATTGTCTGCCGCTGAAGAATAACCACCAGGGGAGGCTGAGGACTGCAGCTAGAGCAAAGAGCCTAATTACCAGGCAGAAGGGGGCTTTACTCACTCTCTACGTGCCTTCTAAGCCAATCAAGTTGGCAAAGGAAGAAAGGAAGGTTAGTTTGGTCTGTGTGTTTAAGAGCCTCTTTTTTAATATATGAAGTAATATTTATAAGTTACATGGTACTCAAAAGAAAGAATAGAGTTTAATTCAAAAATGTATTTTGTGTCTTCCCTTTACTAAAACACTCTGAACACCTGTAAATCACAAAATAAATATTTTTTAAATCTTAAAATTTTTAAATCTTTTGAAAATAAATTTAAAATTAATATTATAGGAGTACTTTAAACACTATACAAGAAAGTAGAATGATTTTGGTAAAATTTAACCATAGGAAGTTTTAGTATTATTTAAAATAAGGATTGGGAAACTAGATATTCTCCCCCCAAAAAAGAAATGGAGCAAATAACAGCATATTCATACAATAAAATACGTTTATTGTATTAGAACAGACTCTGAAGATACACAACATAAAAAGTTACATAAATAATAGAAGAATACATTATAATCTATTGTGTAGTTTGTAACATATATGTAAGTATATACATTATATATGTGTGCATATATCTATATACTATAAAAGACAACATACTAAAAATCTAATAGTAACTGTCACTGGATGGTATAAACTATGTATTTTAGGCTTAAATTGTCTAGATACTGCATCTTTCTATAATGAATATTTTTATGTCTCTAATAAAAGGAATCATGAGGCCAGTGTTCTTTAAAGAGGAAATGAGAAAAGAAAAAAATAGTCATTTGTTGAACAAAAACTAATTAAAATCTTAGCCAAAAGATCTTTTGTAGAGTATAAGATTATCATTATGCAACTTTTTTTAAAAAATCCCATTGAATAGAATGTTTAGTAAGAGTATTGAATAGGAAATCAAAGTATAAAGAGTCAACAGTAAAGAAAGTACAACAGGAAAAAAAGAAGGAGGGTAAGTGCCCTAGAGAAAAGAGTAAATATTAATTCAAAGTTAATAAGTGAGCACCACTTCCAAGGCAACCTTTTCCCCAAAACTTAAGTAGCAAGACTGCTTCATGAAGTCTTCTTTCACTGAGAAAACACTTTAGTATAGTACACCTAAAATACCCAACCAAAAGAGAACATTTGTCAAATTTAAATTTTAAAAAATCAAGGAAAAGAAAATTAAGATTTATTAAATTTCTGATAATTATGTGTTTCTTATATAAACTATCATAATTAGTAAATACTAGCTTTTTGCCCCAGCTCCTTTTTTTGTTTGTTTGTTTTGTTTTTGTTTTTTGAGATAGGTTCTTGTTCCATACTCCAGAATAGTCCTGAACTCACTAGATAGCCTAGGCTAGCCTCAAACTCACAGCAATCCTCCTGCCTCAGCATCCCAAGTGCTGCGATTACTGGTATGCATGTTCCAGTTTCTTGTAATACTGGCTGTTGCCTTTAAATCACTAACTTTATGATAGGAACAAAGACATTGCTTTTTCCCAATTGTTTTTTTCTTCAGGAAGATAGGCAAGATGTCCCACCTGCTGCGTAAGAATCACCACCACGAAACAACCAAGGCTGGGTAGAAAAAGGTTAGGCAGACACGATCAATGAACAACACATGCATGGGTGGAAATATTAAAGTAGCTCAATATGTGCTAATTGTCACTTTTAAAAGTTTTTAAATGGTGGGTTGCTTTTTATTTATATACAGATAAATCATAGAAATCTACCCTTTAATATAAATATTGTTTCCTATAGGGACTGTTTTACAGAGTAGATCACAAGGACTTGAAATTTTATGCCTGTTTTTTTTTTAGAACTTACCCCGGCAAACTCTCCAAGGCAACCACCATTGTGCTCTCTGCTTCTCTTTTTCAAGTTCAATATTCTGCTTTTGTTTATTCAGTGTTTTCCGTCAGAAATTTTAATTATAAAGAAACACATAAGATGACACACATCATGATTTTTCCCTAAAAAGTGCAAATGTATACTAATGTATATCATGTTGTGTATCATGCACATGGCAAGTGAGAAGCACAAACAGTGAAATGTTGGAAGAAAATGAGATCAACATTACTAATCATTATGTTTGGATCTGGAATGTCCTCAAAAGCCTCATGTTTGGAAGATGAGTCGATCATGGGAGTCAATCCATTGATTTCCTGTGTGGTTCAGAGGAAGGATCTCACTGGGGCTTAACCTGGAATGAGCAGATCCCTGGGACATGACCTGAAGAGTACATGCCAGCTCTCGCCAATCTGTCCTGCCGTGCCATGAGCAGCTTTCTTCAGCTAGGCTGATGCCAAGCCGTCTGCCATTGCCAGCCATCCATGAAGGGACTGCGACCTTCTGAAACTATGATCTAAAACAAACCTTTCTTTTCTTATATTGTGGGTGTTGGATGTTACAACCCAGTAATTAGAAAGTTTAAAAAAATACACTAATTTATAGCATGAAAACTAAAATGTTAAATAGCTAAGCTGCTAAGTTCTACAAGCACAGAAAAATTCTCACACAACTATTCCTGAAGAAAAGCCAAGCATGGGGGCACACACCTGTAATTTCAGCTACTCAGAAGACTGACACAGGAGGAGTACAAGCTCAAGGGCAGCCTCATTAATTTAGCTAGACTGTGTCTTAAAAAATGAAAAGGGCTGAGATGTACCTTGGTGGTAGAGCAATTACCTCGCATATGTAAGGACCTGGGCTCAACCTCCAGCACTGGGGAAAAAAAAAAAAAGTCTTTTAATATTGTACTAAAAGAGAATACCTACTTCAACACGTTGGAGGTCCTAAGGCCTGAGTTTCTCATTTGCTATGTAAGGACAGTAGAATTACAATCACCAATGTGGTCCGTAAAAATGACAAATTTGAAGGTTATTGATAAAAGATCATTTGGCTTTATTATATTTTATGCATATTATTATTTCAAAATTTACCCTAGCTGATCCTTTGTAATTCAAAAAAGAAGCTATATGAAACACTAGGAATGGGTTCTGATCTGCACAAGTGGGTGGATGTGGGAAGGGGCAGCAGCAGAGCAAGGAAGTGGGAAGGAGTGAACAGACAGCGAAGTGCAGTTCAGGACATGCGGGCCTCCACACTCTCAAACCTGAGCTCGAGCTCAAACCTGCAAATATTCAGACCAGACCCACCTGGGTAATGTAGGAAAGGAAAGGCTTGCACCTCTGCCTGCTATCAGTGAAAATCTTGTTAGCCCAAGTCTCCTGGACCTTGAGGAGGTACATCCCAACCAAATGATCCCCGGAATACATTTTCAATTTGTACAATAGGTAAATAATTAACGTTGATAGCATGGATATTCATTTTGAATGTGATTGAAAGAATGTGGGGCTTTATCTGCAATATCAGTATGAATTTTCGATGCAGTGTGTTCATTTGACAGGACATTTTCAGATGAAGCTATGTACTTACAGAAAATTCCTTTGAGGGCATGGCCAGCCCTCAAATCTAGGGTGAGGTTGACTTTACAGTTTGTATTTTAATTCCAGTTGTGATGCTTTATATTATTCAATCTATTTTTTATTTGAAAATAGTATATTAAAAAATATAGATTGAAACAGAGGCAACTTCTGGGTAAGAAGGCAGCAGAATAACAGATCTGCTCAATGTGTCCTCGTGGATCTACTTAAAAAGTTGAAATTGTAGCAAAGCCAGAGGCTGAGAGAGTGGGAGGGGCCCCAGCATCCACCAGACAAAAGCTCAGCATTGTACTGACTATGGCCTGTCCCCAGGGCCCCGCCTGGAGCCATGGCCCTTTAGGCACAGGAGGAGGAGGGAGTGGAGTGCCCCCAGGAAGAGGGTGCACAGCGCCCCCAAAACCCATTTCTAAAAGGCAGCTCCTGACCTGAGGCCACACCAGAGCCACGCCCCACTCCGGAGGCTGTATCCCCTGCTTCCCAGAACCAGCATAGATGCTCAGCCACCTCCCACCGGCCCACACTGCCTGCTTCACTGCTGCCACCATCACCACCACAAGAAAAGCACTCCAGGGGCTGGAGCTCCCTGAGGGCCCCCCGGGGGTGGGGGAGGGGGGGCAGACCTCAGCCCAGGACTTAGTGGCCCAAGGCACAACTGATAAGACAGCTTGCTGAGGGAGGGCCACCTGAAGGAGCGTAAAAGTGGAGCACCCAGGGGAAGCCACCGGGACCAGCTAGGAACAACGCTGGACCATTTGGAAAACTCTCCAGAAACAGTGACTGGTTACAGTGCAATTATACAAAAAAATAAAATAATCCAGGCCCCAGTACCGACTTCACACAAAAAAATATGGAGGGGGAGGTAGTGAGGGGGTAGCTGACTCTTTTTATTTCTTTTCCTTTGGTGATCAACTTGTATTTTGGTCTACCTTTTTTATATTCATTTGGTTTCTATCTTTACCTTTGTCTTTCTTTTTTATTTTTTCTTTTCTCAATAATTTTTTTATTTTCTATATGACTGATTAGATCCACTTAATTCTACCTTAGTATTTGTTTTTCTTCTTTTTCTTTGTTTTTCCTGCCCCATTTCCTCCCCTACCCTCCCACTACCTTATTAGTTTGTTTCTGAGTCTCCTTTCTCTTGGTCAAATCTCCAAGCCCTTTTTCATAAATCTGCAGTTCTGGAAGCAATTCTCCCCCTACTTCATCTACAACATTCCCTAACTCATCAAAACAATGGTTATTAAAAACTATATGGTACTGGCACATAAACACACAGATAGACCAGTGGAACAGAACTGAGAATGCAGAGACAAACTCAGATACCCTCAGCTACTTACCTGATCTTCAATAAAGGAGCCAGAAACATACACTGGAAAAAAACACAACCTCTTGAACAAATGCTGCAAAAACTGGACATCCACACAAAGAAGAATGAATCTAGACAAACATATCACCATGCACCAAAATCAAATCAAAGTGGATCAAAAAAGGCCTAAATATTAAAACTGAAACATTGAACCTTCTGGATGACAAATTAGGTAAAAACTTAAAAGGTAATGTATAGGCCAGGACATTCTCAACAAAACACCAAAAGCAAAAGAAATAGCCCTCAGAATTAGCAAGTGGGACTATTTCAAATTAAAAAGTTTCTGCACAGGAAAGGAAGTTATCAAAAGAGTAAAGAAAGAACCAACATAATGGAAAAAATAATCACCATTTATACCTCACATAATAAGTTCATAAAAGAAACTGAAAAAAATAAGTCCTTCAAAATCAAAGATTAGACTGAAATATGAGCAGCCAAAATGAATAGGCAGTTCTCAGATGAAGTTCAAATGGCCAATAAATACCAATAAATACATGAAAAGATGTTCAACATCCTTCACCATTAGAGAAATGCAAATAAAAACACTAAGATACCATCTAACCCCAAGAGAATGGCATATATCAACAACTCGAATAGCAAGCAGCACTGGCGAGGCTGTGGAGGAAAAGGAACCCTCTTACATTGCTGGTGGAAATGTAAACTAGTATAACCACTATGGAAAGCACTATGTAGTTCCTCAAAAATTAAAAAGAAATATCCCCCTTCGATCCAGTGATACCCCTGCTGGGATTTTTTCAAAAGAGTTAAAAACATCATATAACAGAGATGCATGTATACCCATGTTCGCAGCAGTACAACTAACAATAGCTAAAACTTGGAAGAAACCAAAATACCCATCTACAGACCAATGGATACATAAATTGTAGTATTTGTACACAATGGAGTGCTATTTATCTATAAAAATGGAGCCTTTTATAGGTCAATGGATGCAACTTGAGACCATCATTCTCAGTGAAGTGAGTCAGAAGCAGAAGGTTAAATATTGAATTATTTCTCTAATATGAGAAACCCAGATCAGTCATTTCATAGAATTAAATGGGGGGAGGGGGAGATAATGAGAACTAGTGGGGAGAGGGAGACTGTGGGAAGGTCAAAAAAGGAGTAGGGAAGGATTTGTAATTTTGCCACGATATGTATGTGCACCAAATACTCAAGATCAATTAAAATTTTATGTATTACATATATACATATCAATAAAATGGGGGAAAGTAAAAATCTAAAAATACAGATCTTCACTTTTTCAACAAGATGGGAATATGACAGCACAGTCTCAAAAATTATATATCTTAAAAATGGCTATCAGTCTTTTATAGAACATAGTCAACTGGATGATTTAATTAGGAAAGAAGAGCAAGTTCCCACATAAAAAAATTTCATTCTAAATGACTGTGAGGTTATAAACCAGGGGTGTGGAACATCTAGCCTTTGGGCTAAATGTTTGGCCTGGCCAAGGCAACCTTCAGATTAGGAGTTTATTAAACATCTAACCAAATATAGCAGGCTAATTTTTAAGTTGCTATTTTTGTATGCCATGCAAATAATGTCATAAATTTCCAAGTGGCACTTGACAGAAAAAATGTTTCTCCACTCCTGTAGGCCAAAAGATAAAGTATTAATAGAAAATAATCCTGACTTTTAAAATGTTAGTTTAGTCATTCTGTCATCATAGTCCAAAAAATGGACTATTTTTTCTGCCAAAAATTAAGTGAATTCCAGAATCATGTCTTCTGCCTTGTTTAAATACTTTCTTTCTGAAACAAAGAAATGGAATGGGACTGATAATCAATTGTATGTCCATTTTGCAATAAATATTGCTTTGAATTAAATGTTATTAAATTTGCTATGAATTTGGCAACTCCAGAAATGCTATAGGAGTTTCGCTGTTAAGATGAATTCAAGCATGAAGTTCTTACATTAATCATTAATTGCCCCATTCAGCCAAAATTGAATTTCCACAGCTGACAAGCACAAAAGCTTAGTTGTCTCCTGAATACAAGAACTGACTCTCAACCCACACCAAGCACTACAGCTCAACCCTCTGCTTTGCACAAGCACATAGCGAGTGGAACCCCTGCAGAAGCACACAGAGAGCAGACGCCTGAGCCTTGCAGACGACCAAATCAGAACCCACTTACTCAGAATAATGGGAATTTTAAAAATTATAAATGTATTATATCACCAGACTACCAAATAGATTCTTAAAATTATCTCTAAAGCCAACAGAAGAAAATTTAATTTCCCATCTACTTTCCCTCAATCCCAATTCAACTCAATTCAACCTGGAAAAGAAATCAAAATATAGTCATATTTGATGAGAGGAAAATGGTAAATTAACATTTACGTAATGCTTTTATGTGTTGGATATATAATAAAAACTGTATAATCATCTAACAAATTTATAGTCACTTCACATTAAATCTAGATTGTACACGAAATAACTGGAGATTAGTAAGGTGAATTTCTCCATGACACATGATCAGAACTGACATTTGAGCCAGTTTGACTCCAGAGCTCATGGTTAAGAACACATGCTCTAGAATAGACATCATGAATATGGGAAGAATCCATTAATAATATTTTTTATTTTGAAAAAGTTTGAAAGGATGAAGGAATGGCACAGCAGTTAAAACACTTGCCTAGCAAGTATACAGTGCTGAGTTCAATTCCCCATAAACTGGGTGTGGTGGTGCATGCCTGTATCCAGTACTTGGGAGGCTGAGGCTGAGTCAGGAGGATTGCCATGGGTCCAACACTGGATTGGGTTCCATAGTGAGTTCAGGAGCAGCCTGGGCTGTACAGCAAGACTCTCTCTCACATAAATCAATAAATCAATATTTTAAAAGTTTAAAAAAACAGCAACACTGTATTTTGAAATATGTGTATATGTATAAAATATTGCATCTATATTATCCATAGGAATATCCAAAATAAAATATTCAAAGGCATTTACCATGTTTATTTCTAAGGGTAGAGTCATAAGGGATAGTTAGTCCTTTTTTTTACTATATGTTAACTTTTTACTACATGAAATTTAACTTCTTAGCAAACATTAAGTCAAGTGTTAAGTATTCATGTTCAATTCCCCAGCACCACATACACCAGCCATGGTGGTGAACATCTGTAATTCCAGCACCTGGGAGGCAGAGGGAGGAGGATTGCTGTGAGTCCAAGGCCAGCCTGGGCTCCATAGTGAGTTCAGGACCAGCCTGGGCTACAGAGTGAGACTCTGTCTCAAAAAGAAAGAAAGAAAGAAAGAAAGAAAGAAAGAAAGAAAGAAAGAAAGAAAGAAAGAAAGAAAGAAAGAAAGAAAGAAAAGAAAAGAAAAGAAAAGAGAGAGAGAGAGAAAGGAAGGAAGGAAAGAAAGAAAGAAGAAATGAGGGAGGGAGGGAGGGAGAAAGGGAGGGAGACAGGCAGGCAGGCAGGCAGAAGGAAGGAAGGAAGGTTTTTCTTTCTTACATTTTCTATCCTTATAAATTTCATTGTTACAGTTCTTTTCTTTTGTGAACTAGTGGGCGAGGCCATGTTAAAGAATCTCAACAAAGACATAGTAAGATAGAGAAAAAAAAGAACTTTCAGCAAATCATTCCAATAAAGGGCTCTGCTGGACCCAGAGGGGAGGCATCAAGATATGGCCACTGCAGCCCATTCTACGGAAGAAAACTGAACTAAAGATTAACAATTTCAATGGTAAAGTGAGTCAAATGCAGAAGATTAGACATGTGAAATATCACATGGTTTCTCTGATTTGGGAAACCAGAACACAGGCATTCTATAGAACTTAACACGTGTGACAGTGGGAGTTAGGGGGGATGGGGAGGGCGTGGGAGGGCCAAAATGGGGAGGGAAAGGGATTGTAATATTGATGCGATATGTGTGTGCACAAAATACTCAAGTCCATTATAAACATTATGTATCATATATTGATAAAAATGGTAGGAAAAATAGCTTTCTGAAAAGACATGACACACATATACAAAATGAGTAAGTCAAGATTTCGTTTAACTCATCCATCAGTGGCAACTCAGTATGATATCAGTCTAAGTAAATATTTGAAGGACATAAGCACAGGCATTGCTGAAATGACTTTGCTAACAGGCGCAAAAGTGGACACTACTCAGAGGCTCAGAGGCAATAAACTGGAATATTTGGAATTACCTGGAAAGTGAGGAGAGATGGGGCAAGGGCCTCAACTGCATGACCACCCACCTGACAAAATGTTTTCCCATCTTACGCAACAGGAACCATTTACTTCACCATGAGCATGAAACTTGTGTATCATTTAGTAAAATCTGTGTGATTTTTAAATGTTTTACCATTTCTCCTAATAGTAATATAATTTTAAGTACCTATTCCCAGCCTCTAGACTTACATATTTTAAATACTAGATTTAATATCAAGCCTGGATATTTAAACTATAGACAATCTTACATTTATCCAAACAGTTCTTCCTTTCCTCTCTCTTTGAAGAATGGGATGCTGTTGAATCGAACAAAGTCTCCCAGCAGTTTGGGGATAACGCGGGAAGCCGTAGCACAAACTATTCAACGTTCTGAAAGGTTATCTACCTCGATCCAGGTGAGTTTCTCCCTGTTTGATTTTCTCTGCAGTTCTCACAGGGCTGTTGGTATGCTGGGTTCCTCCATGCCACCTCCCTTGGTGACCTTTCCCCATGTTTTAGTTCCAAGGGCCTCATATAACTTTATCTCATCCCAACAGGAGAACACTAAAATTGGACAAAGCACTTTAACCCTTTTTATCGAACTTCTTCCTGTAATGCCAAGGTAGCAGTGGCCAAGGGACTTGACTTACATAATTTTAAAAAGCTATTGATGTGCTTTTTTCTAAAAACTTAACCATCTAGCCTGAATTTCTACCCTTCACCACAGGAAAAGCCAGCCACAGCGTTACAATAATAATTTTCCATAATGTGCTCCATCTACCACAAAAGTACAGAAGGGAAGTAGTTGTAAAATGTGTTTTTCCCATTAATGCACAAACCACAAAAACAATGCCATCTTTTTCCTGCTTCTATATTAGCATACATAGTGTACATAAATTAGACTCTAAATACTTTTATAGTTTAGAGGCAAAATATAAGCTATTAACATGTAAATCAAATTTAATAATATTATTAAATCATCAATTAGACAAACATTTTCTTCTGAATGTTTCTAGGAGCTAAAATAACAGACATTAGAACTTCTAATAGGTAGCTAATAATAGTAATTCATTTTAGAATGTATTATGTGTATTTCCAAAAGAGAAATTAAAATGGCTTAGATCAATGATATGTTTTATCAACTAATCAAAATAATTATTAAATTAATGATGAATGCTAGAAATAAAATAGTAAAGGAAAATGGAAAGCAGAAAAATCTTCATTTTGTTTAATGTAGCTGTAAAATTCTCTCAAGTAGAACATCTCCTTCGGTTGTGACTGACTTTCCTGGAGGCAGCAGGAGGAGTGGTGCTGTGGTTGGATGTGGAGTTTCCTCCAAAAGCCTCACGTACTTTCATAAGGGAGATTATGTGAATTTCACATGCTGCTGGGAGGAGGGGTCTGGTTAAGAGAAGATTACTGAGGGTGCGGCAGATCTGGAATGGTGTGGCCTGGAGGGACATACTCCTGCCTCGGCTTCTCCCCAGGCTCCATCCTTTCTCTAGTGATGGCAGGAGCACCTATTCTTCACTAACTCTGCAGTTGCTAGCCTATTATGAGTGGACTGAGGCCTCCCAGAACTGTGAGGTGAGAAAAATAAGCCTTTGCTCCCTTAAGATGTGGGTGTTGGGTTTTGTGTCCCAGCAACAAAAAAGGACTAGAACAAATGGCAATATTGCTATTTTACAAATAAATTATAACTGAAACATGTAAAATTAAGAGGTTTGTCCCAGTCCAGAGAGTTTAAAGTAGCAGGTCTACATCTAGAAATTGTACCATCTGAGTCCAAGACCAAAGTTTATTTCTTTCCATCATGCCACTCAGGTTACACGAGTAATTTAACATTTAATATAGGTGTAACTAGCAATGTTCTTACAGAACTGTAGTAATTATAACACCTTTAGTATTAAGATCCAGCTTCAAACTGATTAGGATTTTGAAGTAGAACTTCAGTATCCCAAAGACATAAGCTGCAACATGGATGTTCAAACTTCTGGCTTGTCTGGGCTACACAGAATGAAAATGAATTTTCTTGGTCCATGTATAAAATTTAATGTAAGTAAATTGAAAACTTCATTTATTTTAAGTTATTAATTTATGAAAAATACAAAAGCCCACATTTAATAAGAAAACTTACATGTCTGCTTAAAAACAATAAAGCCTGTCTTCACAGACACCTACACATAGATTTAAATGCTATTTTCATTAATTGCTGCATTTCACTTACCAAGTTGCATAAGTATGTGTAATTCTTGATACACAAGGCTTCAATTCAATTGTGTGTGGTGGAGGTAGGAGGCAGAGTTAACAATGCACTGTGTCCTCCCCTGCACAACATCCCATTCTGTACTCAAGCACCACAGAATCAAGTCATGAAAAAAAATCACTAAAATCACATGATAATGTTAAAAGTTCATTATCTCATGGACTTGGATTTTTGAGTCTCCAGGGTCATATGTGGCCCATGGGCTATGGGATAGACATGCTTTCGCTGGAGAACTTCAAGCTTGCAAATTTCAGAAAGAAATGCTCATGCAATTGCAGTCTCCTATTCATGCATGGTTTCAACATGATACCATGGTACCAGAGTTTTATGACAAAAGCCCCAGCTTTGGAAAAAGAGCAGGCTTGACCATCCATCCCATAATACCTAAATCAAGGAAACTCACAAGTTGTGAAAGGTAGAAAAGAAACTTTACCATGGCAATGCTGAGAAACACCGATAAAGAGGTTCAAGCCAGACCTGGTGGAGCATTCCTGCAATCCCAGCACTCTGAGAGACTGAGGCAGGAGGGACCCAAGTTGGAGTCCAGCCTGAATAACATAATGACTTAGTGACACTGGTCTCAAAATGAAAACTGAAAAAAAAAAAGACTACAAATAAAGTTCAGTGTGAAATTTGTGAGTTCAATTCCCAGTACAAAAAAAAAAGTTCAAAATTTCTTATTGAGAGGCTGACAGAAGCTTTAGGATTTTATAGAAAAGGGAGCAAAGACAGCAGGTGGGGCTTGGATAGCTGAGAGTTTGCACAGCTAGAAGTGTAAGTGATCTTGGCCAAGTTGTGGGTAGCTGATCAGGCCTCTCAGCATGGAGAGCACCATCACTTTAGGGGGCAGTTTGGTTCTCACCATGGTGTATCTCCTACCCAGCAGGGAAGCCCAAGTTCCCATCATGAGGGAATTGTTCCCACTGGGAAGCACTTTCATAGGGATGTTATGTGAGGCCCTGCTTTTTCTGGAAACCAAGGAAACCACGGATGTAGGACAATGATTTAGGACTTCTTGGCATCACTCCAGGGGCTCTGAACATGAACATTGCAAAATTGTACTTGGGTGTCCCTGCAATTCTTGAAAATTGTTTTAGTTACTCTTACCTTGGGATTCTCAATCTCGCAGGGGAATGGGATAAGGTGGGTAATTGTAAGGCTAGTCAATCTTTCGTTACAGGCACTCCATGTCCGGGTGCACAGGTGGGCAGAAGGCCTGCTTTTGATTAACCACTGGGCATCTGCAAGCCTGGCCTCTAGGTCCTTGTTACATTCTGGCTCTGCTTCCTACCCCACAGTACTTCTGCCCTGATACTGGGTCCTGCATTGATATGGAATTGTGAAATTCCAACATGTTTAAATTTTCAAGGAATTGTGATTGTTCCGTCATCCATCCTATTTAAATCACAGCAGCAGAATAAATGTGGAGGCAGTGACTAAGACTTCTCAGCTTCAACACAGGAACATCCTTGCTTCCAGCTGGGCTGGCATCCCCAGTCATTCCCCTTTCTAAACTTCTGCCACATTTTCCCACACACACCTGCCTGTACATGATCAGCTCACAATAAATCTACTTGCAGTGCAGGAACATCACACAGATAATGAACCTTAGCAGGATCATGTGATGACTGTCAGTCATGGCCAGTCCGTTACTGTTTTGCTGGCTACATCAAATGAATTAACACATGTGCTAGTGCTCTTATAGTTTGCTCTTTGGGTAGTTGTACTATGTTGTCATTGTTATTCTTGGGATACAAACAGAAAACTCCATTTCCTCAACTTCTTTCATGAAGAGATCTAACTCTAATTATAAAATCTTGCTAGATCATTTAGATCTTGCTGTTAGAAAAAAAAAAGCTATTCTAGAAGTGGTTAGGTTCATGGAAAGTAATTGTTTTCTTAGAATTTTCAAGAGAAGAAGAAATCTTCTGAATGAGCCCACCTTAAAAAAAGTCTCACCAAGAAAAAAAGTACACTTATGTTTCACTTAGCCTGAAAAATTAAAACAACATATTTTTCAAACTTTCTTTTAAATCTTTAAAAATTATTGAGAGGCTGGAAGAACAGTGAAATGGTTAAAAGTGCTTGTTGTCTAGCAAGTGCTAAGTATTTGAGTTCAATTCCCCAGCATCACATAAGCCAGTTGTGGTGGCACATGCCTGTAAATCTACCACTCAGGAGGCTGAGGCAGGAGGATTGCCTTGAGTCCAAAGCTGGCTTAGGTTACATAGTGAGTTCAGGTCCAGCCTGGACCAGAGGATGAAACCCTGTCTCAAAAAAATAAGTAAAATTATTGAACTGCAAACCCTCTGGAGGGCTTCTATTGACTTATCTTAGTTCCTCTAACAACAAACCTTCTAGATCCGAGACCTGTATTAGACATATTAAAAGGAAGACTCATCTTGCATGAACTTCAAATTTCAGGAATAAGCACCTTTCTGTACCTTAATATGTGGAGGTAAGGATAATTTATTTTATAAAATCAAACATTGTTGAAAGTTATTATATTTGCACATTAGCATATCTGAAGGGCAAAGCACAAGTAAGGCAACGGGGCCTTCATCCACTGCACTCCAGCTCTGCCTATGTGGCTGTTTGAAAAGTTAAATGCATACTTTCCACCTGAAAATTCATTATGAATGTGTTTGAATTAGATGAGTAGCTCAGAGAGAGTTTTGTCTACTCTTTAAACTTTATTTTTTGAAAAGAAACTTAACAGGGAAGGATAAGCAAAGACAGGAACAGCAAAGGAGGAACAGTGCTTCTCAGAAAGATGATTTCCTTCTACAAAGATTTTTACCCAGAACAAAAAAAAAAAAAAAAAAAAAAAACCACAGTAGCAGCTCCAGAGTCATAAAACCTGACTCTCCGTATTTCCAGACAGCAACAGTGGTATCCACTCTCCACAGACACATGCTGAGATAATCAAAACTCCAGCCTCAGGCACAGAATCCCCTTTACAACACTGCATGAACCACGCTGGACTAACCTGGGACCCAGCAGCGGTTCTAGGAGGCATCTTCACACGGCATCCAAAACGGGGCCAAACTAAATTTAGGAGCTCAAGTTAGCCCTCTATTTCTGGGCATGCTGAAAATAAGGCTACCTGACGCAGGCAGAACAAAATTCCTTCTCACTTGACGCCTGACTGCCAACAAAAACTGGCCTTAGGCACTGCTCGATTTCTGGGCTCAGGATCCCTGACTGTGGACTCCACCTCACTCTTCTTGGTACATTTTGTTAATTCCAGCTCTCAGCCCGGGCACTCAATCTCCTTCTCCCTTCTTTTCCAGAGTTGCTTTCCATCCGCACTCTCTTCTAGTCTCAGCAAAGTCTCCTTTTATTTATTTATTTTTTTAAGAGACAGGGTCTTGCTCTATAGACAAGGCTAGTCCTGAAATCAGTATGTAGACCAGACTAGCTTTGGACTCATGGCAACCTTTGCGCCTCAGCCTCCCAAGTGCTGAGATTACAGAAGCGCACCACCACGCCCAGCTTTATGTGTTACTGAGGGACTGAGCTCAGAGTCTTATGCTTGCTTGATAGGCAAGTGCTTCAACAACGACGCCATTCCTCCAGCCTCAAGTCTTCTTCTCTTACGTCCCCTTCAGGACAGCCTAAATGACCACTGAGGAGAATATTCAAGTATTAACAGAGTAAGATTCAAACTATAAGCAATTAAAAAAAAATGTTTCCCTATCCTTGGACAGCCAGGCACTGGAAATGGGGAGACTCAACACAGTGGTGTGATTCTTTTCCCTAAACTTTGTCCGAGAGGTTTCCTTATTGTTGTCAATCTTTATTAAACTAATATCTTTGACAAATCATAACTACATATATTTATAAGATGAAACCTCCCCTTATAGCGAAAGTCCTATGGAAAGAAAAAAAATCACTGCTCCCATCTAACCACATTCACATTTCCCCCATTGTGCTATAGAAGCCCATACTTCCCAAACACACAACCAACTTATGAGCAAGGGTTGAATTAGCATTTCAGGTGCATAATTTCCATGCTTTTGCTTTTCATTTCAGATAATGATGGAAACTGATAAGGTGGCAGTCAAGTACAGACAGAAAGGTGAAAGAAAAAGCCACCACATTATTGAACCACGCATGGTACATTCGCACCACAAGACTCAAAAGATTTAAAGAAAAAATATCTATCCTTGTGCAGGAAAGCCGTGGGAAAGGAACTCAGGGAAAGCTTTCCATATGAGTGGAAGGAAGCAGCTTTTTGCTTTGAAAAGCAGATGAAGGTTAAGCCCTTGGGGAACTCTCACTGATGATTCTCTTTCATGAACCAGCACATCTTAAACACATTTCCCTTGAGAGGTGGCATCGCCATTTCATTTCATGTTCAAGGTCACAAAAACGCTCCAAAAATAAGTTTGAAGCAGGAGCAAAGGGAAGGAAGGAAAAAGCAGCTTTGACAACAAAATGATTATGTGAGCAGGCCCACCGCACAGCAGCTGAGGGCGTGTGTCCTGACAGGTCAGGCTGCTAGCCCTCACAGAGATGGCTCTTTCTTCCCCTGATGACAGCCTACTTTTAATGGCTTCTCACTTGTGGGAAAAAGATGACAGAGGACATGCAGAGTAATCAGAGAAATTAGTTTTGGAAGATCATATAATACTGATCCTTACACAAGAGGACACAGTTCAAAGAAAACCTGACAGTCTGGTGCTTCCCCGGTGTCACCGTCAGAGGCCAGCACAAGTGCTGCCATGTGAACTTGCAGAGTTTGAAGAGGTGTAACAGAAATGGACCAGAATAGTCAATGTACCCAACGCACAAGCCAAATGAGAAGGCTTCTTTTGTGTATTTACTTCAGTCGTTAACACAAAGCCCTGTGTTTTCTTCTCCCGAAGCGTCATTGATAACAGTTTGGACCCCTTTAGCCCAACCTGCCCAACTGCCCTCTCAGACACCTTCACTGCTGTCCTCAATAACTCCCCAAAGAGACTCTGGGTTTATAATCTCCAAACTGTAGTCCAACCTACCAGATTCCCTTTTGAAACCACCCTGTACAAAACAACTCTTCCGTTGTTGCTATCTCTGGAGATTTAGCCTAAGTTCCTCCCTGTTATTTCCCTCTCACCAGTATAAAAACATACTTTGGTTTCTCTACAGTCTAATAATAACAGTAACAATGACAGCATTCCATTCTCTTAAGTACATTGACCCTTCCAGAGACCACTGGTCTTGTCATTTTCTTTTGTGGGGAGTGTAGGGCTGGGGAGCAGATACTGGTTATCAGCTGACCAGATTACAAAACTATCATGACAGATACATGAGAAGCCTGTTGATCTGGTTTTCCTTATTCCCAGCATCTCCACCTTCCACAAAATATGTTGTCTTTTTTCTTTTTCTTTATTCTACCTCAGGGAGAAGCTAATTCGAAGGGCCCTTCAAAGTTATTTGTCTCTTGGAAGCATTTCTCAACATTGAAGGTCTCATGAATCAGGACCTCCATGCAGATGATAATATATTTATCAAGAGATCAAGCAATCAATGAGTTATCTGTCGAGGCAATCTGCTTCTTATTGATTTTGCCATAACCACATTTATACATTAATTCCTTTACTGACTTCAAGTTTGGGTAACGCCATGCAATACATGATTCTACAACATTCAGCATGTTAAATTAAAGCTTAATAAAAGTACCATCAAAGATTTGGCAAAGAGGAAAAAACTGTTACACATTGCAGACCTTTCAGTTTATACATCTGACATCTGATTCTGATGACAAAAGCCAAATTGGGTTCTGCGGGTTGATAGAAGTTGCCAGCTTTTCTTGCCAACCTGGCCATCCAAATCTCAGTTCTATACACCTATATTCCTTGTGACAGTGCTTGGCTTTATCATAGACGAGCTTTCTCCTTGTCATTCAAAGCATCTTTTGAACTAATTTCTTTCTCAAGTGCTTTATCTTCAGCTCTTGTGAAATTTCTTCACTTTATCCTGAGAGTTTCTGGCATACCAGGAAGCATTCTCCTCTTCATCACCTCCAAGATTTCCCCCAGAAAAATAAACTTAATCTTTTTTTATTTGCCATCACTCATTTGGAGAGCATACCACTCAATATCTTCCTCAGCCTTCTTACACTCTTCAGCCCCTACCACTTCGGCTCCCATTCTCCCTACCTTATCCTGAGGTACTCTGAGTCTCTGCCCACAAAACCATCCCTCTAGTGTCACTTGCTGGAAGCAATTGCAGCGACCCCATCTTTCCTCTTTGAGGTCTTAGTGAAGAAGTTTTAAACATGCTCTTCTGGAAACCACCCTCCTCTCCACCCCCGGCCCGCCCAAGGTTATATTCTTGACTTGCTCTCCCCTTGGACCTTTATTTTCTAGCTTACTTCCTGCTACCCTCAAACTTTAACGGGGTATTACTTTTATCTTTTCTAACATCAACTGAATATTACCCATTGTATATAAGTATCCCTCAATAAACACAGATTCCTAATTTATAGGTTTCTGAAATCAGTTTTGTCATTTACTTGTTCCAAAGCTTTTCATGCTATCAGAGTGAATGTCAACCCCTGAGCCTAGAATTAAAAGCTTTGTACTATTTGCTCCTCTCTCCTACCTCTCCCCACAAGCCCTACCACATGCCCTAGGGTCCCTATTCTGATGCTGAAACTTTACCCAGATAGTTTCTTCTTCCTTATATACTTTCTACTACCATTTCTACTGACATAAATAGACTCACCTTCTACAAGTCCAGTTCAAATTCTTTCCTCTCAAAGTCAGAACTGACTACTCAGAAGAAGAGCCAACTTGTACTCCTCAGATTTTTCAGCTTTTCTGCGACTCATTTAGGGTACATACTTCCATGGTTGCCTAACTATTTGAGTAGGAATCTAAGAAGGGCATAGTATATGCACGTTTGTGCAACAGTAGTGTCTGGGATGTGCAGGCCTTACATGATTTTCTTTAAGAAATTATTATTATAAATGTATTCCTATTGTCAAATGCAGCAGCACACATTTACTTGGGCCTCAAGAAATACTTGGTAAAAATTGATCTTAGCATGCCAATCTTTATTCCATGTGTTCCATCCTGAAGACAGAATTCCCAGAAATCATTGTATACTCCCAAGATAAATTCTGCACATACCATGGAAGGTATGAGGTTCCCTGAGGAATTGAGGAAGAAAATATTCCCAGGACCTTCCCTCAACAACTAACTCAAGGACTAGCAGCAGAGGGGTGAACGAAAGGTAGAGTATATTTAGGCGATAATAAACTCTCAGCCATAAAAATAAACTTTTATGTATGTTATAATATGAATGAGCCTTAAAAGCATTGTTCTTAGATTGACACGATGGCACACACCTATAATCACAGCACTTGGGAAGACAAGAGAGGAGGATAAGTTAGTTTGAGACAAGTGTTGGCTACACAGTGAGTTCAAGATCAGCTGGATTACATAAGGAGACCTTGGCTCAAGAAGACAAAAAGAAAAAAGAAAAAAAAAACCTCAGTGAAAAATAAGCCTGATAAGCAAGGGCAAATATTTATGATCATTCATATGAACTACCTAAAATAGGCAAATTCATCAAGACAGACATAGTATAAGGGTTACCAGAGTCTATAGAGTGGGGAAAGAGGGAGTTATTGTTTAATGAGAATAGAGTTTTTACTGGGACTGATTAAATTTTGGGCAAAAAGTAGTGAAAAGAAAGAGAAAAGGGAGGGCAGTTGAGCCCTCTAGTAAGCAGATTCCAGAGAAGGCAAAAAGCTCTATGGGCCTGGCCTACCCATATCCTCCCCTCAGAACAGCACTCTGACAGATGACCCAAACCAGATGAGAAACAGAATGCTCCACACTATCCCTTAGTGTGCTGACATTTCCTTTGGTATCTCCATCAGTAGACAGTTCATCCAGCACACAAATGTAGCAGACCTTTGAAATGCACTAGAGTATCTCTACAGCTAAGACAAGGAGGTGCTACTTTCTCTTTACAAGTTTGACATTTGAAGAACCTTTTTCCCTTTGAGATCAGCCTACTCCAAGACATCATGAGAGTAAAAACAAATACTGAGCAAGACTTTGTGCTTTTGTGCAGCTCAAAAAAATATATGATACATAAAATACTTATAGTATTGTATTCACAGAGCAAACCTTCAACAATACTAGCTGTCATTATTTTCATAAAATCTTATTTTACCAGGATTAAATCTTTCAGAAATGGGAGTTCTGAATTGTCCTTTTAAATACCACCAGGAAAAGTAAATCAGCTTCTCACTGCTAAATTCCCAAGAAGAAGAACTTATAAATTTACCACATTTGGCAGTAGTGCATAAAAAAAAAAAAGAACATAGTGCAAAATGTTGACTGGCTTTGGCAGGCTCAAAGGGTGACAAAAGAATAAATAGAGAGGAAAAAATCTCAGGGTTGTTGAACCTGTCGACTGAGTAATGGGTACTCCTAGCCCCTCTAGGCTGTGCCTGTCTCAGCATTCTCAAGAGCACAGCATCTGTGCTACGGTAGTTGATAGCACAACGAAATCCAAAATAACATGTTTCACAAGTGCCCCTGAAAATAAGCAAACAACCTTGATGACGCCCTTGAGACTGAGCTCTCAAATGATATGAGTCATTTACTCCTGCAACAAGGGTCTGTCTCTGTCCTTTGACACACTCTCTGGACCAGATATGTGTGTGATGCGACTTCAAGTAGAGATAATGGTGAAAATAAGAAATGAAAGAATCATATTAGGTCAGCAGGGCCACTGCAATATTCAAGAAAAGGACAGGAGGTAATTGGATCTTTGAAATGAAAAACATAAAATGGAAAAAGTAGATACTGCTCTAGGTTGTACACTCAGAAAAGCAAAGAAACCAAAACACACATGCTCAAAGAAGAATCAATCTTGAGATATGGATGCAAAGCCCAGAGCAGCTCTCATCTCTGTAAGCAAAATGCTCCGGACTGCCCTGCACTGATGTTCTCTGCGCACGTCCCCCACGCTGGGTCTCTACCAAGCTCCAAGATGAGTTTCGACAAAAAGAAACACAAGAAGCTCAAGGGCACGGGGTGAAACACCACACACATGAAAGGACGGTGCAGAAGAATCAATAACAGAGGGCCAAAGTTACAAGGTAGGGAAGAAAAAAGAAATATGTTCTCCATAAAGAAGTGAAGATGTAACCTTATGTCCATTCTTGGGTCTTTAGCTCATAAGGGTAATTCAGACACCAACAAGTCTATAATCACACCTGGTAGACTCTGAGTAAATCATTCCAGCAATGTATGATCTACATCAAATCATCCAAATGCTCTCTAGATCTTGGAAATATGTATGGATAAAAATGAGAGAAAGGATGTCTGAATTTTTCCAAAACATCAGCTACTATATATATATATATATATATATATATATATATATATATATATATAGAGAGAGAGAGAGAGAGAGAGAGAGAGAGAGAGAGAGAGAGAGAGAGAGGTCTTTCTCTGTAGCCCAGGCTGGTCCTGAACTCACAATGGCGCCCAGGCTGACCTTGGACTCATGGCAATCCTTCTGCCTCAGCCTCACAAGTGCTGGGATTAGAGGCATGCACCACCATGCCCGGCTATATGGTGCTGGGGAATCAAATCAAGGTACTTAGTATTTGACTAAGTGCTTGCTAGATAAGCACTTTAACCGCTAAGCCATTCCTCCAGCCTTTATATCTCTCATAGAAAGTAGCTCAATATTTCACAAGATATACAACTCATACTTGGTCATATAACAACTTGAGCTGAATCACTGATGGGAACAGGCATAACATAAAAGAAAGAACATTAAGCATGTTTCAGGCTCATTGATTAGAATTTAAATAACATGCACATATGTACATAAATAACATACATATGTACATATATATATGCTTAAGCACACCCTTATAACAGTGAATGTTGTTCATAGATTTCCTGATTCCCACATGCCAAGCATTATATATTGTTTGTGTTAATTTATTTAATCCTCATAATTCCCCATGAAGTATTATTTATGTCCAAATTTTACAGACAAAAAAAACAATCAACAGAAGTGAAAAATTTGTGCAAAGTCTCTGCAGAACAAGTTTTAAAATTGAGGCCCAGAATCCATGTTCTTAACAGAAAAAAAGGGGGGGCACAAATGAAAACCCCCTTACCCCTTCATATAGCACTTTGACCTGGATATTTCCATATCTACATTAAGCACACAGCAAATCTTTTCTTATTCGTTGAACACATTTAAATGACTGCAATAATTATTTAAGTAATTTTTAAATGTTCCAAACTGAAACTAATTTGTGAAATCTAGAGCAAACCAATCCTTGATGATTTGAGCATATTGTATTAAAGGTTTTTTTTCTTCTTGTCTTTAATGTTGTTTGGAGTTTTCACGAGCTGTGAAGACTCAAGGGAACAAGCCAAAGTCTCCTTGCAGAAATTCTGAATACCACCAAGACTAACTGTCAAGCATAAATCAGCATCTTGCTATTTTCCAACCTATTCATAAAAGTGCAGCTGTGAAATACATGTGAAATACAAATCTGAGTATGTTTATCTGAAGATGGTACTTTTAGCAATAACCTTTTCAAATAAACAAATGTCAGCTATGAAAAGCAAACTAATCATATAGTGTTAAAAGGTTGAGTGTAGATTATTTAAGTCACTGGGTTAGCCAACGTGATAAACAGCGAATTCCCCCTGATGTTTGCTTCACTTTAGCTGCCCCAGAGCTTAACACTAGCTCCAGCCTAGCTCTGGTTTTTATTGAAGGAACAAATGTGTCAGAACCAGACAGCGCTTCTGGATTGCCAATGACTACAATGAAAACGTCTAAGATTTCATGCTCAACATGAATTCAGACTCTGAGAGTATCCTAGCATATGTTCAATATTATTTTCTCGATCAATTTTCTTTTTATAGGTACTGGGAATTAGACAAATGCCACATGAGCCCAGGGCCCATTTTTATTTCCTTTCTCAACAACTGCACTTTAGTTTTCTTCAACAGAATCAACCAGGAAAAAAAAATCAATACCAAAAGAAATGTCAACCTCTTTGAAGCCCCAGATATATAGAAAAGTAGATAAAAGTCAGAACCATATGACTCTGAGCAAATGCAGATTCACCAATTGGTACTGTCTCATTTGACATCAGTTTTTGACCACCAATCCGTTGTCAGATCCATTCAAGTGGAAAACTCACAGCCCTTTTTTAATTATAGCTGACAACTTGATGCATATAATGAAGTCTAAGTCTACTTACCAAAATTCATAGCTCTTAAATAGAAAACCTGGGATAATCCTAATTATGAATCTCGGAATTTCTAAGGGGAAAAAATTCCACACTGTGTTCTACTACCTAAGTACAGATAAATTCTTCGATTTATCTACCTGTCTCCCCGAAAAGAGCACAATATTTGAGAACAGCAGCATTCTAAGTTTTACTGAAGCGTTTAAGCTAAATAAAGTCAATTTCAAGGAAAAAAATATATATATGCGACCATTTTGATGTATTTATTACAACCTCAGTGGAAAATGCTCTTCTGGAAAAAATTCAATATCTGTATTTATTAATAAAGACAATTACAAATTTTGGCATCATGTTACAGGTCTGAAAAACCTAACATTCTCTGTTATAAGCAAAACCAAAGAAAGGTCAAAAGGTTACTTTTTAACAGAGTTTTACTCTGCAGATATGAATTTATATTAACATAGATATTCAAAGTCCAGTGAGTAGAAAGGTAAGCAACGTGCAAGCTTGTGGGTAAATTGTGCACAGACAAGGAGACTGGGTAGTTCAGTTCTCCATGTCTGTAGCTAGCAGTCTGAACTACTGTTCACTGAATGATGATTCTCCCTAGTATAATGGGTCTTTGCACTGTTTCCATTTTAACAACTTTTAAGAAACTAAGACCATGAAGTTTATGCATTTAGCTAAGGCCACATGATATTCGAGAATGATGGCAGGCTCAAATCTATAGTCATCCTAACGGACAACGGACATCGATCTCTTTCTTCGATCACATTCCTCCCAAACATTATTCAACACAGGCAAACTTAGTGCATGCCACTCAATACAATTATCTCTATATCTCTTAAAGCCACAAAAATGTAATGAAATTATAGTATAACTAATCTAGAATTCCCAGGAAAATTAAAGTCAGTAAAACAAATAAATTCAAAGAACTATGGAAAGAAAATACTCATTTCCCTCTTGTACCACAATCACCATATTAAAATTAAAACCATTCTAATAAATTTTTCATTTATTTCAGATTCATTTCTCTTGGCTTAACCATGAACGTCAAAGAAAAGGACAACTAAGAAATAATAGTGATATATTTTCTAAGTCAGAGAAATTCTCCTTCTTTAGTTACTTTTTCATTGCTGTGACTAAACACCCAACATGCACAAATTAGGGAAGGACAAGTTTATTTTAGCTCAGAGTTTCATAAGGTCACAGTCACTTCATGGTGGCTGGCAATGGTGGAAGTACATGGCGGAGGTGGAGGTGGAGGCAGCACCTCATGGCATTGCAAACAGGCAGCTAAGTCAAGTCCCAGAGGAAGGGAGAAAGAAGAAACTATCCTTCCAGGTTCTGTCCCAGTGATCTGCCCCTTCCAGGTTCAGGCAAAGTGTTCTACCCCTTCTGGATTTAAGCCCCTTCCAAGTTACACACAGAGTAATATGCCACACAACTAATCTACAGTCTGCCCTAAATTCACCATACCCCTCTAATCTATAATCTACCACACATCTGTCTTCCATTGCATGTCTATAATCTACCGCATACCCCAAACCCACCCTCCAGATCAGGCCCCCATCTCCTAACAACACATGGTTCCACAGATACATACATAATGTTTACATTAAACTTGAAATTGAGTATTTGTGCACATACTTATGACTTCAAAAATTACAATCCCTTCCCCTCTCCCTTTTTGTCCCTCCCACAACTTCCCTCTCCCTCTAACTCCCACTATCAACCCTATTTGGTTCGTTTTTCCTTTTATTTATTTTTTTAATATATCACCTCCCTTTCCCTTTCCCACCTACTCACCCCATCTCCTTTCCCTTTCACTCTTCACAAAGTTCATCTTCTTACTTTCTTATGTATCTCTTACAATTTAAGGTTTGGTTTTCTCATTTTAGAGAAACCTTATATTTAACTTTCTGGGTCTGATTCATTTTGCTGAGCAAAATAGTTTCAAGGTGCATCCATTTTCCTAAAAATGACTCAAATTTGTCCTTCTTAATGGCAGAGTAATGCTACATTGTGTGTATATATAACACATCTTTATCCAGTCATCTGTACTTGGACATACTGGCTTCTTCCTAGATTTGGCTATTATCAATTGTTCTTCTATTAAAACACATTTAAGTTAACATTACACCATCAGTTTTCCTAGGCTAAACTTATATCAAAGACTGAATAAATGAATTGCTATATAAAATGAAGTGTATATCACAAAAATATGTCACACATAAAGCAATAGATATAATGGCATACTTGGTTATTTCAGAATTTTTTTGTTGCTGTGACTCAATACCTGACATCCACAAACTTAGGAAAGAAAAGGTTTAGTTTCGCTTACAGTCTCAGAAAAATCACAGTCCATTCAGGGGTGGCCAGTAACAGTGGAAGTACATGGCAGAGGCAGAGGTGTACACAGCTCCTCAACATTATAAACAGGAAGCCAAGTCAAGGCAAGTTGAGATTTACCTCCAGGGAAAGCTGAAAACATCTTACGTATCCTTCCATGTATCATCCCAGTGACCATCCCCTCCTGGACCCAGGTGTGGAAGGTGAGATAAGCCCCCAGTACATGCCTGTAATCCAATTTATATGCCTGTAATTCACCCCTCCAGACTAGACCCTAATCTCCCAACAGCACATTGTACCATAGACAATTTATAATGTTCAAATACATGAAACTTTTGGGGGACATTCCACATCCAAGCCACAATATTCCACCCCTGGCCCCCTAAAGACGCAAGTCCTTCTCCCCATTAAAAAAAAAAAAATGCATTTTGTCCTTCTTAAAAATTAGCAAAGTCTTAACAGTTTCAGCACTGTTAAAGAAACTCCAACTCGATAGTCTCTTCTGAGATGTAAGACAAACTTCTAGCTGTGAGCTCCTCTTAAAACCGAAGAGTTAAGTGCTTCCAACATAAACTGGCATATGGTAAACATTTTGATTCCAAAAGGGAAAAATAAGGGGATAAAAGGCAATAAGACCAAAATAATTCCTAAACACAGCAGGGCAAGAGTTAAATCCTGTAGCTCCATGTCCAGCAACTGGGGTAAATTGTGGTTGAGTATGAACTCCAAAGGGCTTGGGTGGCCCCACTGGTAGGGAGTTGCTACTGGCTGCAACTTCCATCTTCTCTCTTCTGTGCTGGATCCACTCATGGCCTGCTTCATTTCTCAACTGACAATCCATGCTCCTGGCTTCTCCAAATTTTTGGGTTCTCCATTGTACCTTCACTTCCTCACAACTTCACCCACTGACCTCCCAAGGGCACACTTCTTGGTCTCCATGGCCTTCCTCTAAAGTCTGGGTGGAAGCCTCCATGAACCCACAACTCCTGGGCTCTGAAAGACAATAAAGCTGGGACCACATAGACATCTCCAAGATCCACCACTGGCTTGATCAGTAATCTGCCATGGCTACAGCAGCTTCTGGATGCCTGGGTTGATGAACTCCAGGCAGTTGAACTCTGGCAAACACTTCCCTCTTTGGCCCTACAGGGAGCCCTGAGGTACTCTTCACACAAGATCTCTTTTCTTTGCACCCTTTAATTGGTAAAGGATGAGATCTTACTGATTCCTGAGACACCGTGAAGACCTCTTTCTTAGAGTTTGGACTCCAAGTATTTGGCTTCTGTTTAATGTTAGTCTCCTTAACAAGCACATTTTTTTTTTCACTCCAGGCTGCAAGCTTTGTACATCTGTTTCTCTGCCATTGTCTCTTGTCTTTCACCACAGAGTTGGCTAAAAGTTGCAAACAGCAACCACGCAACAGGTTGAACATCTGTCTGCCCTGAAATTTCATCCACCAGAGTAAGCAGTCCACCATCCTTAATGTCAGTTTCAGGCAAAGTCTCTGGACAATGGCAAAATGCCGACAAAATTTTTGCCAGAGCATAACAGGTGGTTTTTAGACCACTTGTCAAAACATTTCTCTTTCCCATTTGAAACTTCTTGGGTCTGGCCTTTCCAATCCACACTTCTATCAACATTCTGGTCTTCTGAGCCCCAACCAGAATCTCCCATCAAGCTTCGCTCGAGCATTCCAAGACTTCTCCAGCCAAGATCCTCAACCCTTTACAAACTTCTCCCATAAACTGGTTCCAAAGGCTTCCAAGTCACACAATCAGGTAAAGTCACAGCAATAGCCCCACTTCTGGTACCAATTTCTATCTTGGTTACTTTTTTATTGTTGTGACTCAATATCTGACATCCACAAATTTAGGGGAGGAAAGATTTACATTAGCTCACAGTTTCAGAAGATTGCAGTGCATTCAAGGGCAGCCAGCAACAGTGGAAGTACATGGCTGGGACAGAGGTGGAGGCAGCTCCTCAACATTATAAACAGGAAGCCAAGTCAAGGCATGTTGAGACTAGTCCTCTAAGGAAGGCAGGAAGCAGCTTACATATCCTTCCAGATCTCATCCCAGTGATCAGCCCCTCCTGGATCCAGGTATAGAAGGTGAGGTAAACCCCCAGTACATGCCTGTAATCCAATTTACATGCCTGTAATCCACCCCTTCAGGCTAGGCCACAGTCCCCCAATAGCACATAGTTCCTTAGACAATCTACAACATTTAAATACATAAAACTTTTAGGGGATATTCCAGATCCAAACCACAATATCTTTATCCAGTCATCAGTACTCAGGCATATTGTCTTCCAAGATTCTAAGATTTGACTATTAATTATTCTTCCATGCAAAAGACATTCAAGTTTTCATTACATCATCAGTTTTCTTAGGCAAAACTTAAAGACTGAATAAATTAATTGCTATATTAAATGAATTGTCTATATTACAAAAATGTTACACATAAAGCAGTATATATAATGGCATACTTAGTTATTTCAGAATTTTTTAAGAATTCTTTCCCAAAGAGGCTGAATGCTGATCCCTTTAACAAACACATTTGCTGTTTTTTCCAGCTTCTCAGTGTAGAAATAGCTAAAAGCTGCAAACAGTAGCCATGTAACAGCCTGAACATTGGGCTGCCTTGGGATTTCCACTGACAGATTAAGTAATTCACCAACCTTAATCTCAGTTTCAGGCAGTCTCTGGACAAGGGCAAAATGACAACAAATCTTCTGCCAGAGCACAGCACACATGGTTTTTAGCAGATCTGGCAATACAGTCCTCCTTTTAATCTGGAACTGCTTGAGCCTTGCCTTTCCAATCCACACTTTATCAGTATTCTGGTCATTTGATCTCCAACCTGAATCTCCCACGAAGCTCAGATCAGAGCATTCCAAGGCTTCTCCAGCCTGCATCTGCAAATGTGTCCAAACTTCCCCTACAAACCAGTTCTAAAGGTTTTCAAATTGCATCATCAGATAAAGTCACAACACTGACCCCACTTCTCTGGTACCAATTTTTGTCCTAGTTACTATTTCATCACTGTGATAAAATACCCAACATACACAAATTAGAGAAAGAGAAGTTTATTTTACCTCACTGTTTTAGAAGATTATAGTCCATTTCTGGATGGCTGGCAATAGTAGAAGCACACGGCAGAGGTGGAGAAGGAGGCAACTCCTCCAGCACTGCAATCGAAAGTTAAGTCCCAGAGGAGGGAAGGAAGAAGCATATACCCTTCCAGGTCCTGTCCCAGTGATCTTCTCCTTCTGGGTTCAGCCTCAGTGTTCCACCCCATCTAGGTTTAAAATCTGTTTTAGTTTAGGTTTTTACAAAAGGCAGAATTTACAGAAATTATAACAAAAGATCTATTTGGAAGGATTACAAATCTGAGGACAGAAATAGTCCAAGGTGCCAGTCTGCACATGCAAGAACTTGAGGGTCTGATGGCTGATCTGCCATGAGGTAGAACACCTGTCCAGGACTCCAGGACAACTGTTAAGAGTCTGCTGCGGATCTTGGTTGTTCAAAGAATAATGGCGAGGATCAGAGACTAAAGATCAGTTGCAAAAAATCAGGCGCAAGTCAAAACTGGAGCAAATCTCTGAAGAAAATCTGCAGCATGTAGCAAGTTAGCATCCATAGACAACTGCAAAGGCAAGAGCTTTCCAAGAGGAAAAAGCTGTAACAATCTTTCTTCTTCCTTCCTTTGATACAGTTGGAGTTCCCAGTTGGGCCTCACACATCTGGGTGGGTGTTCTTCACTCATTTGCTGGCACACAAATCACTCACACTCTAATACAAGTTGGTTTGTAATTGACTAATCTAGTCATGGTTCCTAAACCTTAATCCAGATATGGTTCCTGATTACCTCAAGTTGACATAATCTCTCCAATGGTCACAAACTCCTTCCAAGTCATAAACAGAAAAAATAATATGCCACTAACATTAATCTACAGCAGACCCTTAACCCATCACATGGCTGTAATCTATAATCTACCACATGCCTGTCTTCTGCCACATATCTATAATGCACCTCATACCCATAATCCACATCTCCAGATCAAATCCCCAAAGCATATAGTTCCACATAAAATCCATAACATCTAAATACAAGAGAGTTTTAGGGGACATTCTAGATTCAAACCACAATACAGTCTACCAATAGTCAGCATACCAATCACTTGACCCATTTAAAGAATTTATTCATTTAAAAAATTGCATATTCCTTGGAAAGGAGAAAATACAATTAGTGAATTAATGCAACAATTGCAAATGTGTGCTTATGTTTAAAGAGATGCAGGTATGTGACCGCTGACATAAGGTGATTTTTATAAAGTGCAAATTTTTAAACTTTAATAGTGGAGGGTTTTAATATTAATGTTCATTTTACTCAATTCTGCTCTTAGAAAATAATTATTAACAGACTCTACAGAAATTCAGAATATTATGGGAAATTATTTTGAATGCCTATATTCTAACAAGTTAGAGAATTGGAAAGAGATGGATGACTTCCTAGACACATAAAAAATATCAAAATTAAATGAAGAAGACATAAAAATCTTGAACAACACCATGACACACACAGAAATTGAAGCAGTAATAAAAGCTCTACCTACAAATAAAAACCCAGGACCAGATGGATTCACAGAAGAATTTTTTCAGTATTTCAGGGGAGAACTAAGTCCAATTCTTTTCAAACTGTTTCATAAGTTGAAAGAGAAGCAATGCTAGCAAATTCACCTCTGGAGGCTAGCATCACCTTAGTCCCAAAGCCAGACAAAGACTTAACCAGGAAGGAAAATTATAGACCAATATCTTTAATAATATAGATGTAAAAATGCTTAATAAGATTCTGGCAAATAGAATTCAACAAGTAATCAGAAAGATCATACGCCATGATCAAGCAGGCTTCATTCATGGGATGCAAGGCTGGTTCAACATATGCAAATCAAACAATGTAATACACCACATCAACAAAAGCAAAAACAAAAACCACACAATCATCTCAATTGATGCAGAAAAAAACTTTGGTAAAATTCAACACCCTTTCATGATAAAAACTCTGAGAAAAATAGGTATAAAAGGGCCTTATCTCAAACTCACAGAAGCTAGATATACCAAACCTACTGCAAATATCACAGTAAATGGGGAAAAATTGAAAGCCTTTCCTCTCAAATCAGGAACCTGACAAGGCTGTCCATTCTCACTACTCTTATTCACCATAGTCCTTGAAACACTTGCCATAGTAATCAGGCAAGAAAATGAAAAAAAAAAAGGAATTTGCATTGGAAAGGAGGAATTCAAACTACCCTTATTCACAGATAATGTGATTATCTACATAGAAGACCCCAAAAATTCCACTATGAAACTGTTGGAACAAATTCAGCCAAATCGCAGGCTACAAAATCAATACTAAAAAATCAATAGCTTTTCTCTACACCAACTACAAACTCATTGAGAAAGAGCTCAGAATAATCCCATTCTCAACATCTCAGCAAAAAATTAAATACCCAGGAGTATACCTTACCAAGGAGGTGAAGGACCTACATAACAAAAAGTACATTACACTGAAGAAAGAAGTTGTAGACAACATCAGAAAATGGAAAGACATCCCTGTTCTTGGATAGGAAGAATCAATATAGCCAAAATAACTATACTACCAAAACTGATATACAGAGTTATTGCAATTCCTATCAAAATACCAAGAATTTTTTTCACAGAACTTGAAAAAAATAGTTCTTAAATTCATATGGAACCAAAGGAGACCTAGAATAGCCAAAGCCATCTTAAGTAACAAGACTAAGGTAGGAGGCATCTCAATCCCTGATATCAAGTTATACTATGAAGCAAAAGTTGTAAAAACTATATGGTACTGGCATAAAAATAGACAGGTAGACCAGTGGAGCAGAATTAAGGATGCAGAGATAAACTCAAATAGCCTCAGCTACCTAATCTTCAATAAAGGAGCCAAAAGCATACACTGGAGAAAGGACAGCCTTCTCAACAAATGGTGCTAGGAAAACAAGACATCCACATGCAGAAGAATGAATATAGATGCACAGCTGTCACCATGCACCAAAATTAAATCAAAGTGGATCAAAGACCTTGATATTAAAACTGAAACACTGAACCTTTTGGAAGACAAATTAAGCACATATCTAAAAGACATAGGTATAGGCAAAGATTTTCCTAATAAGAAACTAAAAATAAAAGAAATAGCCCCCATTATTAATAAATGTGATTGTGTCAAGTCAAAAAGTTTCTGCATGGCAAAAAAAATTATCAACAGTGTAAAAAGAGAAGCAACAGACTATCAAAAAACATTCACCACTAATACCTCAGATAGGAGGCCCATAACCAGAACTGAACTGAAGAACTGAAGAAAAGGAAGCCCCTCAAAATCAACGACCCTATTGAAAAATGGGCCAAAGAAATGAACAGGCATATCTCAGATTAAGAAGTTCATATGGCCAATAAATACATGAAAATATTTTCAACATTCTTAGGAGAATTGCAAATCAAAACATCACTAAGACACCATCTCACTCCAGACAGAATGGAGTGTATCAAGAATGCAAGCAGCAATCAGTGCTGGTGAGGCTGTGGGATAAAAGAGGCCCTCCTACCCTGCTGGTGGGAAGGCGAACTGGGACAACCACTATGGAAAGCAGGGTGGAAGTCTCTCAAATGACTGGAAATAAATGTTCCCTTCGATCCAGTAATACCTCTTCTGGGAATATTCCCAAGAGAGTTAAAAACAACATATTACAGAGATACATGTATACCCATGTTCAAAGCAGCACAACTTAACAATAGCTAAAATGTGGAAGACACCAAAATACCCATCAACAGTCCAATGGATGCATAAATTGTGGTATTTATACACAATGGAATACTACTTGTCTATAAAGGCAGACAGGTTGGAGGCTTTTGTAGGCAAATGGAGGCAACTTGACACCATCATGCTTAGTGAAGTGAGTCAGAGAAGAAGGTGAAATATCATATGGTTTCTCTGATACGAGAAACCCAGATCACAATTATTTCATAGAACTTAACGTGGTGAATAATGGGAACTGGGTGGGGGGCAGGGGCAGGGAGAAGAGGGAGAGTCAAAAAGAGGGATGGGAAGGATTTGTAACTTTGTCATGATATGTATGTGCACAAAATACTCAAGATCAATGTAAGCTTTATTTTTTGCACACACACACACACACACACACACACACACACACACACACCTATATAGATAGATAGATAGATAGATAGATAGATAGATAGATAGATGAAATAGGGAGAAAAATACCTGGAGACCCACTCCCATTATTTCTTTTACAGACCTATATCAACCTGTCTCCTACTTGAAATAAACTTAGGATTATGTTCATAAATGTTGCTCATGAAATCACTTAATACAAATTGGAGAATATTTCCAATGGCTTGAACAATCGAAATAAACACTGCATCACTAAAGATAATGTTTATGCTGAAGTCTAGATATTTGAATTACATAGCACTAAAAACTCTACGAAGTAGCTGTGCATGAGACATTACAAGTTTACTTTATAGAGAAATTACTAAATTTTATAATTTCATAAAGAAACTTATAAACACCCTGTATTTTTAAAACCTGACCAAACACACAATTTATATAAAATTATTCAGAAAGTAATTAGGATAAACAATAACAAAATTGAGATTCAAATCTCTGGTTTCCACCCTGAATGAGGTTTCAATGCCATAGCTGTAATGTGAATGCTAACGTGGGGCCTTCTCCAAGGGAGACACATGACAGTAAGTATAACAAATGATGTCTTTACTATTTAGGAGTAGACAATACTCTTGATAAATGGTAAACTTTATATTATTATGTTGTTATGGGTTTTAGATTATCTTGATCAGTTTATTGTTGTCTCATAAAATAACGTTCTTGTAATTTACGTTAATGGCTACACTTTGAACGTTTGAGAACCTGTGGAATACAAAGGGAAACATGAAATAAGAGTCAGAAAACTTTCTATGTACACCCTCTGTACATCTAATTCTAAACCCATTGGGTAAAAGGTCATATATTTTATGTAAGAAAGCTATAAACATTTTATAAAGTGTTATCTTTACAAAGTTAATATTTTCCCTGTTTTTATTTTTGTAAATGTATTTAGAACAAAACTGCACTTACAGATGGCTTTAAATAATGAGTTTAGTCTAAATATCAGGGATGAGATTAGGAAAAGGAAATAAGCATTTAACTCTGAAGAAATGCAGATGTGTAATTTAAAATCTACACCATTAAGTCATGAACTCTTTTAATCATTCTGTATTTATTATTTCCATAATGCCTGAAAGAAAGTTCTTGTCCTCATTTTACTACTAAGAAAACTGAGTCACAAATGCAACTAATTGACTTTCCTAAAAGCATGTAGCTCTTAATTAGCAGAGCCAGAATTCATACCAATTCTCTCTTGCTGCAGGCTTTGCTGCCTGCTCTGCTGCTTCTCCAAAATCCAAGGTATATCTCACCGAGTCTCAAGCCACTTTTTCACTCTATGACACGTTTAAGTTTGAGAAGTTCAGAAGAGTTTCATGAACATGAAGCAGCTGGGGAATTGAGAATTTGACCGTGAAAAACCTATCTCATTTTGAAGTTCAGTGGTATTAACCTCAGGTACAAGTTTTGAGCCTAAAATTCTAATATGCTGAGGTGACCATGTGAAGAAGCACACAGCTCAAAGTGGGCAATACACCTGCCCTTCCCAGCTGCCTTTAAGGAGCAACTGGTGTTGCTGGCTGAATGGGTGGATTCTCCCAGACCCAAATGCTTAGGATAAGAAGTGTTTTTTGATTTGCAATTATTTTTTCAGAGTTTGGAAAACACATACATAATGAGATATATTGGGGATGGACCTAAGGCTAAACATGAAATTCACTTATACTTCACATACACTTTCTATAACTACCTGGAAGAGAATTTTACACTGTACTTTACTGGATTTGTGCTCTGACTGCAACCTGTCACATGAGGTTAGTGGAATTTTCCATTTTAAGGCATCAGGTTGGTGCTTAGAACGTTTCACACTTTAAAGCATTTTGCATTTTCAAACTAGGGCTGTCCACATTAAGCTAGGAAAATTGTACCCCAGTGTAAGTGGACAATTCAAATAGCAGGCAGCTAGGGCATCTACCCAGAAATGCGCTCCCCCCTCTAAGACAAAATCCCTCCCCTACTGAGGACCAGCTATAACTAATGAGAGGTGCAGTGCAAAGCGAAAATGCAAGGATTGCTGTAAGAGAACGAGCAAGAACCTCAAGAAAGCAGCAGCAGAACGTGAAAGCAGGCACAGGACCCTGAGCGACTGAGCAGTCTCATCCCCATGAAGCTGGTCTGTCCCCACATACTCCAACAACCACATACAGTGCTTATCGGGCTAGGGGGATTTTTGCTCTCTTTCAATAATGCCTCTAATGCTCCCTTTGTGTTTTTTAACTGGATATTATTGTTGGTAAGTGTGGGCCTGCTACACACAGATCTGCTCCTTTCTCAGCCTCTGACCCACTCAACTCTGGGCTGTGCTTTCAGAGTCAAGGCCAAGAGCTCATTACCCATTACCTTATCACAAGCCATGTGCAAGGCATTATTCAGAAAGTGGTGATCTGGTGTCACTCACTGGATTAAGATTTTTAAACTGAGCCCCTGAAGATAAAGCAGCCCTTTAATACTCAAGCAAATTTAAAGCATAGATGATTCACATACATGCTTGTTTTCTCAAAACTAAACACATTTGTAATGAAAGGTGTCAGTGCAATGTGACTATTAATTCTCTTCCCTTCCTAAGTTCAAAAAATGCCACAGAATGCACTTCAGCCGCTTAGTCCTCTTTTTGTATTTCAAAGGCTCCCCACCAGTGGAACTGCACGACCACGCTCGCCATCTGTGCAGGAAAGAGAACGGCATTATTATCCTAGCCAGGGCTGCGGGTATTCTATCAAGAAAGGAACCAACTCGACACAGAAAGGTTATGCAGAAAAGCTGCTGCCAGAGAACTCACTGTTTGCCTCTCCCCCCACCTCCTTCATTTGAAATTCATGAGGTGCAGCTTTTGTTTCCCATCAGTAAGATGAGCCTTAATACACTCTTGCCAAAAGCAAGCTAACACAGAGTAATTGTTTTTCATCTAAATTGCATGTCCAACCTGCTTAGTCTTCAAAGAACATAGATGCTACAGCTTTGATACCCAACTGCAGAATGACAAAGGAGAGGGCACAAAGCACACGGGCACGATGAGAATTTTTAATCACCACCTCTCTGTCAGTGAGCCCTAGAACTGTGGGGCAGGAAGAGAAGAGGGATTATTCATAGGGTAGATAAGGTTCCATATTTCATTTGAGACCAACTCTTTCTTTTTTAAGGGGAGAAGAAAGTGATTTAGAGGGAATTAAGATTCCCCAAGGTGTTTTTAATCTCTTTTCACTCCAGGGCCAGGTGCCTTATGTAGCACTTAAAAGGGTTTCAAAAATGAAAGTAAATGCTTAGAACACAGAGAAGAGATAACCATCTACACAAAGCATCTGCCTTTGTTTAAGAAAAAAGCAGTTTCATCTTTATGAACTTCACATCTAGACATTTTATTATTTTGATGTTACAGTCCTTATAGACTTTTCCACTGTGTACACTACATCCAATACATAAAAAGACAAAAATCATCAATATCTCATTTTTTTATATTTCAAGCCTCCTTTATGTCAATAAGTGAGTTCATTTAATTACACACAACTTCAGAGTTTTTCTGAGGAGTCCTATGTGATGTGAATTAAAACCATCCAAAGATATGAAATGAACAAACCTGCTTCCAGTGCCACATGTCTAGAGATGCAGCCAAGAAGCTGAGCGGGTTTTGTCATTGATCCCTGAGATTCATTGTGTAACCAGGTGCTGAGACAAAAGATTTGATCCTGTTTATTGTGTTTGTTCCAGCTAATTTAATTCTTTTTGCCTGGTTTAAACTTCTATTTTCTAATTACGTTCTCAAGCTCTACTGAGACAGGAGTGCTACTACACCTTTGCTTGAACTTAGAAATTGTGGGCATAAACTAAATTACTTTTATGGCTGTCAGTAAATTGTGCTACTGTCCGATATTATCTAAACATTAGAAGTTTTGACCCCAGGTAACCTAGAAACAGAAAGGATCTCCCAGCATGCTAGCAAGTAAGAGAAGAGGAACAAGTCAGGGCACGGAGCTGAGAAATTCAGCACAGAACAAAGTGCTCTGGCTGGAGATGTGGGTATTCCTGTCAGCTCCAAGGCTGTACTACTGCTGGGGCCAGCCTCCCGAACCACGGGAGCTGCAGAGGTGACTACAAATTTAAAGTCCTTGAGCCATCTCTAAGGTTACCCTTCCAGTGCTAGATGTCTATAATTTGAAACTCTATGCTTTTCTTCTTAGGAGAGAATTAATTTCATCTTTGGAACAGTATAACTTTTTCCAAAGTTAAAATTTTTGACAAAATTACTTAGTTATTTTTGACTTATACCTGAAGGAGATCCTCTACCATCACTAAGGTGCTGAAAACATTTACACTATGTATCTTTCACCACAAAATGCCAATCAATTTACAATATTCCAACTACAGTTCTATGTATGTCTACAGACAAACTGAAGAGATATCTTAACACAGATGCTGATTTCAGAGGCATCTCTTGGCCTTTCATAACACATTTAGAAATGCTGCTAAAATATTTTTTGTCCAACTAACCCCACAACTTAAAAGCTTGATACTATACCCATCGAAGTACAGACAGTTGTCAAATACCCAATCTAATTCAATGTATTAGCCAGAGCATATATATAAACCAGGAGGTGGAGATGCTTGTGGTTTTCAAGAAATTCTATGTAATCATAAGGAAATTTATTTATCTAACCTAAAATTTCAGGGGGCACCACTAGCTTTTAATAAGGCATGGTTGGATCCAGGTACTTCATGCTGCCAACATGTGGCCTTTCTGTGTGTCTGCTTTTTTCTCACATGTTTGTGGTATTCTTAGGGCAGGCTTTTGCATGCAGGGCCAAAGATGGCTTCTTGGTCATCTTTAGCTTTAACTGGACACTACGCAGGAAAAGAACATACACCAACTACTAATTATCACCTCAATTTTATAGGGTTTTTTCCAATTTTTATGTTAAACTAGGGTAAGTAAAATCAGTTGTTATTATGTAGTTACTAGAAAACCAGATCAAACATTTCCAAAAGAGGCTACATCACCATGAAAGTGCTGAGAATTCAAGAAATGACAAATGCTGGTGAAATCAGGGTGGAAACAGAGCTCTCTTACATTGCTGGGGAGACTGTAAACTAGCATTATCGCTTGGGAAGTCCGTGGGATATTCCTCAGAAAACTAAAACTACATATTCCATTTGCCCCCACTATACTTTTTCTGGATATCTTTCCAGACAACTTAAAGATATCATATTATTGCAGTACATGCATACCCATATTTATAGCAGCACAATTCACAAGAACAAAACCCTGGAAGCAGCCTATACGACCATCAACAGATGAATGAATGAATGAACGAATGAAGAAAATGTGCTAAATGTACAGAATGAAGTACTAGTCTGCCACAAAGAACCAATTTGAGTCATTTAGGAAAATGGATGTACCTTGAGAAGACAAAGCTATGTGAAAAAGAAATCAGAAAGTGTGCACAAAATACACAAGATCAATGTAAATTTTATGTTTTGCACTTATACATATCAATAAAATGGGGGGCAGAGGATCAGGCGGAAAAGGTTAAATGCTGTATACTTTTAGTATGAGAAACCCAAAATATGAAGAGCACGATGAAAAGGAGATGACGACAAACAAGGAAGTAGACAACCGGAAGGTGGAAGGGTGTCCCGGAAGGGGGAAGACAGGAGGAGCAGGGGAGGAATGAAGAAGATGTGATGCATATGTAACCAATTCCTCAAATTGAATATGATTATTATGTATCGCAAACATATCCTAACAAAAATACTAATGGAGGGAAAAGCACTTTAGGAATTTAGGCTCCATTTGTTCTCAATCAAAATAAACTTTCATTTTAATGTCAAGCTCACATGCCCTGACACAATATTTTTAATAAATATAGTCACAAAATTCCTTTGTTTTGCCTCACTGTGCAGAAAGACAAATTATCAGCTTGCAGAGAGACAAATGTACCAATGTAACATTAAGTACTATTTTTAAAAAGTATTTGGGAATCTAGGATGATAGTTCTGACCCTGAAAGTTCAAAAATCCCTTAAAATTCCTTTTCAATATGAAGAGTGCCAAGCGAAGTAATTCTAAGGCTTGGTTCAAGTTCTGAAATGTTATAAATCCAAGTAATGCTAAAACTATTATTAGCACATCTCAGGTATTGGGTTTTGCTCACATCGCACTACTTTGTCTCCCTGACAGAAGACTATTGCTCAGAACACTGAGAAACATTGACTCCTGTGCAGGTCAGAAATCCTCAACAAGAGAAAAAAGAATTTCAAAGTTTCACGGAGGTAAATAGGAAACCCAACAGTCGATTATCTTCAACACTTTGACTTCCACAGGAAAACAGGCAGGCACACGGAATGCAGCCAACCCCAGCTTCAATACGAACTGAGTGCCCACGTATTGATCTTCTGTCTGACTGGGTCACGGGAGTGCTGGTGTACATTAAGTAGGAAAAGGACTGAAAATTACATTAATTCAAATGGCTAAATCAATATTTAACAGTGTACTTAGTGGTAGTTGACCTTAAATGCACCTTTAATAAAACAAAGGTGATTCAGGCCAGCCTCCAGCATATGCCATTCAGAAATACAAATTAACACAGAACTGATATGTTAAAGACCCTACTAATGCAGATGCCTTTGCAGCTTGGTTTGGCTGCAAGAAGGTCAAAGCTCTTCTCTTAACAAAGACAACTGGAATTTTACTCATGTGATGCTGTCTCTTCATTTATCACCTCTTTTCCTGTCTCAAGAATTCAACAGCCTTGATCTCAACACATTGAAAAGAGGAGGATTTCCACAACTATTGCTGCAAAGTATTTAGTAAATCTTTAATTACAGCAGTATAGCCTTGAGCACTTTCTTCATGAGCAAACATAGATGTTACTGGTGATTGTTCTAGGAATCCTCAAGCCTTACTGTAACATTATTTACATACATTTGCATATAAACATATCATTTTGTACTGCACTTGCATTAAAGATTACTGAAATGTGTTTACTTATATTAAATGGAATATAAAGGAACAAATTAAAAATAGAGGCAATCTTTCCAAGATGTCAGAGCTATCTCAGATGCTATCCACTATCAAGTGCACAGATGTGAGTCTTTTTTAAATTGCCTCGCTGCCCATAAAAATACCTTAAGCTATACAGTATTTTAGTTATCACTACTAAGGACATGGTGATAACTCGAAGGGAAAGGTCAATCTAAGAATCTATTTCAATACACCTCAAGGCAGCAGGAAGCTCTATTTGCAAAGGAGCTCAGGATAGTTTACGTGATTATGTGACCGAAAGATGCCAGTGCCAGCAGTGCCATTTTCTTCACATCTTGGTTTGGCTGCAAGGACAAATGCGTGATAATTAGAAATCCCTCCTGAGACACTTCCCTTTGATTTGTTATTTGGTGATAGCTACAGCTCTATGCAGCCTTGCTTCTCTCAGGTCTGTCTGCTGGTTACCATGGCAATGTGGCTCAATGCATACTCTGAGCTAAATCAGCATTCTGCCACATCCGAGCTGCTGGCAATAGAACTTTGGAGAATTGGGCAACAAGTTTTGAGACTGAATATAAAATCAATTGCTTAAAAGCATGATCATATACTTGATGAATATGGGGGTCATTCCACAGAAAAGGAGTATGATTTCTTTGTCATCAGATTATGAAACAAACACCTGAATTCTTATAGGGACTGCCAGGAGCAGCCATAAGGGGGCTGGAAATAAACGTTAAGCTCTCCAGTTAATTCTGAGGCAGGAAAAGGATTTAATTATGGCCCAAAGACAGTCAAGCAACAATTTGGTTCCTGAGTACTCTTCCTGCCCAAGGAATTCTGCACACAAATAAGTAGATGCACCCTACTTTTCATGCTGCTTTTGTCAAAATCTTCGCTAAGACACCCCTATTGTAGGAGAGGAAGTAAAACTACATTCACAGGTGACATGATACTTTATAGAGTCCGGAGAATTCACTAATAAAGAGCTTAGAACTAAGAAAAAGTTCCCAATGTTGCAAAATACAAAATTAATTCTTTTTTTAATCACAGTAAAGGAACAATGAAAAAAATTAAGATCTCTGTTTATAATAGCATCAAAAATAATTCAGAATCAACTTAATAAAATAGATGAAAACCACAAGGACATTGAAAAAAATTGGAGATACCTAAATGGGAGAGATCCCATGTCCATGGGATTAGGGTATCAACATTCCCCCAAACTGATACACATAGTGAATGCAATATCTATCAAATCTTATGTGCCTTTTAAAAGAAATTAGTAAGCTGATCCTAAAATTCATATGGAAATATAAAAGACCCAGAATAGTCAGGACTTTCTTGAGATAAGGGGAGGGTAGGAGTGGAGAGGTCAAAGACACAGTATAATACAAAAAAAGCTACAGTAATCAAGACACTGGTGCAATTCTAAGGACAGACATACAGGTATAGAATGAGAGCTCAGAAATAAATCTTTATATATTTACAGTCAGTTGATTATTGGTAGGACAGTCAAGACAATTCAAAGAAGAACGAACGATCTTTTTTTTTTTTTTTTTTTTGAGACAGGATCTCTGTAGTACAAGCTGGTCTTGAACTCACTGTGTAGCCCAGCCTGGCCTTCAGCTCATGGGCAATCCTTCTGCCTCAGCTTCCCAAGTGCTGGGATTTCAGGCATGCACATCATGCCCAGTTTATGTAGTGCTAGGAAATTGAACTCAGGGCTTTGCACTTGAGAGGCAAGTACTTTAACTGCTGTACCATTCCTCCAGCCCCAAGAAAGAACAATCTTTTCAATAAGTGACGCTAGGACAAACAGATATCCATACACACACAAACACACACAAAAAAAGAAGAGCCCTATCTTAAACAGAAATTGATTGAAACTATCTTAAAAACTTGAATATGAAAGTTAACATTATAAAAATCTTAGAATTTTGAATTTTGTAATTGAATTTTGTAATTGATCTCTTTGAAAGGATACCAAAGTGACAATTTTTTAAGTTGTAGATAAAAGTTGAAAACATTCATGCTTTCAGTGACACCATCAAGAAAGTACAAAACCAACCCAGGAAATGAGCCAAAATATGTGCAATCATATATATATATATAATCATATCCAGAGACTATAAGAACTATTAGTATAACAAAAAAGACAACTCACCTTAAAAGAAGCAGAATGTTTTAATAGAAATTTCCTGAAAGCAGATATACAAGTGGCCAGAAAGGAAATTAAAAGACATTCAACATTATTAGTTATCAAGTAAATATAAATTAAAAACTACTTTCACATTTTAAAAATACCTATAATCAAAAGACAAACAATAGAAAGTACTGGAGAAATTAGAAACTTCATAAATTACTAGTGACATTTCAAAATAATTCAGTCACTAAGAAAAACACTTTGATTTTCATTAAGTAAGTTAAAATACAGATTTGCCATTTGACTCAACAATTCTATTCCTAAAAGATGTGAGAATACATATCCACATAAAAAGTTGTACATAAATGTCCATTATATTATTCGTAATTGCCAAAGAAGTAGAACCCAATTACCCAACTATTGATGAATGGAAAATAAAATGTGGCTGATGGATAGAAAGATAGATAGATGATAGATAGATAGATAGATAGACAGATACCCATACAATGAATTATTAAACAAAAAAGGAATGAAATAATAAAATATGATATAGTATAAATGAACTTCAATAACTTTATACTGGGTCAGACACTACTATCTTTTGGGTCTGGGATGCACCCAGCTCTCTGTGTTAAAGGGCCTGCTCTCCCCCAGGCTGACACTGCTGGAAGGTAGTAGGCCTTCAAGATATGAGACCTTCTAGGAAGTCTTCTGTTCGCTGGTCACATGCCCTTGAGAGAACAGTTGAACCTGCGCCCCTTGTCTTTTGCCTCTCAGCGACAGCGTGAGAAGTTTTGTTCTATCCTGTGCCCCTACTCTGGTGTCCCTGTCACAGGCCCAAGGCACCAGGACCAAGTGATAATGAACTGAAACTATGAGAAAAAATAACCCTTTCTTTTATAGGTTAATTTTCTCATGTATTCAATATAGTGATGAAAAGCTGCCTAGCACACACAGAAAAGAAACATAAAAAGCAAGTAGTTTCCTCTTGCTAGGAGGAGTAACTGCTAATGGATTATTGGGTGTCTTCGGGAGGATGATGAAATATTCTAAAACTTGATAGTGGTAATGTTTATGTAATTATAAATAGGCTAAAAACTACTAAATTCTATACCTTCATGTGGTTGATTATATAATATGCAAGTTATATCTCAATAAAATTGTTATTAAAATAGACATTTATAAACAGGTAATAAGAAATTAAACAGGCCAATATTAAAAGTCTATGATATTAATTGGAGTATACCAGGGCTGTAGAGAAAAGGAGGCTAACAAAGAAAAGGTATTTTCATTTGTTTTCAATTCTAAATCTACTCAAAATGGCAGAAACTACAAGGACTTTGTTTCCTTTTAATACCTTAGAAATGTTACTCTCCAATGAATTCCTACTTGAAGAATGGATATCTCTACCTTCAAAAAGAAATGCCTCTTCTTTAATGGTGTTTAAAAATAAGATAGCTGATTAACCTACTGATTGTTTCAGGCTAAAATGCTCAGTTGGCATTAACTTACTTTTTATTGTCACTGCCAATCAACAACCTAACTCTGAACTGTTCTTGAATTTTAGATAAAGAAGCATTTAAACAAAACGTAAACTTCAGAATCGGAAAGAATTCTTTCTTGTTATATAATACACATACATTCATTATGCATTGGATATTACGAACTCAGATTCCTATGAATGAAGGTCAAGGCAGGGGACAAATGTTGACAAAGGGGGTTTTGTAGAGTCTGTGAACAAATTGGAGAGAACATGCCACATGAAGGGGCAGCTCCTACCCAGTAGTCCCGGATCATTGGTAGGCAAAAGTGTGGACCCAGAGTTGCCAAAGCCACCTCCTATCTTACAAGCTTCCCGCCCAGATATTGAGGCAAAATTTTCTCATTTAAAACAGGAGAAAAAAAACTCTAAATATTTTAAAACGTTCAGATTGACTTACAAGCAAGTGTTTGAACGGGTGTGATAGTGGGAGTTGGAGGGATGTGGAGGATGGAAGAGGACCAAAACTGGGCAGGGCAAGGGATTGTAATGTTGGTGCAATATGTATGTGTACAAAATAGTCAAACTCATTATAACTGTTATGTATTGCATGTATATATCTATAATTACAGGTGAGAGGGAAATAAGCATCCAAAGGGCTTACACAAGTCCACAATCTGATGAGAAAGCATTATTCGGTCTCTCTCTCTCTCTCTCTCTCTCTCTCTCTCTCTCTCTCTTCGTATCAGCTTTTTCACAAAATCTTTGCTTTATTAATTCTATCTTTCCATCACAAACTACAGATTTTTTAAGTTCATTATTTTGTTTGGAAAATTATTCAGAAAACACAACATTGAGTTTCTGGCAATTTTTAAAAAGATTATATTAAGGATAGGGTTATAGATCAGTAATACAGTGCTTACTAGCATGTGCAAGGCCTTGAGTACAATCCTGAGCACTAAAATAATGTGATAATAACAACAACAACAATAATAATAACACATTGCTAAATAATATAAAACTCACTGAGTAAAGATTGCTTTCATATTGAGGGGATGCATTTTTTTTAGAAGTAGGTGTTCATCTCTTCACATATATGTTCATTACAGATCTTTCCTTTGCTAATATGTGCTTACAGACTTTTTTGGTCATTATCATTTTTTTTTTGAGACATGGCCTTGCCCTACAGTCTAGGTTGGTCCTGAACCTACTATGTAGCCCAAGCTAGCCTTGAACCCATGCAGTTCTCCACAGCCTCTGGGATTATAGCCATGTGACCCTACACCTGACTTACATGGTGCTAGGGGATCAAACTGAGGACTTTGTGCTTGATAGGCAAGCACTCTAACCACTGTATAATTCCTCCAGTCCCTTGATCAATTATTTTTTAAAAGCAAATCTTTGTTAAAATACATCATACATGAATCAAAGTGCATGTCATAAATACACAGGTTGATGAATTTTCACAAATCAAACATATTTGTAACCAACACCAAGTTTAGAAGCAGCATATGACCAATATGCCAGCAGCCAACTCAACCTCTTTTCTAATAATTACCACCTTTCCTCCACTCAGCTCTGGAACCTGGGTAAACACTACACTATCTTTTAACACCTTGGACTGCCTTTACCTGTTTCACAACTTTCAGCACGAGTGGAATCAAACTATTAGTACTTACGTGTGTCCACTCACGCTGTACAGTCCCTCAGAGCATCGTCTGTTTGCTCACTTTCCTCACCATTCAGTAAAAAACAGTTTACTTCAATTCTGCACACCATTTACATTCAGATTATCACTGAATAAGCACATTTTTCTTCATTGCTTAATTTCTCCATAACAATCTTCAGACTAATTCCCAACCAGTTCAGCTATTTTGTTTAAAAAAAAAAAAAAAGTGCTAACGAAGTACCAGTGACTTCCCTTTGATTCCATGCATCAAAAGACAAAAGCAGAGTCATAATTGGAATGAACTGATTTCTATGTGCAGGATCACATGACACTTACAAAATACTGTTTGTAAACTTCTTTTGTGGCTGACAGAACTAGCACTGTAGGAGCTGTTCCTTCCTTTATGTGAATGCACAAGAAAACCTGGAATTGAAAATGAGCAATGCTTGACTATTTATTTGATCCAAAGAAAAATCACAGTTCATAGAGTGAGTGCACCTCCATGGCTGCACAGGTAGGTATGCTGTCTTTAGGCACAGTCTCAAAACCACGAACATCTGAAGTAGTTGTTGCTGATATTTTAGCAGGCAGAACAGATATTCTGGTTTCCATGTGGTCAATGGTAGCACTATGGCCCCACTATGTGGGTGGCAAATGTTATATTATCAAATTCTGTGGCAAAATTTTAGAACTTAACTTTTGTTCTGCCTGTACTTGCATTTTTTAGCTCCTTACAGATAAAAGCATTTGTTGCAAAATTTCCTAAAGCATTACGCTAGTAACATTTGTACATTTACACCATGAGATGAGCAAGAAAATCACCAGGCAAGAGCAGACGACACTGTGCAGGCGTTTTCTCTACTTCCAGCGCCAGTTTCATGCATACCTAACTCCATTTCCTTCAGTTTGGCAGACTAGTGAATCCCCGGACAAAGCATTGGCCAGTGCACAGCTGATTAGCATGCCAAGTGATCTGAACGGGCAATAGCATTAAATATTTCCCCAACCACTACCCAATACTACAGAGATCTGTTCCTAGTAACTAGTGACCAAGAATACTTACTGAGTTCCATGTCCAATTGTCTTGAAAGGGGGTGATTGGTGACATGGTCAGTCTGCTGCTCATAAGTGTCTTTCAGACTTAGGCAAGAACATAGAAGAATCTGGAAACACAAAATAGAGGCCAGTGTAACACTTCTCATCTTATTTTAAAATAAAGCCACTAAAATATTAAAATGAAAAAACAAGAGCATTATAACGCTAATAAGATGAAACACTCTGTCTCAGGGAATCAAGTATATATTCTCCCCATCTTAGTAAATGTGAAAAGTTACTGCAACAGACATCAAGTGCTGATGTGTTCCTTTTCTCTCTGCTCCCTTTATTTCTCCAACTTCAGTTAGAAAGTTGGAATATCTTCTCATTCTCCTCTCACCCATAGATGGCCACATGATCTGAGTCTGGCCAATGATTTGTAATTAGACTGGTAGGGCTTTGGAGAAAGCTTTTCTAAGAAGGTAGAGTAGCGTGCCCTTTCAGTTCTGGGTTGTTCAGCCTTCCCCTTTATCTATCCTTGTATCAGACATGGTGGGTGGTGATACAATAGCTGTCTTTCTACCACAAAGAATAAGTAAGCATGGATGAGTCAATATCTGAGTCCTCAGTGGCCTGGACAACACCATAGAGCAGCCATAGCACCTGGGCTTGCTTCTCTCTGGACCACCGATTATGTAACAAGCAGAAACAAAAACATTTATGAGGCAATGACAGCGTTTACTTCTATTTATAATGAAACTACTTTCCTAATTGAAATTTATCCATGTCCCTTTAATAAAAAATACATAATGATTATTATACCTATTGCTACACTACTATTCAATTTAACACTACCTCAACTGGAATTTTGGTAATTTGTATCCAATATACATTATATCTGGAGTGATTATTTGGATTCAATAATCAAAAATACATATTAGCATTCCTAATATACATACCTTCTTTCACATGCACTTACCACTTTCTACAGACTGCCTGATATTTTCACCCATATAAATCATGCTAACATTATTAAAAAGTCATTGGGAATAGAAATAAGATCATATAATTTTGCTGAGCATATGAAATTTATCAATGCTTCACTGGAAGCATTTTGGACATGCTTCCACTTTCTGTTAAAAAGATTCTCTAAGACTTTTGCTTTAAATGTTTTAACAAATCCAAGAACTTTCACTCACTTATTCCAAAAATTAGATTGAAAGTAAATTTCCCAACTTTCTTTAGCTTATTTTTTCCCATTTTTATTAGTATGTAGATGCGGTAACAATGGTTACACTGAGCTTGAGAGTTTTGTACATAAACATATCACATTACCTTCCCAATTCTTTCTCCTCTACCTTTCTTACCCTTCCAAACCCTCCCTTATCCCCCCCACCAACTCCCAATATTTCACTCATTAGAATCTATTATTTATTTGTGTCCTGAGTTTTAAATATAGAATTTTACATCCTTCATTTAAATTTTTACATTTATTGGCAAGGAGCCAACTTTCAAAATGTCACAGATTAGCCACCTGACTGAGCTATACAAAAAAAGAAAGAAATAGCATTTTTGACTCCCCAAAAAAGCATTTCTTGGTTCCCATACAGTAGATCTGTTTTTAAGTGAGAAGATGATTGTAAATCACTCCAAATTGCTCATAGACTGTGGTATATTGTTTCCCAAGATAAACTGTAAGAAGTATCTTATGATTTATGTATTTTCGATCAAAATAAAGGCAGCCTGATGCATTCGCTGTAGGAGCAATTTGCATTCCATTTTATGCGCGTAGTCAAACGTTAGGTATACAACCGAGGTAGAGCAATACAAAAAAATAGTAATGTCAGGTTTTAGAACTGGACGTTACCTGATTATGTGCAGCCTAAAATGAATCATTTAGCTGGCCACATACGGATCTGTTGGGATCCACTTGATAATTTCTACATGTGCATCAGTCATTCTTCCCCCACTGCACCGGGTTGGGTTACTGGAGGGCAGAAAATGTGGCTTCTATGCACCATTTTCTACCATTAATGCATGATATGCTCCTGGGCACATAGATGGAATAGAGCGAATACCATTCAGATGATTGACACCCCATACGGTGATAGCTGTTTTAGGAGAATAAGTCCTTCCAGTGATTGCCAAAGAGAGAAGGATGGAGTGTCCTTGATTCCCAGTATTTGTAAGCACAGATTTAGTAAGATAGCCTCTCAAGGGCATCTTTTTTTACTTTGAAAATCACTTGGAAAATATTTGGCACCTGTTCTTGGAATCAGTGTTTGACTTGAAGAAAAAATGCTAATAAATTCTCTCAGGCTGACTCTGTTTATTCCTTTTCCCTTGCATTATGTTGCTGCTAAAAAACAAAATTTTCCACAATTTGCAATTGTGCCCTAAATTAACCAACCCTTTGTATTGAGTTTAAAGCCCCGGCTTACCCTTCCTACTTTATCTACTGCTATGATTACATGCTCCCACTAAATCACCTCAGTGATACAGTCCTGGACACAATTCATGTTTCCTGCCTCAAATATGTCTTTCTCTTTTCTACTCATTTTTGAAAACACCTCCCAAATATTTCAACAGCCTGATGCTCCCAAACGGATATGAGCTCTTATGATATTCAAATATTCTGATGTTCTGCAAGGTTACCTAGGATTTAACTGTCTTCTATAAAATGTTAGGCATACTTTAAATGATTTCAGCAGTCTGTTATCTGGGAAAAGAAAACACTGCTCATTACACAATGGGTGTACCAGGACTGCAGGCTGTTCTCACTGTATCATCTAACCAGTAGATCACAGCCATCCATACTAAACCCTTTAAAAAAAAAAAAAAAGCTAAGTGCAGAGTGGAAGCTCATACTTAGGCTCACGTATAGAGTAACCAACTGACTTGTCTGGGACAGGGGGTTCTGAAACGAAGGACTTGCAGTGCTAGAATGGGGACATACCCAGGAAAACCAGGTCAACCACTAACTGGTATTTACAGAATCTGTACTACACATCACCCCAGTTTCCAGTTCAGTATCCTGATTCAAAACCAGAGTGATTTAGCTGCTGTGTGATTTGGCAGGTATGGATTTTTCCCGGCAGACTTGACTGTTGCCAGGTACTGATAAAGACCTTTAGGTTGTTGCCAAAAACAAAAACTAAACCAAAATTCCTTAAAGCTTCATATAAACACCATGCCCTTATTTTCTTGCTATTGGTCATGTAGAAACCTTTTCTCATACCACAAAAAAAAAAAACTGCCACACTCTAAATTCCCCCGACCCTTGTTTGCACCCACCGTGGCACCTAGTGCCTCTTCCTTTGAAGTCCCAGCTGGCCCAGTGTCAGGACGGTGGGGATTATTCCCTCGTGAAAGCTCCCGTCATTACTTTCATCACAACTCTTAGCACTAGCTCAGCAAAACAAACACATGTTCCCTGAAGAGCATCTTGGATTCACTCTCATAGTTACAGGCTCAGAAGAGAAAAGGGAGGCAGTTGGGGTACAGCAGTTCGTAGCTATCCCATTTCTAAACAACAACTTACAATGGTCCTGGGAAGAGATGTGCCAGTCAGTTAGGGAGGAGATCCAGTCTAGACAGAGTGTGAGCTAAAAGACCCAGTGTTCAACTCTATTCCCAACTTTGGATTAGGGAGCTTATTCCCCTGAACTTAGGTTGGCATCTCTCAGAAGCCTAACAATCACGTTAGGAGGATTTTGATAGGGATGGATACTAACAAGATATCTCCAATCTTACTCTCAACACGTGGAGCAGAACATAATCCAAATCTGTGCAGATTTGTAAAAAGTTCTAGAGAAATGTGACATTTTATACAAGTCTCTGAGTAACCATGTCACCCAATCCTTCCAGACACATCAAGGGAAAGGCAAACCTCTCCAGTAGTCACAGCTAGTCCAAGCACGCTGATAGATTCAATGACGACAATTTGACACACTCCAGTCAGTCCAAATATCAGCCATTTGATATTAACAGACTAGCCAAAGCTATCCATAGTCTTCCAAGAAGAAACGCCCCCCAGAAGCATACTGATAGCCAGTGCATGCAGAAGTGGGTTACTCTTCTGAGACCCTCTGTCTAGAGAGTTTCCTCAAGTTTTGGCTGGCTGTGATTATGATATGATTTCTTAGGCTCAGTGGTTCCCCACCGAGTCTCCTCAGTAGAATCACCTACAGAGATTACAAAGATTTTTGAACTTACTAATGATCTGGTACTACCCAGAGGGAATTTCAAAATCAGAATCCCCTAGTTTGATGGTTGATTTGGGTGTCAACTTGACTGGATTGAAGGATACTCAGATATCTGACAAAACATTTCTGATGCTTCAGTAGGCATGCAGAGGCTGTCTATCTTCTGAAACAAAAGCCAAGGTGACTTTGCTTCTGATCAGAATCATTTGTTACCCAAGGCATGCCTTGAGGATGTCTGCAGAGCAGATTAATACATAAGCTGGTAGGCTAGCCAGAGAAGATCCATAATGAGAGCAGGACACTATCCAATCAAAGAAAGCACAAATACCGGACCTCTTTTTTGGAGCAGGAATGCCTTTCCCCTTCTGAACCTCCATAAACAAGCCAATTCCTCTAACAATTTTTTTCTCATCTCTCTCTATATAATACCCATCAGTCTGTGTCTCTGGAGAAACTTGACTAAAACACAGTGAAGCATCCAAAGTGCATCCAGAGTTTTAAAAAACATGGCCCAACTCAGTGACTCTCAAAGCACCATCCCCCAACCAACATCATTGAGAATTACACTAGTATACTAACCAATACACAATCATGTCAGTGGATAAAATTATTTCTTTTGATGTCTGTTATAACTATAGAAGTGTCTCTGTCCATGAAAAAAAGACCCAAAAGATGATATTGTTGCCAAGAAAGATTTGTGTGTTATGATTTAGATCTATAATGTTCCCTATAAAGCCTAGTACAATTGAATATTGTAGCTTACCAATGGATTTCATGTGCTGTTAGAAGGTAGAGGCTAGCTGGGAGGGGAGGATTACTGAGGGTACGGTGTTTACCTAAGAGGTGGCCTGGAAGAATATACGCCTTCCACAGCTTCTCCTCAACCTTAATTCTTTCTTTTGCAATACCATGAGCAAATATTCACTGCCACATCTCTCCTGCCTTTGCCAACAGGCCATGGTGAATGGACTGAGACTCCCTGAAAGTGTGAACTAACACAAATCTTTCCTCTCTTAAGTCATGTTGGGTATTGTATCCCGGCAATGAGAAAGTGACTAAGACACATAGTAACCCTACGTGTATGTGTGTGTGTGGGGGGGGGGGGGGGTATGTGTGTTTAATTGAAATAGAAACATGAATTTATGATGCTTTCGCCACAGGATTTCCTCTCTTCTTTATACCACCATTCACCTCAGTCCCCTTGGTAGCATTTTTCCTCGAATGAGAATTCCCCCAAGTTCTCTCTCATTGATCTGTACTGCATTTCAACATTCAGTCTTCAGATGTTCCTATATCAGACAATCAGTGCACAAAATTGCAAGTCACACATATCTGCTGCCCATCTCAGAGTCACTTGAATGTTCAGTGAAGTTTCAGTCTTTTGCTTACATTACTTCGGCAGAGAATATTGATGTAAATTTCAATATTTGTGTAGCCAAATTCAAACAGTTTATAGGAAAATTTTTATTAGGATCAGAGACCTTGAAAATGTTATGGTCTAAATTTTGTAACATTTAATTTTTTAATTATCTTGATCATAGTAATTTTTCTAATATTACATTAAAAGTGAGAGTTTAAAATGTTGGACATAAAGATGTAATTTAATGAAGAGCATCTTTCTCCACATTGACATAGCTGTTAACTTTTTTTAAGATTCTAATGTGGTCTAATTACTTTTAATTTAAAATTCTGGATAGGCATGTTTTATTCATGACTTTCTATGTGATTGAGAAAGTTTTTGTAACTCTTTTGAAACTCTAACTTTGGAAATATAACAAATAATGAAGCCATCATATTTTCAAAATGCTAAGATAGAGACTTTTGAAAGACAGTATAATTGTGAATCAAAGCTTAATCAGCTGATGTGAAACGAGTTCTTAATTATAACATTGTCCTTGATATGCTGGAGTTCATCAAGGTTAAGAGAGAGATCTCACACACATTCATTCTGAAGGGGGAAAATTATTTTTCCTTTACAGCTTATCACCTTGAATATGCAGAAACTCAGTTGCTCGGCTTCCCATGAAGATACTCCTCAGAAGCAATTTTTCTTACTAACCCTTAGTTAATCTTGCACAAGAAATAGAAACTGTCACTCATTTTTCTCTTGCCAAAATGCATAATTTCTATAGTGGGACTAATAAATTAGGAGACAGAATATTCATCTATACCCACTGAAAGTTTCATATTTTCTAAGACAGTTTAATTTATTAAAAAGAGTACCCCAAAACAAGGGTGCCATGATCAATATTTAGATTTCAAAATGCTGGATCAAAATAAGCAGTTTAATTTCAAGTGGCCAGTGATAACACAGATTTTTCAAGCTGGGAAAGAACGTGTTTTCACAAGGGAACCTTGGGCAGTCGGTACCTGATTCCACTTAACGAAAAGTTCAACTCAAATTTCCTTTAGGTAAGAATGAAAGAGATATTGTATAAATAACTAAGCCTGCTGCCCTAAACACATGCACACACACTAACACAAACACACACACTATAATACCTAAAAATACTTAAATAAGGCGGAGAGAAAATCAAAATTTTTTTGGATTTTCATCTTATCACCATATATTTCACTTAAACAATAAATTTAATTGAGGTTCTGCTAAGGAATTAGTATTGGGCCGAGTGAACATGGTCATGGGGTTGGAACCTTCTGTCAGCAGCTCTGCACAAGTCCAGTCAGAAGACTGAGATGCAACAAAGGAACCGCCTTAACAGCGTAGCTTAGGAAAGCAGAGAAGAGCTCAGCTCTGAAAGGTGACCACCGGCCCAGCAGCTAATGCAGAAATCTCTAAATGTCAGGGAAGACCAGGAAAAAAAAAATCAGTCAGGTGAGAATATTAGACCCAAAAAAGGCCTTGGATCTGCATAGCCCTGATCAGTGAAGGAACAAGGAAATCCCTCATGATCACAAATTCACAAACATCCGCACTAAAGGACTACAAACTGAGAGTCCAGAGTGTTAGATGCAGCTAACATGGCCTCAGGGAGAGCTTGAGAGGCGACTAGCAATGCCACACTAGAAGGACAAAAGGGGAGAAATCCCCCGGTTTGAGCCACCCCAGGAAACAGCCCGTGAACAGGGACTTTGATGGTGATGGGGAGGGAAGAATGACAGTACAGAAGAAGGGAGAAAACACCACAGACCTGCTGAAATATCTGAGCTGGACCAGAACGGGTTTCAGAAAGCAGAAGTCTCTTCACCTCCACAGCACAGGGAGAGAAGAGCCATGTGACTTGGGAGTGGTTTACCCAAGGAGCTGGGTGTGTGGGGTGGACTCTGGATTAGAATCGCCAACATCCAGCATCACTGCCTGCCCCAAAGCACAATTCAATGGCTTTATGCTCCTCACAACCTCAGGGAAGCTGGGAAAGGAGCCTGCCTCTGGTAAACCATTGCAGACAGAGACACAGGAAGAACGGACACTGGTCTCACCCTCCTTCATATTTGGTAATCAGCAGTCATCAAACCACGGGACTTGCAAAGAGACTTCCGATCCAAATAACGCAGGAAATTTTTTTTCTGGAAATGAGCTTTACCTCAATTGCTCTTTGTATGTATTTTGGACTTCTGTCTTTTTTTACTTTTTGGATTTGATTTGTTTTGTTTGTTAATTAGCTTTTGAATTTCTTATCTTCAGGACTGCTTCCACCTCTGTTGAATAGCCTTTCAGTAGGCTCTGGTGTTACCCCTTCTCTATTTTTTCCAGCTTCCTCTGGTTCTTCTTTACGCCACTTTTGCCTAATCATATTCACTTCAGGTTTTCAGTTGAAAGTGGACTGCATGACTCTTTACATAGAAGACCTCCAAAATACCAGAAGACTCTTAGAATTAACAAATTTGGCCCACTTGAAGGATAAAAAATCAATACACAGAAATCAATAACATTTCTGCACTTTAACAAAGCAATTTCTAGGAAAGAGATGAGAAAAACAACTCTTTCTGGACTTGGGGCATAGTTCACTGGCTAAAATGCTTGCATAGAAAGCTCAAAGCCCTCAGTTCAATTTTCCAGCACCACATAATCTGGGCAAGGTGATACATGCCTCCAATCCCAGAAATGAGAAAGCTGAGGCAGGAAGGTTTTCATAAATTGTAGGCTATCCTGGGCTACATAATGAGTTCAGGACCAGCATGAACTACAAAGCAAGATCCTGTTTCAAATACAAGGGGGAAAAAAAAGAAACCTCCTCAGTAGCCTCAAAAATAAAAATCAATTATGTAGGAATCAACCAAACCAAGGAAGGACCCTACATTGAAACTACAATACACTTGAAAAAAGAAATTGAATAGGACACAGAAAAATGCAAAGACAGCCTTGTTCTTGGATAAATAGAACCAATATTGTCAAAATGGCCATACTACTGAAACTCATATACAGATTCAAAGTAATTCCCATCAAAATACCAACAGCTCTTTTCACATAACTAGAAAATACAATCCTAAAACATATATGGATCCAGAAGAGACTCAGAAGAACCAAAGCAGTTCTGAACAACAAGACAAAGACAGGAGGCATCAAAATTCCAGACATCAAGTTATATCACCAAGCAACTATGAATATACATACATATATTGTATTAGTTTGGGTTCTTACAAAAGGTAGAATTTATAGGAATTACAAGGAAAAAGTCTATTTGGAAGGCTTTACAAGTCTGAGGACAGAGATAGTCCAAGATGGCAGCCTACACATGTGAGAGCTGTAGGGTCCAGTGGCTGCTCAGCCATGAGGTAAAACACCTGTCTGGGACTTCAGGACAGCTGATTAAGAGTCTGCTGCAGATCTCCAGTTGTTCAAAGAACAATGGTAAAGACTGCAGACTGAAAATAGGTGACTGAAGATTGAAGATAGGCAAAAGGTAGACAGGCACAAGTCAAGACTGGAGCACATCTGTGATGAAGATCTGCTGCGTATAGCAAGTCAGCAGATAGACAATTGCGAAGGTGGGAGCTTTCCTAGAGGAAAAGGCTGTAATAATCTTTCTTCTTCCTTTCTTTTATACAGTTTGTTTCCAATTGTGCCTCTCACATCCAGGTGGGTGTTCTTCCCTTATTGGCTGGCGCACAAATCACTCACACTCTAATTGCCTGCCTAGTCTAGGCATGGTTCCAAAACCTTAATCCAGGCATGGTTCCTGATTGCCTCAAGTTGACATAAACTCTCCAATAGTCACACACACACACACACACACACACAAACATATATGGTACTGGCACAAAACATATCACTAGAACATAATGAGAGATGTAGGGACAAGTCAGAGAACCCTCAGCCATTTGTTTGCCTCTAAAGGAGCCAAAAACATGCTCTAAAGAAAGGATGGCCTCTTTAACAAATGGTACTGGGAAAACTGGTTATCCATACGCAGAAAATGAATCTAGATCCACACCCTTCATTTTATACAAAAAGTCAAATAAAAATGGATCAAAGACTTAGATATTAAAGTAGAAACACTTTCCCTGCTGGGGATAAAATAGGTAAAACCCTTGAAGACACAGTAAGCAAGGACTTCCTCAATAGAATACCTACTACACAAGAAACAACACCAGGACATAACACTTAGAATTTTACCAAATTAAAAAGCTACTGCATAGCAAAGGAAACAATCAACACAGTGAAGAAAGAACTCGTGGAATAGGAAAAATATTTTTGCCACTTACTCCTATGACAGTAGACTAGTGCCTGAAACATACAAAGAACTGGAAAAAATGGATTCCAAAAATAAAAGACTCAATTTGAAAATAAGCAATTGAAATGGAAAGATGGGTCCCAGAAGAAATACAATGGCTGACACATACATAAAAAATGTTTTGTATCTTTATCACCAAAATATAAACAAAACAACACTGAGGTTTTATCGCACCCATGGAAGAAGGCCTCTTATGAATAACTCAACAAAAAACAGAGGCAGGTAAGGATGTGAGGAAAAATGAAAACCTAGTACACTGCTGGTGGAAATGAAATATGGTACAACTATGATGGAAATCAGCATGGAGATTTCTCTTAAAAATGAAAATGGATATTCCACTTAAGCCAACTATGCCTGTTCTGGGGATCCTTCCAAAGAGTTAAAAGTATCATACAACAGAGATATATATTTTGCCATGTTTGTAGAAGCCCAACACATAATAGCCAAATCACAGAAGAGGCCAAAATGTTATTCAATGGGTCAATGGATTAAAAAATAAAAGTGGTATATACACACAATGGAGTATTATTATGCCATAAAGAAAGATAATCTTGAGTCATCTGTAGAAAAATGTATGCACCTTGAGACCACAATGCTTTGTGAAATGAATGAGACTTGGAAGATTAAATCTTGCATGTGTTTTATGATTTTTCTAATATGAGAAACCAACATTGAAATAAATGAAAGAGTGAAATAAGCGAGGTGCTGAGAAGTGGGGGGATCGATTTGTATAACAATTACATACTAATGAAAATAAAATCTTTTGGGGAAAAAGCTAGTACTGACATCTTGACCTGATCTAATGCTCTGTCTACAATACAATTTTAAGACTATTAATTTGAAACTGAAAACTTCTCTAGTTAACATGTGCATGTATATTTTACATGTAGTCAAATCATAGAAAGAGATACAGATATATAAAACATGACTGAGAGTTCTTATGATAGTTTTCCCTTTAGGTAATGCAAAAAACAAATGAGCTTTTTTCAGAAAAGTTAAGTTGCTCTTGAAATAAGTATCACCTGTAGCGGAGTTGTCATTAAAATACTGCGCTAGAGGTTTAATTTGCATGAGAGCTGATTGCATTTAGTCACTGTTCATGAACCTGTGTTGAATCAATGTCACTTCATCAACATACAGGTTGTCTCTTCTGTACATTAGAATGGGATCAGCTTCTAATCGAGAAATATGTTCTTGTACACCATATATAATCTAGTCACGTGGTTTGTTTGCTCCAGATCTTAGCTGAAAACAGATCCGTTAAGTCTTATTCTACATTACTAAGATCAATCCAAATCTTTGTAGTTTATCACTTGAATTCACTTGAAAGTATCAGATATCTCTTCTACTGGAGATAAATGACAGAGGATTGAATAGAGTATAAATAAAAGTAATAACAACTGCTAACATGTATTGACCAATTATGAATTATCAGGTCAAAAGCAAAATGCTACCCAACTATTTTAATCTTCCCTTTCATGCCCCAGGTAGCTTGGTGAGGCAACCACTATTATTAACCCCCCAGGTGCTGGTGGGAAATCAAGGATTAATGAGGTCATTGACTTGCCCAGTGTCACGGGTTTCTCATCAGTCAAGACTTAATTATAAATCTCGTGCTCTTATATATGTAGATTCCAGAAGCCAAAAAGGCAATGATCTAAGATTGCACAGGCCCAACTAAAGTGTTCTTAAAATGGTGCCCTTACTGACACTATTGAAATAGACACTACTGAAGCAAGGTCATCTCAATGGGAAAAAAGAAACATTAGAGATGACAGCGAAATCTTGACCTTTCATGCCACCGAGCCCAGGGTAGGACCCAAGTAGTCCCCACCCCGACAACCACATCCTGGGTACTTCTGCCACTTACCACTTTAACGTTTAACCACAAAGAAGGAAAATTGAAATAAAGCCTGAGTTATTTTTGTTAAAGCAGAGAAGCTTAGTTTGTATTCAGAATTTCTACATGGACATTAAAAACATAGTCAGGAATTGGTGATGATATTGTAAGCCAGTAACAATGCTGAAACTTAGGAATTCCCAAAATTGTTGTTAAGCCATAATCAGCACCTGTGCAACTTTACAAATAGTGTTAAACACACACACCTTATGACACACACAGTTACACCTATGCACATTAGCACTACGCTAATAAAGACGTCATAATTGCAAATCAACTAACATACAAATCGAGGGCAAATCGAGGGCATCTGCTGCGTGTGGCTAAGGTCCCAGTTCCACTCACACTTCATTGGAACACAAGCTCAGCACGAGTCTCCACGATTCTTCTCTCGGAAGGATTTTAAGATTCACGTGCTACCAAGCTCTTTGTCAGAATGCCGAGGATTCCTTTGCCACAAATATTGTATGACAGTAATCAAAATTACTAAAAGCTGTGCCCTGCTGAAGCACACCTATTAAAATAAAAGAAAATCCAAATGAAAAGAGATCATTTTACATAACTAAAGACATTTTGGTGGCTGAACAGAATTATCAGTCTATAAATAATATGCTGTGCACAGTGAAAACTGTTGCTCCCTGATGTGTTTGCCAAGCCTCAATGAATCAATCAACTAATATTTATTTTGTACATACTATGAGCAAAGTACAAAGACAAACACTATGGAAAACTATACCTATCCCCTCCTCTGAAAGAAATCACTGTCTAGAGGACATGTATTACGAACATATTACTGAACTTGCCCTAAAACTGAGCTGAATTATTTGTTAATTAATTCACCTAAATCCCTGAGAGGAGAAATAAGGTGTCCAAATTATTCCATCTCATGTGCCATTAACTGAATTGTTAGAATTCACAGAAAAAGGTTTTTACTGCTTTTGCATTTCAGCCTAAAATATACGAACTTCCAATTAGTTCAAGACATTCTGAATTATCCTTTTATATGCTCTATGTAGTTCTGTTGTACTCATGTGCACAGAGACGTCACATCCACACCTCTCTTTTTTGCTGTGGTCCAATATTTGAATTCCTTGAACTGGTGGAAAGAGCTATTCAACTAATGTTTGGGTCAGTTTTAGGCACTGACTAAAGAACAGGATGCTCTTTAACAAGGTCAGAACAAGAGCTTATTGAGCATTAGACCAGCGGATGCTGAGGGAAGCCCTATGTCTGCACTATTCTTCATATCAGTTAAGTCTCTCCCTCATCTCAGAGTGCATGCCTCTCTTTTGTGCCCCAGCATTTAGAACACTTCTTCCCTCAACACCCCATCCCATTACAAATGCTGTGTTTCTATTGCTATAGCCCAGACTAGCATATGAAGAGGGTGCCCAGCATTATTCACCATAAAAATAATGCAATGCTTCTAATCAAATAATCATGACAATGGTGAAAATTTAGAGAGAAAGGTGGCTTTTAGTGGCATTACCGAGTGCTAGCAGCAGTTTTAACCATCTGGAGGACTCCTGAAAGGAATATATGTGAATACAGCCACTTCAGAAAATAGTACCTGATAGGGCTGAGACTATGTATCTCTACACCCAGCAATTCTACTCTCAGGTACAAACGCAACATACAAATCTGCATGGGACACATGTACAAAAATGTTCCCTGCAGACTTATGCACGACTTCTGCAAACCAAAATCAAGCCAAACATTTATCAATGACAGAAAGAATAAACAGACTGGTAGAGTCATTTAATGAAATACTGTTCATCAGGAGTCAGCAAGTCACACAACCTGTGGCCCAGCGCTGGCGATGCCCATAGTGCTGTCTGTGCCTGCACTTGCACTGTAACATGGATTTCAGTAGTTGCAACAGACTTCAATAGATGCCATACAGCCTAGAGAAATGAAAATACTTGCTTTCTAGATCTGTACATAAAGGTACTACCTAATATGCAGCAATGAAAAATGAACAGCTACTGCTACTGCTGATAGTCCAGCTGCCATTCTACACAGTAAGATGATTCCCACAGACATAATACCAGGGCAAAGAAGCCAGATACAAACAAATGTGTGTTAATAATTCATGTTCTATAAAGCTCAAGCAGGCAAAATTAATTCATGGTGACAGATGGCAGGAGGATCATTACATTTGGAGACACATAATTACAGGAAAGAGCAATGACACATATGGTCATCCACTATAATCTTAGCCATGGCACCTCAGAGATGGATGAAGGAAGAGAGCTACACATGACTCTGCCTCCAAATGCCACCAGAGGCCATGGCCACCAATGGCAGATCTGAAAGAATCAGGTCACTCAAAAGCTCAAGTTAGAAAAATAAAAGTAAAAATCTATTATCCAATAGCTACCATCATAGTTAGACAAGCATCTGTCACAAATTTTCTGTAATATCTATAAGTTTCAAATTTTTTGCAATCAAACAATAGAAGAAATGAACTACATAATCTAAAACAAATACTATTTTTGCTATGAACTAAAAAAATATGTTCAGCCCAAATACAACTCGGTACTCAGGAGAGCGAATGGTCCTGCATGAGACATGTAAGAGTATTGATTTTGGAACAATAATTAAGATATAATAGAGTTGATCAGTTTCACATAGAACTATAAATCTATTTAAAGACATGATAAATTACAGAATAAGAATATCTGACTGTTAATTTAATCAATTTTTTAAAATTCAGATTATTCTGACTGCATTACTCATTTTAACTGAGAGAAATAGTCATGCATCCAGAGCACTGGACATTTTAGTATGAGAAGGGAAGAAAGAAGAGAATCATTTTGGTTCTTTATGGAGGTCAAATTAAACATCAAAGTATGAGGTTTCTTTGCCAGATACATTTCATAAAGTTAAATGATTCTTTCAAGATTATGCTGACAATAGAATCTTTGGTCTTTGTTATAATATAGTCTATGACCTCACTAATAAGGATAATAATGTATCATCAAAAAATGCTCTTAATTGAAAACTGTAAGTCTAATTAACCAAGGATGTGACCATGCATAACATATTAATAGAATAAAAAGATTGCATTACAGTAACTGCTACCCAGAAAAAAAACTACAAGGACAGTCCAGTAGTTCAAAGACTCTAAACATCCATTTTGGCAAAAGTCACTCATGATATTTTCCTTTCATTTAACTGAAGACTTCATAGCAAAGTGACTTAAAATCTGAAGAAGAAAGCAGAGCCAATTTTAAAAGATAGTTCATGAGGCAGATGCTAGAGACACAATCTACAAAAGGAGCTTAAACTGGGTTGGAAGACATCAGAAATGTGGTGCCAATTAACTTGTGTTTCCACATGAAGCCTTTTGCAAAATGGGTAAAATGTAAATCAGTCCCACTCCCAATGAATTAGTCAGTGCTCTCTAATGAAAACTATCAGCGCCCTTTCCAGGTGCTCAAGACTTTCCATTGAGTATATTGTGATGTACACAGGTACTGTCTTGAGGCCACCACAAGTCTTTCCACCAAATCCGGAAACAGCCAGCTGATAGTCACCTAAAGTCAGCAGTTATGGCCAAGTTAAATGTGACACTAGCACATAAGGTGGAGGACAGTTACAAAGAAACATGAGCTTAACACCTTAACATCTGACTTTTAAATCTATGCCTTCAAAGAAGCAAAAGCCTTTTTTGAAGCCAAATAAGTAAATAGCACTACAGGAAAATAAAATGTATTTCTCCAACATTAAAGGAGTACTGAGATAACATTAAGAGCACATCAATTTCTGTTCTACAAAAGGAACCCTAATATACTATTGGTGAGATCGTAAACTAGCACAGGTCCAATGGAAATAAACAGGAGATACTTCAAAAAGCTAAAAATAGATAACCATCACATGAACCGGCTACGCCATTTAGTACATATGCCCAAAGGAATTAAAGTCAGCATGCTATAAAGACACCTGCCTAGTCATACTCATTGTAGCATAGCTCACAAAAGCCACGAAATGAGTGAGTCAGCCTAGGTGTCCTTCCACAGATGAATGGATAAAGGAAATGTAGTACACATACACAATTGAGTCACGTAAAGGAATGAAATCAGATCGTTTGCAGGAGAACTCATGGAAATGGAGATCACATTAAATAAGCCAAACTCTAAGGCAAGTATTGCATATTTTCAAATGTGTATAGAATTTGCAATTCATGTATTTACAAAGAAATAAATAACAAATTAGAAAAAGATAAATGTTATGATTCCATTTATAATTAATACTCCTGTATTATCATCTTGAATAAAGATTAAGAGAATTAATTTATGTCATTTGCACTTCAACCACAATAAAAGTGCATTCCAATACCAAAAAAAAAAAAATGTGACTTTGAAGTAGAAGTACTCGACAACAGGATGAGGATCAGGACAGCTAGGTACAAAGAAAGGTAAACCTAGTCGAGGCAGACGAGATTGAAATATTACTTTTAAAATATATTTTAGGGGCTAGAAGTACATCTCAGAGATTAGAGATCTTGCTTAGCAAGCACAAGGCTCAGGGTTCAACTCCCCACCATCACATAAGCCAAGCATTGTGGTGCACACCTGTAATTCCAGCATTTAAGAAGCTGAGGCAGGAAGATTGTGTGAGTTTGAGCCCACCCTGGGCTACGTAGCAAGTTCAGGACCAAACTGGACTACAAAGCCAAGATCCGATTTGAAAAAACCAAATAGAAAGAAAAATTATTTACAGGTATAGACACAGCATTCTGTAAAGTTGGGACAAGAGGATTGCCAAACCCAGCTTAGACAGCCTAATGATATAGGGAGACCCTGCTTTGAAAAAAAAAAAAAAAAAAAAAGGCTGGTGACATAGCTTGCAAAGGCCCTGGTACAATCCCCATCATCACAAAAAGTAATTATCTTTAATAATTTTACATTGATTGTAAATATTTTAAATACATTATAAGGTTAAATATTAGAATTTTTTAGTGGTCCTTTCCAGCAACTAGCACTTAAAATGTTTAATACAATGGAAATAGACATAGAAAATATGGATATGTAAGCACATACTTGTAGCTGAAGATGAGAAAAAAATCTTCATGAATGAGAAAATAGAAAAAAAACTAAGTAATATAGAGAGTTTTGTGGCTCAAAGGAATGTGAGATCTATCCGTGAGAAGATTCTGAACTTAGGCCAGTACCACAGGGCACAGAATCCACATGGACACAAGCTGCACAGTAAAATCTCACCCTGAGCAAGAAGCACAAAATTCACCCTGCATGGTTATGATGTGAAAAATTTGAGCATTTACTAATGACCACAATTGATCTGTTCATCAGGCCCCAATTAATTTGATCATATTAAAATAAATTTTAAAAAATAAAGATGGGTAAAAACTTCAGAACACAAAAAAACCAAAATTTTACTCCAAAAGTAATTCACCTGTCCTTTATCATAAATCAATAGCTGAGCGACCTTCAATATCTCTCAACGAGGCCAGGCCCCAAGTTTTTGAGGTGTATTTTTGCTTCAGATAATGATATAGGAATGGACCCACTGTCAACTCCACGTTTACAGAGAATGGACAAGGAAGGTGTCGCCCACAATCAAGAGATGGCTCCAAACAGAGGCAGGGCAGTGTTTTAACTAATTTTTTGCTCCAGTTCAAGCCAGATGTGATAAATGGTGACAATTCAGTGATAACTATGGCTGCACATAAAAGCACGTTGGTGAACATGCCTCTTCATGTCATGGTGTCAAAATTAAATAGAATCTGGTGCCATTCTTGAGAGAAGGATTTTCAACGAATCTGAATTCATTTCATGTATTTTGCAATAATTAAAATTTATATATTTGGCAAAGATGTGCATTAAGTCTTAGTGATGTCAGCATTAGCAAAAAATAATTGTTACATCTGTTCGTTTCCTTCACAGAAAGTGTACAACAGATGCAGGAAGCTTTAATTCTCTCAACAAATATTTAACCAAAGATCTGAAACAATCCATTTTTTGGTATATTTTGTTCAGCAAATGGCAAAATTTACTGCTTACAAAAGCAAGTGTTTTCTGATAACAAAGAACAAAAACTAATTTTTAGAGAAGAATTAAAAGTTTAAGTGTTTAAATACATAAAGGTAGTAGGGTTGTGGCTCATAAGAGTTATCAAGAAAAAATCCTACTAAATATTTTAGTCATTGAAATAAAGAATTTCATAAATGACATAGCACAAAGAGAAAATTGCTAACATGAAAGAATAAACTGAGGAAATCTCCCAGTGTATATCACAAGATAAACAAATGGAAGAGATTTAAAGAAATTCCAACATACATCTAAAAATATACAACAAAAGAATGAAGGGACAATATTCAAGAAGATAATATGGAGGATTACATAAAACTGAGATGAGTACTTGGGTTGAAAATTCTGGGCTCAAGAAGGATAGATTTGTTTTGAAAACCACACCTTGACACATTAATGGAAAAAATTGTAAAATTCTTAAGTTGCAGAGGTGCTATCAACTAGAGAATAGACATACTAAAATTAGAAAAAAAAAATCAATAGTAAAAGGACTGTTTTCTAAATTGCACAGGAAAAAAATATGAACCAATTGCCATTTTTAAGTGCATACAAAAATAACATATTTCAGATTTGGAAGTGCTCCAAAATTCACAATCTATAAATCTTCATTGGAAAATACTACTATTATGAAAAGAACAAACTCAGACATAGAAATGAAAATTAAATGACTAAGAAGTTGATAAAATATATTGGTAAATTTGCATTTTTAATAATACTGAGTAATTATTTTTTTTATTCTGGAAATTGTGTACAGGAATCCCAGTGTCCAGAGCCACTGGCCTGTGTGGAGTATCTCAGGCTTTTCATCTTGTTCTATGGGAGTTGAAGCTATTTAACAATTTTAGAGCTTTCAGGTAAGGGGTAGAATAATAGTAGACTACTTGGAATTTAAAATAAAAAAGAAAACATAAATAAAATTGCTAACATGAAAGATTAAATGGAGAAAATCTTCCAGTGTATATCACAAAATAAAAGGTACAATGAAAAACTCCAGGGGAAAAAAACTGAGCAGTCCCGGACATTTCGTGTGGGCGTCTTGTGCATGGCCTCAGTCTGCCATCCAGTCATGGCTGTGTCACAGCTGTGACCAAAAGGCAATTCTGAATTAAATTTAAATGTTATGTTTCAACAAACAAAACCTTTTATTTTGAATAGATGGAAAGTGTTATGCAGTTTCTAATGAAATGTAATTCTAAAAATGTCCGGATACCCTAGATATATTCCTGCCTGACAATATGTTCCTGATTTCTTTTGACTGCCTCGATGTGGTTAAATATCACTTCTAACACATTAAAAAAAATTCTTTTCTCTTCTACTTGTCATGCAAACTGTTTTGTTCCATATGTTAAGACTATTTTTTAGCTTAAAAAGAAACTTTAAGATATGTACAACCAATTTGTATAGTACATTGAAGTTAACAATGGAGAAAATCTTACCTGGTAAAGTGTTCCTGATGAGCAATACCAAGTTTCTGTCAAGATCACCATTTTCCTGTTAAAAGTAGGAAACTAAGCCCATCACTGTCCTCACACCTTGTCCCTCTTTCAAAGTTAGAGCATCAGGTGACAAACTGCAGAAAATTATCACTATTCCCACATATGCACTGGCATACAGAGAAAGCCAGCTCTTTTAAGCCATGAACATTAGAGTTCTTTGTTACCAATTCTTCACTGAGATGAATTTTTCAGTTCTATATAACAGATTCGAATGTGGGAAGATAGTGAAATAAAGTAAGCTCCAGGCTTTTGCATGCTAATGGTATTAACATGTTGGATACTACAATACTTTGGAGATCTCAGTAACTTATAGAATACAGAGTATATTTTAACTTACACAAAAGAAATCCAAAAAATTAAGAGTCTTTCCAGTTTCTTTTGTAAAGCAATGCCAATAGAGGAGCTCCCCCAAAAAAGTTTTTCATTCATTGAAAAGAAAGGTGTAGCTGTGTTTTTACTTGGAATAAACTTTTCTACCTACATTGTCTATGCTCCATTCAATCTAACTGAAATTGAAAATATCCAACTTGAAGAAACAACAGTGGTATTTACATCATAAAGCTGACTCTCAGAATTATTCTAGCAATAATAATTACATGGTTGCAGAAAGTATAAAAACATGTATTTTGACTTGTTATTAAATTTAATTCATAGAGCTTGATAATGGTACTTCTGAGGACAGAGAAAAATAAGTTCTCAATATAATTAGTCCATAGAAATACATGTTGTTTCAGAATTGCCTACTTAAATTTCAAATGTAGGTTTTAAGGTTTAAAACAGAGGAAGCTATAAATGGTTGATTAAATAGCATACATTGGAAATAGTTGAAAGTTTTCCTAGGGTTAATATAGCCACCCAAACAAAACTCAATAAGGTATAAAAGATTTTTGGTGGGGTGGGGGGGATCTTTTATTACACATACACGGATTCCAGTCTGCCTACTTGTATAGATATATTATAAGAATCCTAAAAATAAAAGAGCATTTAAACTACCTTGCTTTCCATCATAGCAATATTTTAAAGAAGTACAAGATGGAGAAATTCTTAGTTCATGAGTGCATGCATATATACAATTTGAGGGGCACAAGTTTAGCAGATGACTGCTTACAAAGATCAAGCCCTAATTTTTTATTTACATATGGTCATGTATCAGAGTACTAACCCATTTGAAACCATGATGTCCACTGGATATAGAAAACAAATGTTTTTCACAAAAAAAGTAAATACAATGTTGTTTGTTTTAGCATTTTACTCATAGATGGGGGAAATGCATTAGAAATAAACAAGTAAGGACTTCAAAAAGTTTTCCATATAAAATATAACACTTGTAATTCAATAGCATGCAATAACATATGAAGGTAGAAAAGTAATTATTAAATAAAATGTTACTATTCTTCCATTTCTAAATGGTATAATTCCACCACCACCTGATTCTAAATCCTATTTCACCTTGGTTATAAATCAAAAAACAATAGCACTTTTCTTTTCATTCAGTAAAAACATCATAATTACAAACCCCAGCACACATCATGTTCTCTTGGTTTAGTCAATAAAAACTGTACCTACCAGAAAGCACTTCCTCATTGACACCATTTCCACATTCTTTATTTTTATGGTTCTCTAATTGAACTTCAAAATTTGATAACCATCAGTTATTAATAGCAATTCAATTATATTAGATAAATCAATATTACATGGTTTTATTACGAATTGTGATAGCAATTTCAAGCAAGATCTTTCAGAAGATTACAATCAAGGTATCATCTGGGACTTCTGTCATATGTCATTGTTATTTCTTCATGTTGGAGATTTTCAATTTCAATTAGACTGAATGAAGCACAGACAACACAGGTAGAAGAGCTTGTCCAAAAGCAAAAATACAACTGCACCTTTCCAGCAAAATTATCCCTGAAAATTGAATTAGAAGTAAAAATTTTAATGAGCAAGAATCCCTTAAAAAAAATTGTGACCACTAGCCCAGCAATGCAGAAAATACTCAGAGGAATCTTTGAGAGAAGCAGAGACAAACTGCACCAAAACACTTGGAAGAAAGAAAACACCTAAAGAGAAAGTGTAACAAACAAAAAAATATAGATTGATATTTGAATCATTTGATTGATATCCTTCCAAAACAGTACCAACTGTCTCATAAAATCTGTGAATCCTCCCCCATAATTATTATTGTCAATAATATATAAGTTTACAAAACATAGTAATTATATTCAACATAAGGAATTGGTATAAAATCTTTAAAAATGAAAATATGTATGCATGAGGTTAGGAACAGATAGGCTGGTAAAAATGGCAAAATGTCTATAATTAGTGAAATGTGAGAAAATAATTTATGAAAGTTTAAAAAAACCTCGAAATAACTAAGCATGCCACTCCATTGCTTTAACTGTAGTATACTTATGTGATACAGATTTAAGTTCATTGAATGTAGCAACTCAATACAGACTTAAGCTCATTTAATGAAGCAATTCACTTATTTGATGTTGGATGTAAATTTATCCTAAGAAAACCGATTGATGCAACCTGAATATCTTTTGATTATACAAACGTTTGCCTTCCAGGACTCAGCTAAGGATATGAAATTTAACTTCCCTCTTTTTCTTTCTCACATTTTATAGACTTATAAATTTCATAGTTATAGTTCTTTACCTATGTGAAATGCTGGGTGAAGCCATGTTAAAGAATTTCAACAAAGACGTAATAACATACAGAAAAAAAAAGAACTTTAGGCATGCCGTGCCAATAAAGGGCCCTTATGGACTCGGAGAAGAGGAATCAAGATACAGTCACTGAAGTCCATTCAAGGGATGGGAATCTGAGCTAATAAGTGGTGATTTGAATAGTAAAGTAAATCAAATGCAGAAGATGAATATGTTAAATATTGCATAGTTTTCCTGATTTGGGAAACCAGAACACAGGCATTCTATAGAACCAAATGAGTGTGATAGTGGGAGTTACGGAGGAGCTGGGGAAGAGTGTGGAAGGGCCTAAATGGAAAGGGGGGGGGATCATAATATTGATGTGATATATATGTGAACAAAATGCTCAAGTTCATTGTAAACATTATGTACTGCATATATACATTAATAAAAATGGTGGAGGGAAAAGAAGAATTCCAAAAGAAATTTGCAACCACTAGCTCAGAGTTGCAGAAAATACTTGAAGGATCTTTGAGAGAGACAGAGAGACAAGCAGCACCAAAGAATATGGAGGAAAGGAACCATCTAAAGAGAAAGTATAACAAAAAATTGTATATTGGTATTTACATTATTTGACTGGTATCATATTAAAACAGCATTAGCTTTCTCATAAAATCTGTGAAACTTCCTCCCCATAATTATTATTTTAATAGTATATTAGTTTGCAAAACATAATTATATTCAAAATGAGGAACTGGTATGAAATCTTTTAAAAATTTATATAAATGAATTTATGAATGGGTAGGTAGATAAAACAATAAAACAAATCTGGAAAAATGTTAGTAATTAGTGAAATGTAAGTAATTTATGAAAATTTTAAAAATTCTGAAATAACTAAGTATGCCGTTATATCTATTGCTTAGGTGTAATTTACTTTTGTGATAAGATGTAACTTCATTTAATGTAGCAATTCACTTATTCAGTCTTTGATATAAGTTTATCCTAAGAAAACTGACTGATGTAATGAAAACCTGAATATCTTCTGAATGTACAAACATTTACCTATTAGTGCTCAACTAAGGAATTTGAAATTTAACTTCTCTTTCTCACATTTTCTAGCCTTATGAATTTCATTGTTATAGTTCTTTTCTCATCTGAACTGGTAGAGTAGGCCATGTTTAAGAATCTCAAAGATAAACTAAGATACAAAAATAAAAAGCTTTCAGCAAATCATCCCAATAAAGGGCTCTGCTGGACCCCAAGAGAGGCATCAAGATATGGCCACTGCAGGCAAGTCTAGAGGTGGAAAGCTGAGCTAAAGAATGGTGATTTGAGTGATGAAGTGAGTCAGATGCAGAAGATTAAATATGTTAAATAGCATTGGTTTCCTCGAATTGGGGAAACCCTGAAGACAGGCATTCTATAGAACCAAATGAGTGTGACAGTGGGAGTTAGGGGGGATGGGGGGGGCAAAAATGGGAAGGGATTGTAATGTAAGGTGATATATATATATATATATATATATATATATATATATATATATATTACTCAAGTTCACTGTAAATGAATAAGATTCAGATAGAACCAGGAATAAAAGTAAGAACCAATAAATCAGGTTACACTAAATTAAAAAGGTGTTTCCTGCAAAGGAAACAACAGAATTAAGAAAATCTAAGGAATGGGATAAAATCTTTCCCGATAACTCTTCTGACAGAGGATTAGCATATAGGATATGTAAGGAATGAATAAAATCTTAACACCAAATATTCAAATAGCTCAACCAATAAATGGACTAAAGAAGTGAACAGACTTTTCTCAAAAGAAACACAAATGGCCAATATGTATATGAAAAAAATATTCAACATTATAGCCATTAGGAAAATGGAAAGTAAAACTGCACTGAGATTGCATCTTACCCAATCAGAATGGTTATCATCTAGAATAGAAAAGCAGTAAGTGCTGGTAAGCATACTAGGAAAAACAAATCTTTCTACACTGCTGGTGAGAAAGTAAATTCATACAGCCACTATGGAAGTCAATATAGAATTTCTTCAAAGAAAAACTAAAAATAGAAACACCATTGATCAAGCTATTCCACTTTTTGTTGTTGCTGTTGTTTTTGAAACAGAATCTTGCTCTGTAATCCTGGCTGGTCCTGAACTCACTATGTGGCTTAGGCAGGCCTTAAACTCTGAGCAATTCTCTTGCCTCAGCCTCTCAAGTTCTTGGATTACAGGCATGCACCACTATGCCAGCTTATGTGGCGCTAGGAAATCAAACCTGGGGCCTTGCACTTGTTACACAAGCACTGTAACTACTGAGGTATGCTCTAGCCATACCATTTTTGGCATATACCCAAAAGGAATTAAAGCCATTTTTCCATAGATATGCCTACCTACCCATTTTCATTATGGCAAAATACGCAATAGCCTAGATATGTGACCAGACTAAGTATTCATCAACAAATGAATGATAAATAAGATGTGCAATTATATACACCCATATGCATGTGCACGCATGCATACACACACACACACACACACACACACACACACAGTGTTATTCAGCCGTTAAAAACAAATTTTGTCATTTGCACAAAAAATAGATTTGGAGATAATAATAAACTCAAAGAGACAAAATTACATGTTCTCCATAGTATGTAGAGTCCATAAAAGATGCCCAGTAGAATGGAGACAATTACTAAATGAGAAGTAAGGAAGAAGGGGAAGGAAGAAGAGTGTAAGGGTAAAAAATAAGAAAGGGATCAAAGTATATTATACATATTGAAACCCTCCAAAAAACATGTGAAACTATGGAGTACAAGAAGCAAGAAGAGAAATGAGGGAGAATGTAAGGCATGTTATGTACATGCACAAATCTGCCAAAATGAAAGCCATTAATAATTAAAGAAACTCACAAATAAACCCATTAGTAAACCTATTAGTGCACAACCAATTTGCACTAATAAAAAATATGGGGGGGAAAAGAAGAGATTAGGTACAAAGAAGACACACATAAAGAAGTTCAAATAAAGACAGAAGCAGAAATTGGAGGGATACAGCTCACTGAAAATTCCCGGGATTGCTGGCAACCAACAGAAGCCAGAAAGAGGGGACAAGGAAGGAGGGATTCTTCCTACAGCTTTCAGAGGGAGCATGGCCCTGCTGCCTGGATGTCATGCTTCCAGCCTCCAAGACTGTGGAGGAATTCATTGCTGCTGATTTAACCAAAACAAAACAGAAAATATGATGACAGTTATTTGCCTAAGGTTAGACATTTACTGTTTTATATATTATTTTATGTAATTCATACATTTCACAAGTGAGAACACAAAGGACCAGGCACTCCAAAAACAGCTGAAGTCCTCCCAGTAGTCAAGACTGGGGCTAGTGTGCTATCCTAGGTGATTGAGGCTGGATGCTCTGCCACCTGGCAACTAGGCAGTGATAATCGTGACATTTTGTTAGGAGACTCAGTGGTGATTATTCAATATTCATGACAGTCAATTAGCAATAATAGTAATAACAGAAATTTTCTCCTAGTGGCAGTATCCTCAAAGACTTACAATCTTTCACACCTTAAGTGACTAGAAAATCATTTGGAAATGTGAATTCTAACCTACCTCTTTAGGCCAGAAATTTTAATTTCTCTTGACTTTCATTTCTACATGTAAGATATAGAATTGGGAAATATCTTAAGTTTCCTTTTAAATATGTAAAGCCCACTGGAGTCATCTTTTTTATTAAAGTCAAATCAGATGGTCGGTATGCTCACCTCTTATCTTAATATGGTCTAGGCTCTTCACTTTCCCTTCCAGAGGCCATATTTGGGCTTTAAGACTGCAGGGATTACTTCCTATCTACCCCTAAAAAGGCCACACAGAAGACCACCTCTCAGCTGTGGCCACACAACTAAGTATGATGCTTTCTCAGTTTCTCTTTCTGTCCGAAAGCCACTTCCAGGAGCTTGGCAACTGACTCCCTTGACCTTTATCCTAACAAAGCACCACCATTAATCACAAATATTTCCAGGTATTTCCAAGAGTATATAGAACAAGGCCACTTTGAGAACGAAGGAACACCTTACTATCTACACACTATTCGACTCTGCTTTGCCACCTCTGGTGGTTGGGGCAACGTCTTGGTCTAATTAAGGGAATTAAATAAACTCTACTTGTTTCGCCCTTTCTAAGCCTACTAACAACAAAAATTCCTGTCTAAACAGTACAAAAGCATCTCTTATGAGGGAGAGAGTTAAGCTAGACACAAGTGGGCTGAGTCTGAAGGGAGATTTCTTGCAGGCCCCAGATAGTTTTAAGTCCAAGTAGGTGGCCATCTGAGGGTGCTCATCAGCTTCCTTTTTTATTCAGTCACAGGGGACAAAAGTTAAACTCAACAAAGGAGGAAGCAAAAAATACCACTTCCCTCTTTCTCCTAATTAAAATATTATCTCTATAATAGATAGAAGCAAAGCCTTCAAATTTCCATGTGATTTAAAATCCCTTTATCAACACTGTGACAGAGAGCAAGAAAATTTACACACCCTGGGGCAAGACAGTGAGAATATATTCCAGTTCTGTGTGCAGAGTTGCAAATTGCTGCTGGTGATTTTTTTTTAAGCACAGATTTAGAAATAAATCTGCAAAGTGGCCAAATTAGTTACTAAATATTAATAGGACATATTGGATCGCCCTTTCAGAATTAAAACACTCTCAAGTCCTGTGTTAACAATGGTAGGAACAATTTTATTAATGGCAATCCATAGTTCATCTCTGAAAATCATTTCAAAAGAGAACATCAGAAAGCTAAAGGGCAAAATAGTCATCTACCTGATCTTTAACTGCACCCGGAGCCTCTCAAATTGCCTCCAGCCCTGTGTACTGTTTTGCGTTAAGGCTCCAGATAACTGTCTTAATAATAGTAAGTAATCTAAATTCCAATACTACCCTGTTAGCATTTCCACCCACAGCTGTTTTAAGTGACTCAGGGCCCTCCTGCTACAGAAGCTGGTATTCCCCATGACTTTAATAAGTTAAAAGATATCTATGTCAAGGAATTAATGGCTCTGTTTTTCTTCAGGGATTTAAAGTGTCGACTTTCCTGAGTTATGACTCTAACCAACCTCCAAATAAAAATTTCCAATGGCATTTAATCAGGCTTTTCTGGTAACTTCCAAATAGTATTTATCTGGTGTCCAAAGTAAAGTGCCATATCATCCCATGAGAGTAAATTTTACCATGGATCCAAGGTTCAGTGTCCGAGCAATGATGATCAAGGGCAAGAGCTAGCTCAGGGTTAAGCAGAAGCCATTGCTTCACCAAAGACAGGAGGTAGCCAACTGACTGTCAGATGGATCCCACAACTCCATGATTGAGCAGCCAGGTGCTGTTCTTTCTATCAGCAGAATGTGCAACTGAGGTAATCAGAATGCTCTTATTTAAAAAAAAAAAAAAAAAGCAGAACACTATTGGAGTTAGAAGCTGTGTGGAACCCAGCTGCTTCAGTTAATGGCCTTCCAGCTGCATAGTCTTGATGGTCGCTGCTTTTGCAAGTCTAAAGTGAGATGAATACCCAATTCCTGAATATCTTTTGAGCACTAAGTGCATTCAGAAACTTAATTACTTAGAACAGTATCTGGAACAAGGTATTATTCAATATATGTGCTACATACAATTAACTATTATTTCATCACTTTTGGGTCTTTATATAAAGTCCAGGGCCAAACGATGAAGCAAACTTTCTGACCTGCCTTAACATCTAAAGGAAGGTGTGTGATGGGTCATGTCTGCATTGGGAGGATTGGGAGGATCATGAACTCAAGACCCGCCTGGACTCTAAAGATAGTTCAAGGCCAACCTGGACTACATACTGAGATCCTGTCTCAAAATGCACAGAATACACAAACACACACACACACACACACACACACACACACACAGCCCTACAGGGACTAATACTTTGAGGTCTCTTTGGATTTGATTAGATGATATAATCTGTATCTTGCGATGTCATTTAATAGAGGCAGTAAAGTACACAGTTTTTAAAAATACAAGTATTCACCCCAAAAAGGCCAGCTCATATACAAGGGTTGTGGGTTTTTCTCCCTGGTAACTTCTCTAATTCCACTCTATGTGGTTTTCTAATAAGAGAGAGATCTGCGCAATTCCTAACTGGCTGCCATTCTCTCTCCTCCCACTACCTGGATGCGCAGTTTTGATGGACTAGTGGAGAAGGAGAAATGCCACATACTCTCACTATTAAGCTAGGTTATGATGCATGGAGATTCCTGAAAGGAATTTGACCTTCATTTCCAAATCCTGGCTGAGTGGCAAAGTCAAAGCCCTTTCTTAATAAGCAATGGAAAGGGTTGGACTGGACTGTTCCTTGTTATTCTACAGAACATGAAAACACTCTGTGCCTCAGCTTTGGGTTTCTTGGACCAAAATTGTGAGGCAACAGGAAATGTCCCATTTAACATCCTGTTATATTTTTGCCTGTTTTATCCTAATAACTTCTTTACCTTGGAATGTACTAGGAAACTCTAAGTGACCCGCAAAATGTCAGTGAAGCTATATACAATGAAACAAAGAACCGTGAAGAGAGCCTTTTGCAGTCAGACAGCAGAGGAAATATCACCGTGTTCAGTGTTAAGAGTGGTCACAGATCAAATTAACCAAAGGCAAGCTGTCCTCACTCAGAACTTCCCAGACAGTAAATAATAAAATGGATTGAATTTATTTTGGCAGGCAAATAGAATTTAGCTATTGTCTTCCTGTCCTATAAACAGTTTGTGTTGTGGTGTGTACGTGTGTGTGTGTGTGTGTGTGTGTGTGTGTGTGTGTGTGTGTGTGTAAGGAAAAAAACAGATGAAAAGAATAGGGGAGATCACAGGTCAACTTTTAAATAAACTCAGTGCTTTTTCCAAAAGCAGTGCCAAGTTCACACCAGGCATAAGAAAACTAGACCGAACAACTGAAAATGTAATCAATTGCCAGTGCCCTTGAAGCCACAGGGCACCGAGCAGCAGCTGGCAGGGCTTTGTGAGCAGCAAGTCCAATCACAATGCAGACATGCCCCCATCTACTAGAGAAGGTCCAAAGAGATGGTGGTATTTTTATCATTTTGAAGCAGGGTATTAATTCTGTCACATGGCCAGCTATCAAGGCTGAGTCCAGGCTTAGGATTTAAAATATACCCCAGCCCAGGCAAGAGTTGGGACAGAGGGGCTGTGAGAGGAGTTGTTAGTTGTTAGTCAAGAGCCACAAAGTTTCAGGTTGATATATTTAAATCTTGAATCTATTTCAAAGCAGAATGACTGCAGTCAATGTGTTCTGTATTACAAAATAAATTTTAAAAGTCTTACCCTAAAAATGATAGGTAAATGAGGTGAAAGATATGTTAGCTTAGTTTAATGATTCTACCCAGTATAGATATACATCAGTCTATCAGTGTACCCCATACAGGATTTTGTCAATTAAAATATTTTGACATATCAGAAAAATACATATAACATATCCAAATCCATTCAAAAAGCTATTATTTTAGAGTTTATCATGCCTTTACACATTTATTATTTAATTTTACTATATCAGATATCAGATGGGAGATGTTAGGTCTGGTGACCAAAAGAAATTATAAATGTCTTGTATGTATAGCATAATTATCACTTTCACATAACAAAATATAACTTGCCTCCCACATATTACCATTTTATCTGTGCATTTAACTACTTATAGTGAGTCTACTTGAATAAAGTCCATAACCTGAAGATTTCCTACCTCATGTCCCTTTGGAGTCTTGCAAAAACAATATATAATGCTTGCAATATAAAATCAAGCCTAAGCTTAATTATCCTGTAGCCTATTTCCTGAGCTTAATTAACTTTTCTGAGCAGTTTCTACTGCAATGAAGTCTAGGCCCATCCTGTATTATTTAGTGTCACAATTTCCCTTCTCCCTTAGTTCCAAGGACATCACAAGTTCTCTCCAGTCCTAATTGTCACAGCAAATGCACATATATGAGAACTGAGAAGCAGCTATAACCAAAATTAAGAATGTGCTGCTGTGCAGACTAATATAGGGACAAAAATCTATGGGCATGCTATCTATAATCCCTGTGAGCCTCTAACTAACCTTAAATATTTCATTATCTTGTTAAGTAAATTCAGATTACGGATTCAAATCCTTGTCATTACAGATCGGGTTATTTTAGAATTACAAATTGAGTCCAGGCCAGCAGCCCTTTACAAGCTAGAATATGACATACCATGCATACTTCAAGGTGTCTTCCTTCTTTATTCTTATTCACACAAGTACTCTGCACTAAGACTGGATGTGGCAAAATTTTCTGTCTCTTAAAAACATCTGGAGCTGAGAAGGTAGCCCCATGACAGAGTACTTGCTTAATATGCACAAAACTCTGGGTTCAAAACCCCAAGATCCACCTAAATATAGAATTAGCCATAAATTTTAGGGCTCACTGTATTAGTCCAGTAGTGGGGCACTCATCTAGCATGCATAGGGCCATGGGTTTTATCCCTAGAATTACAGGGGAAAAAAGAAAAAGAATAAATGGAGAAGGAAAGAAAAAAATTCTGAACTCCTTCAAAGCAGTAGAGTTAATGTGGGCTTTCAAGCCCAGTAGATTGAAAAGATTGGAATCAAGAAAAGTTGTTTCATGAGCTCAGGAGTCACAGGCAAGTTACTGTCTGGGAGTCTAAATTTTCCTATTATTGAATATGAGTAACAGCTAATGCCCCATTAGGGTTGTAATGAGTAAATGAGATAATCAGTGGACTCCCTTCCTTCTTTCTTCCCTTGTGAAAAATGTTTTATAGAAGAAAAGTGTTTCCTTCCTGGGAAAGTTAGCAGTTGGTTTTTAACATACCAGTGTGTTTTGCAAATGGCTCAGCAGGCACCTAAAAAGGAAAACCAACTTGAAGAAGAAGGAAGCTTTCTATTAAGATAAGAATGAACCTGGAGGACAATGCGCGAAAACCTGAAGGTTGTTTGTAAGAAGAAGTAAACACAAAGTAATAAATAATCAGACCTGGCAGTGCAGACCTGTAATGTCCCAGACATGCATCATCTACAAAAAGTGAAGCATGAGATCTCTAAACTCTGAGTAATGAGATGGAATCACTGATGAAACTCTGTCAGCATAGAAAAATTCAGGACCACAGTGTTTCATTCTACAAGACCAGAATTACCTTGACAGCAAAACCAGACAAAGACTGTTACATCACACACCAATATCTCTGATAAACCTGGATGCATAAATTCTCAACAAATAACTAGTAAGCTGAATCCAAAAAATACTACATTCCATGATAAAATGGAATTTATCCCAATGATGCAAGGATGCTTTGACATAAGCAACTCAACAAAAACATATCACACCAAAATAATGAAGGAGAGGGAAACATGATCATCTTAACAGATGAAGGAAAAGGTTTGATAAAATTCAGCATCTATTTAAAATTTAAAAATAAAAACAAAATATTAAGTATAAAAAATATTTGTTTTTACTTAAGGTGCATTTGCTCAGCATACACTACATTCTGGGTTGATCTCTGTGCATCAAATATAGATTAGCTGGCATGGTGGCACACATCTGTAATTCCAGCACTTGGAAAGCTGAGGCAGGAAGATTGCTGTGAGCTTGAGGCCAGCTTGGGCTACAAAGTGAGCTCAGGACCACCTTGGACTACAGAAAAGACCTTGTCAATAAATAAATAAATAAAGTCTGTACATGACAAATCCACAGCAAACATACTACAAAATGGGGAAAAACTAAAATTGTGTCCTCAAGTATCAAGAATAAGACAAGAATGTCCACTTTCACCATTCCGATTTAACAGGCTATGAGAAGTCTTAGCCAGAACAATAAGAACAAGAAATAAAAAGCATCTAAATAGAAAAGGAGAAAATAAAATCATCCCTATTTGTAAACGACATGATTTTGTATGGAGAAAAATATAAGGACCTCACCAAAAAGCTAATGAAACTAGCAAATTCAGTCAGGCAACAGATAGAAAAATCCACATACCACATAAGTGTGGTGGCACATGCCTGTATTCCCACCTACTGTTTGGGCTGAGACAGGAGGGTTACATGAGCTCACAAGTTCAAAATCTGCCTGAGCAACACACTGGTACCCTCTGTCAAAAGAAATAAAAACAAAATCAGCACATAAAAATCAGTACTTTTTAATATACTATCAAGAAAATTCTGCAGAACAAATTAAAAAGGAATCTTATAATAGCTATAAAAATTAAATACCTGGAAATAAATCTTACCAAAGAAGTCAATATTCATAATATTAATGTTCTGTAGAATGGCAATTACATAATGCTAATAAAGAAAACTGAAAACAGAACAAAAGAACAAAACAGAAAAGAAAGACACGCTGTGTTCATAGATTGGAAGAGTTAATATTATTAAAATATCCATACTACCCAAAGCAATCTACAGGTTCAATGCAAGTCCTATCAAAATATCAATGACATTCCTCACAGAAATAGAAAGGTACTTCTAAGATTTGTAGAACAAAATATTTCTAATAGACAAAGCAATTCTGAGCAAAAAGGACAAAGTTGGAAGCATTACAATGCCTGACTCCTAAGCATACCTCAAAGCTAACAGTAGTCAAAGCACAAGGATCCTTACATACAGAGGAGGAACAGAATTCTCTTCAATGAGTAGTGCTGGAAAAACTGGACATGCACAGGTAGAAGACAGGACTAGACTCCTAGTCTCTAACCAAATATCAACTTAAAACCGATCAAAAACTTCAATAGAAACCAAGACTACAAAATTGCTGGAAGATAATGAGGGGACTCATTTCAAGGCACGGTCTGGGAAAAATTCTTTTAGATATGATCCCTAAAAGACAAGCCAACAAAAGCAAATCTTAACAATAGGATTACATCAAAGCAAAAGTTTCTATGCAACAGAGGAATCGACAGAATGAAAGTACACTCTACACAAAGAGACATTTGCAAATTATTTGCCTGACAAGAAATTAGTATCCACAGTACAAAAGTACTCAACAGCAAAAAAGCCCCCAACAAATAATTGCATTTAAAAATGGGCAAATGACTTGAGTAAACTTTTCTCAAAAGAGAATATACAAATGACCAAAAAGTTTATTGAAAAAATACCCCGTGTTATTAATCAGGAAAGTGCAAAGCAAAGCCACAATGACATTTCATCTTGCTGCAGTCAAAATAGCCACTATCAAAGGAGACAAAAAATAGTAATAAAGCTGTTAACAAGTATGTGAAGAAAGGAGAAGTCTCTATGCAGGCCCGGTGGCACAGGCTTGTAATCTGGGAGACACTCTGGAAGGCGGAGGAAGGATTGCAAATTCAAAGCCAGCCAAGTTCACAACTCAATGAAACCCTATGTCAAAATTTAAAAATGGCTTTGGTGTGTAGCTCAGTGGGAAGACCCTGGACTTGTTCCCTAGTACAAGAAAGAGAGGAAGAGAGACAGAGACAGAGAGAAAGAGAAACAGAGAGAAAGAGACAGAGAAAGAGAGAAAAAGAAAAAGAAAAAATACCCTATTAGGAGAAATGTAAATTAGTGAAGCCATTATGTAAAACAGTTCAGAATTTCCTTTAAAAGCTAGAAATAAAATTATCATCTGATCTGGAAACTCCACTATTGAATATGTACAAAGAGGAATTGAAATCAGACACCAGTGTCATGTGTTAATTGTGGCACTGATATTCACAATAGCCAAGATATAGAACCTACTCAGGGGGCCATCAGCAGATGAATGGACAAATTGCAAATACAGACAACGGAGTATTATTCTGCATTAAAAATAAAATGCTTTTCTTCGTAACCTCATGGATGAAACTAGAAGACATTTCATTAAGTAAAACAAGTCAGGCACAGAAAGCCAGAACCCACATGTGTCCACTTACAGGAGGAAGTTAAAAAGTTGATCTTAAGGAAGTAGAGAATAGAATGGCGGTCATCAGAGCCTGGCAGGACCGCGGAGATGGGGTCAGCAGAGGCTCACTGACAGCTGCAGAGTCCAGCTGGGTAACAAGAGTGATTGCCCGTGTCCCATAGCACAGCAGGATAACTGCTTGACAATAACTCAATGACTATGTCAAAATAACTACTAAAGATTTCTTTTTTTCCACATTTCTAGTGTGGATTGGCTATACAGATTGATGGCGCTCTTCTTGGCATATCTGTATATACACATAATACACTTCAAACACTAAATGTTCTCCACACTTAGAAATGAGCCAGGGACAGTGGCACATGGCTAATCCCAGCACTCTGGGAGGCTGAGGCAGGAAGACCACACGAGCAAGCTCAGCCTGGATGATTTAACAACTCAGCAAGACCCTGTTTTGAAATAAACAAAAAAGGGGGGTGGGGGAAGCTAAGGATGCAGCCCAGTGCAAAGGCCCTGGGTTCAATTCCCAGCACCAGACAGACAAAAAAAAAGTAGTGATAAGTGTCTGTGGTGACAGATATGCAATAACTCTGATCCAATTGATTATATAGAGTAATGTATACAACACAATCACGTACAATTACTATGTGTCAATTAAAAATAAATGTATCTTTGTTTTAGGAGGGGTTGTTCTGAGCCACTGAAAGCAGTAATCTACATTCCAAGTCTGTACTCCACCAAGAGTACAGACTCAGGTCAGTGCTGCTGGGCAGGCTGCTGCCCACGTGAGGTCTTCAGCAAAAAGCAACAGAAAACACCATCTGTGGATCTTTGGCTCAGGTGGTATATGATGCCACATCACCCACCAGCACCAATGATAATGGCTGTTACTTCGAATACGCTCCCTGGGCCCATAGGCTTGTTCGCAGGTACGGTACACAGTGACTCTGCTCTCCTGGGCTGAGTCTCCTGTTCCTAAGGGTGTCAAGGCTGAACCCCCATGTTACTAGGGCTGTGACAATTACTGAGGACCTGGTATGTTACTGCTCTAACTGTCCTCATGTCCTCTCACAGACCAGGGGGAGTTCCCCACCATGTTCATCCCCTTGCTGCCTTCATTCTGAGTTCTGCATGAAATGACCCTCAAGGTTTAGTCCAAACATCTCCAAAACCAAACTCCCAGATGCAGGGGACCTTTTGTTTCTCATATGTCACCAGTGATCTTGGCCATCACACCTTTACAATTCATGTTAGTCCTTTTTATACATTAAATAATTAAACTCAGCCTTGAGAAGAAACAAAGCCTCCAGAGTCTGTGCCTGAATATCCTCCCGCCTGTGTATCCCTCCTGGCCTCCCACACACTCCACTGCACAACCCTTAAATCATCCCCACACGCCATTTTCTTGTACCTGCCAACAGCATCCACTGTCTAAATGCAGCCAGCAGCTGTTTATTTACAATTAGATCTGCCAGCTGGAAAGCAAACATTCTACGTTACCGAATCAATCAATGTTGCAGGGAAAGAAAAAAAACAGGTACAGCATGAAATGAAGGACAGGAACATTACATTATATCACAGCTGTCCTTGTCCAAGGCCATTAGATCTTCTCAGCACTGAGAAGTAATATAACTATAGTCTATGATCAGCTGACTTCCAACTGCAGATTTGACATCTAAAAAATATAGCCCACAAGAGGTAAAGATTTGAGTCTTAGAAGCCTGTAGACTTCGTCTGATGGCACGAACAATTCCGTCCTGAGGGTGGTTCTCTATAATGGAATTGTTTTCTAGCTACCCTCCACTTTATCACTTTTATTTTCCCTTTTACTTAAACAGTGAGCACAAGTAGTGAGTAGAACTGACACACACATACCGATATTGGGACTTCAAAATACACCGTCATGTACATATACATAGTCCTGGGCAAGCGTCAGTTTTTGTGTATGCATTGGGGGCACGTTCTTATTTTGGAAGTCTTGAGTAATGATTGGCCTCTCATCATAAAGTGACCCTTTACAATCTTCAGGTTTGCTTTTTTTTTTTAACTTACTCATTTATTGGTGTCTGGCTTTGACCTGACTACTAGTGCATATAGCTCAAGTTACGACATCTGTGTCTGGTTAAGCATGAGAGCAACAATTTAGTAGGAATACAGCAGTAAGGGTCCAACAATATGGGTTAGGCTCAAAAACTGAAGTTCAGATTGGTGCCACTTTTTCTAAGAGTATTTTTGGTAGAATCATCATGGTAGATGAGGGTCATGAAGGAGAAAGAAGGGCTATTACCACAAAAGTGGAAGAGCAATAAACAGAATACAGTCCATCAATTAACACTTTTCACCCACAAATCTCCATACTAATGCATTCACACCTGTCTACACTCTCAAATGCTCACTGCAAATTGACTTCAAGGAAACCCTGTAATATTTGTCTCTGGCCCTAGTATACTACAAACTTGGCCTCCTCTTTCTGTGTGTTTTTTTCCTAACAGGAAATTATTGCACTCGGTGTGAATGCAGGAACATCTGCTATAGTCTCTAACAACCTATTGGAAATGTCTAGCCAAACAGGCTGCAGACCCCCTCTGCCCTCATTAGAGCATACACTGGCAGTCAACAGAAACACATTAAAACTTGGAGAGCATAAGGAAACAGGAAAAGATAGAAAAAGGGCTTTGGGAGAATAAATAAAACATACCCAGACAACTTTTTCCATTCAGGCTTTGTTTTTAGCCACAGACTCAGTCTGCACTCACTGCATGCACCTATCTATTACAAAGGGAGTACAATGAGTCACCTGAGAATATAAAGTAGACTTGGAATTTACCGGAGAGGACATAGATTAAAATTAGAAGCAAATTCTGAGAGACAGATCTTAAATAACAGGTGAACTTCAAGAAGGGTCAGACTAAGGAAAGGCCTTCATACCTTTCATGACCTCCAAAGGTGAAAGAGGACAAGGTCTCGAGCCAAGGCAAGGTGAGTAAAAATTGGTAGAGTGGTCCCAGAGTTGGGGAGACTATACTGGAGACAGAAGATCATAGATAGTTACTTGCTGTGCTGTTCCTGCAACCAGATAGGAACATTGCGAATGCTGAAATGAAGAGTTTTCCTCTCTCAACAGCTCAGCAGCAACAAACAGATTTTGTGTGAGCTACTCAAAATCAGTTATTAGTTTCTTTCATCCTTGTTGCTTTCTTTTGTTCCTGGAAGAGTCTCATTTCTCCTCACCTTATGTGCTCATTCCCACCTCTTATGATGTCCAGGTATCATCATAGTTGGTTCAATTATTTTCTTGACTGTGACTTAAGATAACTACGGGGGAGGGGGATCTTTTTGGAAAGAAATGGTAACAGATCCAAAGGAAGGGCCAAGTGAACAGCCAGACCTGAGGCAGAATGGAAACCAGGGCAATGCTGGGGAATAACAGGCAGCCTCTTCAAATCGCAAAAGAAAGAGTCAAAGACAAGCATTGTTCAGTTTTGACCTGCTCAAGACTCAAATTCTCAGGTTGGGTTGTGTACCCACTCTTGGAAAGAATAGTCTGGGCCTGCAGACTGAGATTCCTGTGCAGGCTGTCTGAAGAGAAGAAGGTCTCAAATGCTGGTTCAGAAGAAGGTAGGCTGGGACAATGCAGGCATTGCTAGTAAGCACACACCAGCCATACATGATGTGCACGTGAGGCAATGGGATAAAACTCAGAGAAACTATATCCAGAGCTCAGTTCTTCAAAGTACAGGTCCATCCAACTCCTCTTTATTTTGCTGCTAAACACCTCTCCCTCCAGCACTTGCATTTGGTACATTTTATTGTTTTCTGTATTTCAGTATTTAACTTTCACACTGTGCATTTAGCAAGCTTCAACCCCTGATATGGTCACAACGTGAGACCCTCCAAAATTCAAGTGTTGAAACTCCATCTCCACTGTAGAGGTATTAGGCGTAAACGCTTTCAGAAAGTGATGACATTATTAGAACTGTCAGGAATGAGATTAGTGCCCGCGTAAGGCCAGGGGAGCTTGTTTGCTCCTTCCACCATTTGTGGCCAAAGTGAAAAGTCAGCAATCTGCAACTCAGAAGAAGGCCTTCATCAGATCCCATCCACACCAGCAGCCTGGCCTTGGAATTTCCAACCTCCAAAACTGAAAGAAGTAACTTTCTTTATAAGCTATCCAATGCATGGTGTCTTGTTACTAGAGCCCAAATGGGCTAAAACAAATCAAGTTCACCCTTTACATAATTCCAATTAATGGTTTTTAGTACAAAGAACAAGATAACACTACAGAAAATATCTCCAAAAATTATAAGGCATGTTCAATGTTATCAGTGCTGAACAGTGAACTTTCCGCCATGGCTGAAGTGTCCTATATCTAGGCTGCCCAATATGGCAGCCACTAATCATGTGACAAGTGCAACTGAGAAATTGAGTCGAATTTTGTTTCAGCCAAATTTATGCTTATATTGGATGGTAAAGAAAAGATATACAATATCCAAGAAATTCCTTATTCCATTTTTTATTTGTGTGGCTTTCATAATCTTATTTACATTTCATGTATGCCACCAATGTGGAATGCATTGTTGAAAGCCAAATTCACAACTACGTTCCTGAGAGGGTTATCAGCAACTATCTGAACAAAAAAAGGGCTAATCAGGCTACTTTCTCCGTACTGTGACAGAACACCTGACATTGCAATGTAAGAAGAGAATGACTCATTTAGCTCCCAGCTTCAGAGGTTTTACACAGTCCATTCACTGGCAACCAGCAAAGTTGAAGTACATAGCAGAGACTGGAGAGCAGAAAGACGAATGAAGAAGGAGTAAGCCACATCTGGAGACTCAGGCAAGCCCAGAGCTTCCAGCTTTCAACACTGGCTCTGGCTGTACATGGATGTATGGCCTCGGGAGGATCTGGTTTTTTGTTTGTTTGTTTGTTTGTTTTTGTTTTTGTTTTTTGGAGACAGGGTCTCCCTCTGTAGTCCAAACTAGTCCTGAACTCACTATGGAGCCCAGGCTGGCCCCCAACTCATGGCAAGCGTCCTGCCTCAGCCTCCCAAGTGCTGGTATGACAGACATGCTCCACCACACTGGATCTACATAGTACTGAGGAATAGAACTCAGGGCATTGTGATTGCTAAGCAGCATTCTAACCACTGTGCTATTCCTCCAGCCCTGGAAAATCTGATTCTTTTGTTCTTTAAAAAAGTAGGGGCTAGACTAAATGCTTTTGCATCTCTTTGTCAACTCTAATGCCGTAAGTTTTTTTTTTCCTCCCATGAAAATCTGGAGGGTGTAAAACATTGATTATAAACATAGATAGATACAGAATCTAGGCTGACAAACTAAGCAAAATTTACCAGGTGGGGCCTGGAGCCAGTGGAAACACACATGCCCTGGCCAGCCATACAACTGGGGTGATAACTCGTGCTGGGATCCTAGCTTTCAAAAAGATCAGAGATAAAAATAACAAAATAAAAAACAGCTGGCATCTAAAGGCATGTTCAAGAAAATCTCATTTACACAAAATTCACTTGCAGGCAATGTGTGACAGACTGCTTCAGGTAGATTACAGCCAAACGCCTAAGCATTCACACTCTGCCCCCCTGAGTGACCCCACGCCCACCCCACCTGACCCCATCACGGCCACCTGTGGTTTTCTGACCTCCACATTCCTCTACTGTTTTGCTTACATTTGTGCTTCTAAGTTCTCCTTAGGTGTGTCAAACAAAATTCATAATGCAATGTTGACTTCTAGTTCAATCTACAACATCACCACACTTGTGTGGTGACTACTTGTAATTGGAAGGCAGAAAGGTCATCATAAAGTCCCGAAAGTAACAGCTGCCGTCTTTCATTTACCATTCATGATGCTACAAAGAGAAGTCGAGTACAAAGGGCCCAGGGTTTTTGTGAGCATTAACAACTGCTCTGTGGGAGAGAAATTCGACCGACTCTCAGAAAGAACAGCAAAATAACGACATCTTAGGAAAGTCTAGCCTGTTAACTCCACAAATCTTACTGCAGTAAGAGATTGCAACCACCAGATGGAAGCATTGTATCATTTAAAGAAACTCAGCTCTTGCAGGGCATTTCTTTAAAAAAAAAAAAAAGTCTTCGCCCATTGTCAAATGAAATTACATGCTTTCTTGATTTCTTCTTAGCTGTTTTTTTTTTTTGTAGTTTTCAATTATTTGAAATTTACTATAATTATGGCTTAAGCCATTCACCCTGAAGTGGGTCATAAATGTTTAAAATGACTAGAATTACCCACAATATTCAGAGTTAGAGTTAAATGGAGTGAAACTATATAAAAAAGTAGTTTTAATGAATTTGTTTAAATAATCCTTGACAATTATTAAACTGTTTGTGTTGCAGACTCCTGAGAATGGCAACTATTGTGTCTAGTAAGAGGAAATCCTAGATGGTAAGATTCGTGTTCTGCAATCCAGGAAATACTGCTCTCAAGAGACAGTATGGATAACAAAGAATTTCTTTTAAAATACAAAAGTTAGGCTGGGATATAGCACAGCAGTAGAGCACTTGCCTGGTGTGCTTAAATCCACAGATTCTAACACTGCAAAAAAAAATTCTTAAGCACAGGATTTGTAATTTCATACACTGTAGAAATATCACCAGTGTTCAGATTTTTTAACTGTAATGCTTAGCAAACTGGACCCCAGCCAAAAGGAAAGCACTCTCTTCTCCTATCCCCTCTTTCACCTACTTATACAGCAATTTTAAATTCATTATAAGAAATATCTATCACCTCAATTTGAAACAAATTAATTTTATCACTAAAAATACACACACACACATACACATTCATAATACCATTTCCTACATAAAAAGTAACAATTTCTTATTATCACATATTCAAAAGGGTTCTAATTTTCCAGTGTTGTTATATCACAATATCTTAGACCAGGTAATTTATAAGAAACAAAAATTAATTTCTTGTAAAATCCAAATTCTGAAAAATCTAATGTACCAACAGGTTCAGTGTCTGGTAAAGGCCACATTTTTTTTTTCTTGAGACAGGATCTCACTCTGTAATCCAGGCTGGTCCTGAACTCACTAAAGACCCCAGGCTGGTGATGGACTCACGGCAATCCTCCTCCCTTAGCCTCCCAGGCTCTAGGATTACAGGCATGTCTACCACACCCACCTTAAAGGCCACTTCCTTCTTCTAAAATGGCTCCTGCTCCTGTATACCCATGAAGCAGATAAACCAACAGCTCCTTCTCATCTTTCCTGTAAGGAAGTTCCCATTTATAATGGTTCCAACTCCATGACTAACAACCTCCTGAAGGCCCCATCTCTTACTACAACAAGACTTGACAATTAAGTTTCAACATGTGAATATTAGGGGAATACAGTCAGACCATAGAATTTTGCCTTTTGCTTCAAAAAAATTCATGTTCTTCTGGTATGTAAAAATATGTTAATTTTGTCCCAATGATCCCAAAAGTCTTATTCAAGCTTCAACTTAAGAGTCTGAAGTCCAGAGTCTCACCTTCATACCATCTAACAGGTAGGTACACGTGAGACTCGAGGTATGATTCTTTCTGAGGCAAATTCCCTCAAAGCTGTGGGCCTATAAAATCAAGCTAGGTTTCCAAAACACAGTGGTGGGACAACCACAGGACAAACATTCCCACTCCAAAGGGAAGAGCAAAGAAACCAGAAAAGGGTACTAGGTCCCAGGTAAGGCTAAAACTCAAAAGACAATTTTTTTTTTTTTGAGCTCTGCAGTCCAGGCTGGACATGAACTTACTAAATAGCCAAAGATGGCTTCAAACTCATGAAAATCCTCCTACCTCAGCCTTCTGAGTGCTGGGATTACAGGCATGTACCACCACACCTACCTATCATGTGAGGGACCAAACCAGATGCCTCATACTTCTAGGCAAGAGCTCTAAATCACTGAGCTATGCCACCAGCCCCAACATTAATTTTTGAGGCTTAAGAATCATCTACTTTGACTCCATGCCCTGCCTTTTGGACTCACTAGGGAAAGTGGTGAGGATTGGGCTGCTCTGGCCCCAGGCATCAGGTAGCCCACCCCTTGGCTTTACTAGGCACAGTCCATGCTCCAACTCTCAAGAGCTGGAGTTGTGTGCCCATATCCTTCCCAGGCTGGTGTTGCATGCTGGTGGCTCTACAGATCTGGATCTGGGGCAGCCAGATTCTCATGGCTTTATGAGGTATTGGCCTAACAGGGGCCTCACTGCCAAGCCGCCTCTGCCTGGTCCCAAAGGTTCTTGAGGCATCCTTTGAGAGCAGGTGGAGGTAGGCACACCCCTTCTGCTCTTCCTCTCTAAGCACCTGCAGAAGTGGCACTTCAAATGGGCCCCCAGTTTCTCACTATGCCTTCCAGAAAGGTTGCCCATGACATCTGAGCCAAAGCTGGGGCAGGTGAGGAGTCCTGAGCAAAATGTGTGGAACCAAAACTTGGAGTGATGCTGGACAATGAGCCCCAAATTTTCAGAAGTGCCCAGAGTTCCCCTTGGAAACTATTCTGCCCACAAAACCCCATCATTAGCGCTGGACAGTCACAGTGGCCTGAAAGATTGAACATGCCTCTGGGGTCATTCTTCCAAGGCCTAATGAATAGAATCTGCCTTTCTTCTAGCCACAATAATCTCCTTATCCAGTATTTATCTAGACCCTGGGTAACTCTCCCAAACTGCTTGTTTTATTCCTAATGTAATTAGCCTGAAATTTTTTCAAAGTCTAAGTTCTGTTTCCCTTTGGATTGTAAATTCCATCTTTAATATATCTTTCACATTTTACTATAAGCAATCAGGAAGAGTTATCCAGCATCCAGGATAATTTACTTAAAAATTTCATCCAACATCCACCATTGTTAAGTTCTGCTTTCTACAAAGTAGTAGGCCTTGAACAATTCAGCCAGATTCTTTACTACTTTGTAACAAAGACAGCCTTTCCTAAAATTCCCCACTCTAAGTCTTCCTTTCTGAGATCATCATCAAAATGGCTTTTACTATCCATATTTCTATTGGCATGAATACTTACATAATTTCTAGGAAGAGTGAGAGTTTCCTGACAGCTCTCTTCTTCTTCTAAGCCCTCACCAGAACTTCCCCTAGTGTTCCATCCACAGCAATGTAGGCTTTTCCCAGCATGCACTTCAAAACTGTTTCAGCCTCTACCCACTCTTAGTCACAAAGCTGCTTCCCTATTTCAGGCATTTGTTACAAAGGGAGCCCAGTTCTTGGCAACATTCTTCTATTACATTCTTGTTACTGTAACAAAATATGTGGCAATTTATAAAGAGCAAGAGGTTATTTTCTCACTGTTTTAGGGAGTGAAAAGTCCAAGATCGGGGTACCAACCATTTCAGTATCTGACGAGGGCCCTCTATTTCCAAGAGGGTGTCTCTTGCTGCATCTTCACATAGCAAATGGACAAACCGCTCCCCTGTAACTGTATGTGTGCATTTGCTAGGAAGAAAACCCAAGGTCTCGTGCATACGAGGCAGACAGTCTAACAGTAAGCTACATTCTCAGACCATTCTTGTACTCTTTCTTTTTAAATAAAGGCACCAGTCTTATTATAATGGCTCCACCCTCATAAACTAACCACCTTCTAAAGTTTCTACCCTCTTAACACCATCACATTAAGTGTAGAGGACTTCCGGGCAAGATGGCAGCTGAGCAGGATCCTCTGTTTAGCGCCTCCTCCTAGACCCACCCAAAACCTATCTGTTCAGCTTAGCTCCAAAAATTAAAAGACAACCAACAGGAAAGTCAGAAACATTAAGGAAGGATCAGAGTCTAAGAATACACCAGCCTGGGAAACCACCCCATGGCCCCAGGAAGGGTCATGAGCAGCAATGAGCAGCCAGTAGACACAGACATGAGGTATACCTAGAGACCTGAGAGCCAGGAAATAAGTAGCTGGGCAGCACCAGCACCCGACCTGGGAAGAGTGAGCTTGCCAGTAGAACAAACTACAAATGTACTACTGTCGGCTTTCTCTGTGAAAAGGTCTTCCTGCAGCTCAGAAGAATTGCTCAGAAGAAGCAATTCTCAGCAATGCTCCACTGAGAAGTAACTTAGTCAGGAAACATATTGAGAAAAGCCTTAGTCTAACCTGTTTTGGCTAAGAGATGCCGTTGACGGGTCACACCAAGGACTTCAGGGTTACTCTTAACTAGTCCCTGGGAAGGCGGTAGCACAAGACAACCACGGAGAATGATTGTTTTGGGTCACAGTGAGAGCAGGTCCAGGAGGGCAGAGGGCCCCACCCACGGGTGAGAAAAGCCAGGACAGACAGGACAGGTTTGTTGAGGGGGGTGAGTGCAAATGAAACAGATTGGATGCCATAGGACTTTCAGGTCCCCGTTGCTGCCTACTGCCAGCACAGAACTCAGAGGGCTTTTAGCTCCTCCTACTCTCCTTTATATACATTCACAGAAACACCTTACTTTGTCCATTGGAGTAAAGTTCCTCAGGTAAGACATGCTTCCGCAGATCTGGACACAGAAAGTGTAGGGGGAAATCTTATCATCAACACTCAGAAAAAAACTGAGCAAAATCAAAGCTAGCCAATCAATTGTTACCATCTCCTCCCCAATACCTGGTCGACAAGGGATGCTACCACAAGGAAAGAGACTACTAGTCCAAGATACACAACACAGAGAACATTTTTAGACTCATCTCAGTTGTTCTTTTAGAGACAGTTTTTGCAATCCTAACTGATCTGTAATCGTCAGGAACAGAATCATGAAAAAAATAAGGCAATGAGACACTGCAGAACACCCAACTACCCAGAAACTAATATGGACCCTGAAATAGTGGAATTTATAGGATAGGATGTCAAAACTAGTGGACAAGCACTCAATCAGTTCAAGGAAGACATAATTAACCAAATGTAAGAGAGGTTTAACGAGCTTAAAAAGAAACCTACTAAACAGTAATAGTCTTAATTGATAAACGGCTTAGTGAATTTATAGAAGGCACAAAAGCTGACTGAGATAAGCAAGGCAATGCGAGATATGAAAGAACATTTCGGTACAGAAATAAGAAATCTGAAAAGATATCACATTAAGTTTCTAGACATCAATTTTGGATGATACATGTAGATCCTAACAAATGCCTTCAATTTTGTTTTTACTGTTGAGAGTGGTTTCATTATGCTGTCTTAGGCTGGTCTTGATCTACCAGATTCAAGTGATCCTCCTGCCTCAGTCTCCTGAGTAGCTGAGACCTCAGGAGGCTGTCAAAATACACAGTTTCAGTTTTTTTTTTTTTTTTTTACTTTTTTCAGTACCTTTTAATCTTGCTCACTCCTTCCCAAATTACAGTAGGCAGATGATCTTGAGTCTGGGTTCAGAATCACAACCTTGGGAGAAGCAGCTGTAAAGTCAATGAGCCAAAAGGGTTTGACTCAAGCTATTTAAACAAGGGCTTAATCCCAAAGAAACACCTCTCAAAATGAAGACAAGTCTGCCCCATCCCCATTTAAAGAGGTGTCATAAAAATAAATTACTTTTTTTGTTTTTAAGTGTTGAAATGGACCCAGAGCTTCACACATACTAGGAAGTGCTACACCACTGAGTACCATCCCAGTCCCTAGAAATAAATTTCTGACAGTTTTATAATAGCTATTTTAATCCCTGATTTCAGCAGTCATGACCACAAAAATAAAGTCAATTCTCAGAGCACACTAATACAAGTTTACTAATATGTTCATTGTAAAGAACATTCTTTAACTTCTTTTCATTTAACAACAACAACAAAAAAAAAAGGTAAGCTCCTGGATCATTCAACTCCTTAGAGATACCTTCCTGTTCAAGGAGACTCTTAGAAAACTGAAGTTAAATGCATGTTTATATTTCACCTTTACTAAACAGGCCTTGGGCACCTGGAAGCTGTGTTTTGACCACAAGATAAACAACCCCTGGAAATTTACACCTGAATTGCCTACAAGATATATGCTTGGCACATGAGACAGTACATGTACACAGTTAGCAAGAGAAAAGGTACATTGATCTCTCCCCTACCAAATATTCACTTTAAAAATTTATTTTGTATCATTTTACTTCCTTTAAACAAGACCTGTGGGGAATCAATAGAGCATCGAAGAGAAGAAGTCACATTTGGAAAAGCCACGGCAAGATGCCAAGATCCTGGACTTTTGGTGGGTAAGGAAATCAGAGCCAAGCCTCTGCAGCACAGATCAGCGATCTCCCCAAAGGCCTAAGATCCTACTTCTAGAAATTTATCCTGAGGAAATAATTGTGACTCTGCCAGTTGTGAAGCCAAAGAGACATTTATCATAGTGTTAATACTGGAACATTAAAAACACTTTCAACATAATTAGGCAGTTTATTGTACATCCATTAGGCAATAAGATAAACAATATTTTCATGCTGACTTGGTAAAGGTTTAGCATTGAAATATTTATATATTAAGTGGGAAAAGTGGATTCGAGAATAATCTGCATTGTATGAGAGTTTATTTAGACAACATATATTAGAATGATTTTAAATAATATGTACCAAATGGTTAATAGTGATAACTCTGTATTGTAGAATTAGAATTTTGAGTTTTCTTCCTTCTTCAAATTCTTATTTCCTTATCTGCATTTTTCTACAATAAGGACATATTGCGATGTAATGAAGAAAATCAGTATCAGTTTTAAACCTAGGAACGAGTATGTGTGCTCAATGAGGTCAATAGCAGAGCAGATCCGAGGTTTGAAAAGCCAGGGAAATACAGACCTGTCTAAATGAGCATCGTCAGTAAAAGCAAAACCGAGGCAGCACCTAGTGCAGCAAAGAAAGTTTCAAAGCAGAGAGCAGCTCCCGGAAGAAGTCAGAGCCTGAAGTAGAAAGTCTAAGCCATGCCAGGAAATGGAAATGTTGCTGGGAAAAAGCCTGGGGGAAGGCGGTGGTGCCTAACTGTCAATCTTTAAGTTGCTTGTTTGGGCTTTTTTATTTTTTTATTTTACAGTGATGAGGGATGGTGTAGTACTGAGGATTGAAACCAGGGCCTTCCACATGCTGGGAAGTCCTGCACGGTGGTGCTACACCCCCATTCCTATATATAAAGAATCTCTTGCTAGATAAATAAAGCTGGTAATAAGTCCAAGTCTCCACAGCTTTGCAAACTGGTTACAGAATAGTTCCCAAAGTCTATAGCCTGTGGGAAAGATTTTTATTTTGAAAAACAGCTCCCGCTTTTTTGTCAAATGTAATTTTATAATAGATTTTTATTCCCTGTAAGTACATTTTAATTTAAATTTTATTTTTATTTTGTAAGTCTGAGCACATTAACTTGGGTTTTAATATCTTAAATCATTGAATAGGTTTCTCAGACTTGCAGGCAGCCTTCCACTGATTTTTCTCCTACAACGCATGTCTCCAGTATTTTCTACCCTTCCATGATGAGCTGAAGACTCCATTCCCCACCCCACCCCCCAAAAAAGTACACCTTTCAGGAATGATCCACAAATCCCCCAAATCCCCTCAATGAAATTTTTCTTTACAAATTCTTGAATTCCTCACTTACCATGCCTTAAAGCCTGCCACATGTACCAATAGATAGGGGAAAACTATTCAAAGACATGAATACAATAATTTGATTTACATCTCTTGAGCTTTTTTTTTTTTTTTGGCTAATGTGGAAGATAGATTCTCAAGTTTACTTAATTTGAAATTCTTTGCTTTTTGATGATTTTATCTGTTTGATGGGAATACATAAAGCCAAAGCCTTGCAGCTTGTTATGACAACCTCCATACAAGTATTTCAGAGGCTGTACTCAGCTGCACCTCTGTGTTCTGACGAGCGAGGGAGGAATCCTAACAAAGTGGGTCAAATCCAGGGCAGCTGCAAGTTTGGCTTTGTGATAGTGGTTTTCCTCTCAACTCAAACATTAAGTGATCTGCCCGTATCTGGTGAATTCAGTGAATGAGACTGTCTCTGCACTGGAAATTAAAAACAGAATAAAATAATTACTCCATGGATTATAAAACTAGTTGCTTCATTTTTCTTATGCAAGTATCTTTTCTAGATCAAATAAGATGTTTATAGTTCATCTTATTTAGCTATCTCAACTTTTTTTTGCTTTTTATTCTTTAGTAATTCAAATTACTCTGGAGTAAAATTTATAAGAGTACATACTTTTCAGTATGTAAGTCACATTGGCATATGTATGCTATCTCTCCTCATGAATACAAATCCCAAGGCAAACACTATCACCATTAAAGTATTTTTGTCTCTGTCCTGCCAGCTTCACTATAGTAGGTACACATCAAGTGCATGCACCTTATGCCTTCCTTGTGATGGTGCCAGGCACTGCTAGGTTGAATACTAGCTCTGACAAATAAGTTGACATTGAGCAAATTATTTGTATTCTATGTGACATTGTTTCCTCACACGTAAAATGGAGTACATGTTACACAGGTTGTTTAAGGAATTAAATGGCAATGTATATTAGACACATTAAAATGTGTGTGGCACAAATACAGACCATTTTTCAAATGTCTACCAATTCATTATTTTAAAGTGAATGTTTCATCACACTACCTTCCAAGAGTATTGCACAGTTAGTTCTGCTCGATTAAAAACTGGCATCCAACAAGTCATGGCTAGGAAATATTTCTACAGAAACAAAAGCAAGGCAAACAAAGCTCTGTAATCAATCAAAACAGTAGCATCCTCATATCTTATTACTACACCAGCCAAGACTCTTCCTGTATGTAAAGGACACTTGATTTAGAAAATCGTATCACGACTACAACTCTCACTGGATGGCAATGCTTTCACTTCAAGGGTATTGAAATTTAAAAAGACTCATATAGAAAAAAGTCAAATATGCCTTCACTTAACAGCAAACCTCTAAACAAACATTTATAGTTTACCTAGCATATGAGAAAAGATTATCCTTTTGATGAAGACTTGTACTTTGCAAGTTCTTTAATATTGTGAATACTAACTCAAGTTGGCAGGATAGAGTGTGTGTGAATGTGTCCTCCCATGAAAGTCACCAACTGGAGCTAAGCAAACGATCCTTAGGCAGGTAACCATGTGTGCATCGATTTAAAATCCTCCCAAGAAGAGGCCTCCTTAGCCCTGGGCATTTCATTCATCATCTTTAGCTCTTGCCAAAGGGGGAATAAAAAAGCTAGCTGTTCACCTCTCTCTAAAGATCAAGTCCACTGTGTTCAAGACAAATTGCTTCCTTCTTAGAGGTTTAAAAATTATTTACTTCTAAGTCCTAATGAAGATATATTACTTCAAAAAACACAGTATAGAGGTCTCACATATAGCTTTTGAGTGAATCCTAAGAAAGGTCAGTAAGGTTGTAGCACAAGAGGATTCTGCTGCCCTGAATCAATCCTTGCTTAAAGTGTTCCGCCAAGCTCTCTGCAGGCTGTGTGAGCCAAAAGCCGGGCAGGTTAAGGGAGGGTCACCTATTGGAAGTGACTTGGATCTAACACAGCAGAGGAATGATCAGATGATGTTTTTTCTTTTTAAAGAAGAATAATGCTATATTCCTTTCATACACATTGTTCAAAGAGAAAGACCAAAATGGCAGCAGGAAATGCTTCTGACAAAGGATGCAACAACAGTTCTCCTTTCCTCAAGCCCTGGCAAGGACAGCAGCTCTGAGCATCCTACTAGACAAGGAGATATTCAGGTGGAGACATCAAGGTCCAGAAGAACTCGAACCTCCACTCAATCAGGTGCACGTGAAGACACCACTTTGAAGGACAGACACTAGTTCTCTCTTTTCTCCCAGAACCTCAAAGTAGCATACATCTCAGTCAGAGGTCCTCACACAACTTACTGGAAAAGGGAGGAGGAAACAAGGCACGGAGCTCTGAGAGATTCTCAAGCCCACTCAGCAAGACAATGTCAAACAAGGAGGCATTTTCCTAATTCTGATGGCTGCGGTTTGCTTCCTCTGATACAAGAATTGCTCCTGGGTGTCCAAATACTAGATAATCACCGCATAATCTTTCCTTCAAAATAAAAAAAGCAAACCAGATGAAATTTCAAGTGGAAAATCAGAGTAGCACCTTCACAAGACTCTTTAGTCCTCAGGCCACATTAATCTCTGACTCTGGGAAGAACAGGTTTAGTTCCACGGCTGCTCAAACCCAGCCCTGTAGAACTATTCCAGGAAGACCTGGGAGAATAGGAAAGCCAGAGGGGCCCTGATTTCCCATGCTTTAGCTCAGAAAGTTCCCAGCCTCTTCACTTAAAAGGACCTGTGATATATACACAAGCACACATCCTAAGCTAACTCTGTATATTTAAAAACATAGAAAGAGAAACAACAACAACAAAAGAAATCAAAGTATAGGTGAAAGCAGCCAGCCAGTTCCCAGGACGGAAAGAGGAAAAAGGAGGTGAAATGAACTGTCCTAGTGGCCAGCAGGACTCAGAAGAGGAAGTTCCGCCTAAGTCCAAACAAACTCAAGGTGGACTTTGTTGATGCGCTGAATATTGGTCCCTCTTCCTTTGGCCCTTGCTTTCTCATAAACATGAAACAGTTGATGGTGGTATGATTGCTGATATCTCTTGTCATAAACACAGTAATCCTCCTGCAAATTAACCTGAGTGATACTTTACCTTTTTTCAACAAAAACTCCCAGTCCTTTTCTTAGCCACCTCTTCAACTCTGTGGTATTCTACTCTGAATTAATAAAGTAAGTGCAGTTCAACACAACTGTGTGTCAATTCTAACACCCAGAAGTATCAATTTAGTCTTGCATCTGATCAGTTTTATTCTGTGAGGTTAAGAATATATGCTTCGACATTTGAATATATATTCTTTAAGGAAACATTTCTTTAAGTACACATTCTTCAGAGGAAAGTATATTTCCTATGCTATGAGGTAAGACTTCTTACACAGGCCCGTGGAACCTGAAAGTGTTGAAAGTGTCTCTCCTATCACCACCTAAATGGGAGGAATTGGAAAATCTTCCAGAGATAAATATTAACTTGTTAAAAGCCACTTTAAATATAGCTATTCTGGAATAAATTGAATTCCTTCGTTAAAAATTGGAAGAATTCTGAGACCATAATGTTAACTGAAATAAGACAAACATGCAAAGTTAAATATCACATCACCTGGCTTCTCTCAAATGAGAGACCAAAGTAAGGGAGGGAGGAGAAGAAAGTAAGGAGTGGAAAAGGGAAATTGAAAACGATTAGGATAGATAGATACCAATCACATAAAATAATAATAACACATATACCAGTAATAAAAAACCAAAGTTATTCTCCTGCCTTGCCTTCTCTATTCAATAATCCCCACTTCAAGATACTGCAGTCATATTTTTATTTTCTATTTGCAACATTTTGGCTTTTCTCTATACTCCTGGTGGGTCGTCATTTTCTCCCCTGGCTTTGAACGCCAGACTATTCACCAGTTTCTAGTAAGTGTCTAACTATGAAAAAAAAATATAGGTCACCTGAGTTGCTTTTTCCCTGAAACTACCCAAAATCTTAGAAGCAAACATTACCACTATCATTTTAGTATAACATATATTCTCCTTGCTTTTTTTTCTTATGGATGAAGAGGTATGGAATGTTATCACTCATGACTTTTGGGGGTTTGGGGAGGAGGCAGTGCTACAGATCAAACCCAGAGCTTCACAGGGTGGTACGCAAGCGTTCTACTCCAACCCTGCTTTTGCAAGCTTTCACCTAAAATATTTTGGGTATCTTTCTTCACCATTAAAGTAACTCAGCAGTTATTATTTTATACTATTTTACCACATGCATGTTACTGGAACCCAAGAAGAATTCTGCACACCAAAGGGTTTCCCAACTTCACTCTAGCTCTGCATGCTGAGCCCTAACTGGTCTCCATGCTTTCTTTCTCTTCTTTAATGCACTATCCCTGTGTTTGCTGACCCTACCTGCCCAAGACACGGGGAGGAAGGACCAAGCCACTCCCTTTTCTAATCCATCTTGTGCTCTTAAAAAAATTCTCTCCTCTTCCCAGAGAATCCAAGAACTAGCCCTGTGCTAGGCTTTTTATCACCTCCATCTTAACATTCCAAAAGACCTCTCATCACTCTGGAAATTGAAGCCTCTGTGCTTCTGCTTTTATCCATTCTATAATGTCTTTTCCTGCCTTCTCTCTCTGGAACATTTGCACTCAGGTTTTAAGGGCCTGCCCTTGTCCATAACCCTCCATGAAAACAGCAAAGTTAGTTGTGCTTTTTCTCTAAAGCATAAGGCTGTCTTAATTACTTTCTTGTTACAGGACAGAATACCTGACATCCACAACTTAAGGAAGAAAGATTTATTTTAGCTCACAGTTTCCAAAGGCCTCAGTCCAACTGCAAATGGCTGGCAGTGGTAGAAGCACATGGCAGAAGCATAGCAGGAGACAAGCTGCTCACAGCATGGTAGACAGGCAGCCAATCAAAGGAGGAAAAGTGGAACCAGCAGCGTGCATCCTTCAGGTCCTGTCCCTGTATTCAGCCCCTTCCAGATCAAGCCCCAGTGTTCCGCCCCTTCTGACCAGGCCCCACCTCGTAAGAGAACATGGTTCCATAGGTTCCCCACAGCATTCTAGTACATAAAAGTTTTGGGGGGACATTCCAGATCCAAATAATAACAAAATCAATTTCTATATTTGTATACCGTGGCACTTACTATACTGAGTCATAACTTTATGTATATATTTACCTCTCCAGTAATCAAGACACCTCCCTTTCTCTTATTCATCCTTTCTTCCCTAATATTTTTCAAAGTAAATGCCACCCAGTAAATACTTGTTGAGGTGAGTTCAGTCCCTCAGCCTCTGGGCCAGGTTTATATGATAGGTTAAGGCATTAATACAGCTTATAGTCGACATCCCAAAAATGACCTGCTTCTACCCATCAAAGTTGTCCTCTGAAGGCTCAGTTTCTGCAGATTTAATCAATCTATCTTTTCTCCTGTACCTTCCAAAAGAAAAAAAAATCTCAGATGTGCAGTGGAGAATCTTAAGGTTAGTAACATTTGACACATCAGCTCCTTCTACTGGTAGGAGGAATGATCCCTTCAGGAATTGTGTCTACCATTTTACTACAGTCCAAATGTCAGGGATGTCAACTGCAAGAACAGCCAGTTTTGTTATGGAAAATAAGTTTGCCAATTCAGCCTGTTGGATTAAGATAAACACATTGAAAGTTTCAAACCCCTCCAGATACGACAATTAGATGTGAATTTTGGCAAATGTGAGATACTTCATGAACCTTACCAACTTATGATTTCCATCTTCCTTTTCTTTTTAAGAAATATATAGCTTTCTTGCCAAAAACATTCCTCAAAGAAATACCAAATGGCCTAGACTTAGGTGATGTTTGGGGAATAGGACTGTTGTCTCAATGTAACATTGGTTTTAGTAATTACAGTGTTAGGTTTCAGTTTCCTCTTAGGACTTCCTTGAAGTAAATCCCTTTCCTGGTAGCTAGTCTTCGTGGAGAGTGATGACCTTTCTTCAGTACAACAGTTTATAGCACTGCTGGGCAAATGGTGCTTTGCTTTTGTTGTCGCATGCTGTTTTCATTCTATTACTGATTGTTGCCAATGTGTTGTTGAATGTTATTGCTTATTGTATAAAATAATGAACTCGGGGAAAAGTTCAAATTACTGCTGCACTAAAGTAATTCTGAAAAAAAATGTAGCAAATAATTCTCTCCTTTACAAACCACTGGAGATTTCAATCTCTGATCTCCCTGGTGAGTCAATAAGAATTATTTGTCCTTTATTGTCCCACTTTTTAATGCATTGTAACAAACAGAAAAGACAGAAATCAGAACTATACAGCTCAAACTTTAGCAAAGCAAAATTCACTAAGTAACCAGCACTTATCACAATCAGAACTCCACTGGTCCAACCAGCCCCACCTGTAAGTCCTGTCCTATCTTAACTACAGATTACTTTCAGCAATTTTCCAACTTTCAAAAATAAAGTGGGTTATCTTTTGTCTCTTTTCCTTTACTCCATATTATATTCATGATATCTGTCTTCGTTTTTGCAAGAGACAACAATTTGTTGATTATCATGGCTACATAGAAATCCCTTTTGTGTTTCACGAATATCTAAGCAAACAAGTGTTCTGAGGGAAATATCTTGAAAAGCCCAGATTCCAGCACTAGAATATAAAGGCTTTGATAAAAAGAGCAAATAGTCAAAAGACCACCTCTTGAGACAGCCTGGAGTCAACACTAAAGCAGGAGCTTAGCAGACTAGTAAGAACTCTCCAGGTATTTCAATTAGCTTGACTGATCAGCCTACAATGCATGCGTGCATCAGAACATCACACTATGACCCAGAAAAGCTGTGTTAGAAAGGAACACCCGTGGGTGAGTCAAGAGATATTGGCTCAAAAGCTAATAAAATTTAGCTTTCTGAGAAAGTTATGATGAAGCGGTCTTTGCTCTCACCTTTGCTCCAGTCTTTTTCTGACCCTTGAGCCCCCATAGTAGTCCAAAAAGCAGCCTCCCTTTTGGAAGACCATGTTTTGCCACAGTCTTCATCACATCATAGGATACTTAACACAGCAATTCACCACATAAAAAGGCATGAGCTTCTGTTTCTGCCTCTTTTATCTGCTACCTCATTACCAGGAGGCCTCTTTAAAAGATTTTCATATTTCTGCTACAATGAGTTGTCACTCTGAATATTTCTAAGTTACTAAGCTATGGTTACCAATTACTCTAATATTTAAGACACTAAAAACTTACTAATGCTTCATAAAATTACTAACATTTAAGACAAGCCTGTTATGAATATGTTTAAAGATCTCATTAATTAAATCCCATAAATACTGTCATATTCTAAACATGTTTTTCTTTCCTCTAAAAAAAATCCATACACACAAAACTAGCTTCATAAGCAACTCACAAGTACAGTTTAGTACCCTTTTAAAAGATGCTAATTTTATTGGATCTGAAAAATATTTCAAACATCTTTGCTTTCCATTGTATTCTTCTGCTTATAGGAGATTAACTAAGTCATTACAATTTCAAGTGTCCACGAGGTGGCTGTCGGTTTTTAAATCAGCTAAAGCAGAATCACTTGAAAAAATTTTAAAAACACTGATGCCCAAGTCCCACACCAAACCTACAGGCATCGGACTCTCTATGAGGGGACTTTAATGCAAAGTCACAGCACGGTTTTGAGGCCCACTAAGGAAGGGTGAGAAGCAGTCCCTAAGACGAGGCTGGCCGCTAATGCAAGCTTCGTCAACCACTAGATGGAGATAAGAACTCAAAGATGTAAGTCCCTACTACAGTAGTATCCCTTTAAGAAGAAAATGGATTTACTTCCCTCCTCTCCCAATAGCTCTTCAACTTCAGGAAAGGATTACATCGCATTCAAAATATTTCACTTGGTATCAATTTAGCAGTTTCTTCTTCGACTTATCTTGGTTCTAACAGTCTTGTCACCTCCGAGTTCTACACAGGATGTTTTAGTGCCCTCCCTTAGCTTGTTTTCTGATTGCATCTTACTTTTGAAAAGGAAATTCATTGCAAGTGACATCCTTCATCAGCAGTGAGAAACTGGCTAATTATACAAGTTTTGCCTTTAGTCAGTCAAAGTTTTGATTACTGCCCTTTCTCAAAAACATGACTCCAAAGAAATGTCAATTTGTTCTTGCCTAACTTCCATGGCTTCGGTGCAAATGTTTTTGAGTTTTGAGGCTTATTCCTTCAAATTTTTTCACATTAAAAAATCATGTACATATGATGATCTCATTTCCAAATTTTTTGAGGCATCCATGGGTTTGGAATCTGTTTGACAGGTGTTTATTTTTAAATATGCATTACTATATATCGCAAGCCCATGCTAATAAAAAATATGTGTTGGACAGAAATGGCTACAAAGCTGAGACAACATATTCCTTTATTAATTCTTATCCTAGTCTGTATTGCTATAACAAAATACCTGAGGAAAAATAATTTACAAAGAAAACTATTTTATCACCCTTCTGGGAGCTGGGGGAGGCAAGGCCAAGGTCATCAGCTTTCCACCTCTGTCTAAAGCCTTCTTGCTGCCTCCTCTCACCAAGGCAGAAGAGCAAACTGTGTGGACACTGAATGAAGCCTCTTTTACAGGGGTCCTAATCTCCCTACCTAGAGACGCCTGTAACCTCATCACCTCTTTAAGTCTACCTTGGATATCAAATTGGCAACAGCTGGATTTTGGAGCGTACTTTCCAACTGCAGCAATTCTGTCACTTATCCATTGAGCAACTGCATGTACCAGGCCCTAAGGCATATATTTATGTGGGGACACAGGGTTGGGGAAAAAAAAAACAAAGAAGAAAAAAAGCAAATAAATTAATAAGATGATAAACAGCAGCAATTTTTTAAGATAATAAAGCAGAAACTCCAGGTATGGTGGTGTGGGCCTATAATGCCAGCATGCTGAAACACTAAGGAAGAAGGATACAAGTTCACGGCCAGCCTAGACAACGTATCAACTTAGGAAGACCCTGTCTCAAAAAAGGATGGGATATAACTCAAAATGAAGACCTTAGGTTTAATCCCCAATGCCACAAAATTAATCAAAACATTTTTAAATTAAAATAAAAGCAAAGAGATGTAACTATTACTGCACAGGGTAAAATTATTTTTGACAGCGAGGCCAAGAAAGGCATACCTAAGAATATGACATTTAATCAAAGATTGCTTGATAACAAGAAGAGGTGTAGGGGAAGGATCTGGTAGAGCACAGAGCAGATGTGAAGACCAGAGAGGGACCACAGCCTGGTAAGTGGCAAATCAGACGAGCTGAAGCCAGTGCGCTGTAGACCAGAATGAAACCAATATAAGGAAGCATGAACTAAGCGAGGCTGGAGATGAAGGAAAAGACTTGATCAAGCCCAGAGGTTTCTATTTACATTTAATTTTTAGTGAAATGTGAAATCATCAGAAGGCTTTAGAGTGTAAAGCCAGTTGTCGCGGTCACACCCAGGGTCCCAACTATTCAGGAGGCAGAGGCAGGAGGATCCCTTGAGCCTAGGAGTTGAACAACATAGTGAGACTTCCCCCAAAAAAATAAATAAATAAAAAAGGCAAGGCTAGGGATGCAGCTCAGTGATGAGGCATTTGCCTAGGACGCATGATGCCCTGGGTTGACCCTTAACACAGAAAAAAAGAAGTGTGTTGACAGAGGCCCATGGGGAATGTTTGACATGGTTTAGCTTTTTCTAAAGATCACCCTGGCTCCCTTTTGTAGAGCAGATAACAATGGACAGAGAGATAAAGACTGAAAGGCTGCTGGTCTAAGTAACAGGCTGTGTGGATTAAGATAGCCAGGCACAGTAAAACAGAACAAGGAATGCTTTAGAAGGGAGGTGTGAATTAAGAATTCCAGAATGGTCACAAGAAATTTGAGACATTTATTTAATGGAGATAAATCAGAGGAATGATAAGATTTGGGGATCACTAGCACCGAGACTGTACTTAGAGTAAAAGAGCACCCCATGTAGAGGATGTATGTCCACAGAATAGGACTGTCTCAGGCTCCTCGTCGACTCATACTGCTGCTCTCCCAAAGAGGCTGCAGGAGTTATCAAAAAAGTGTGATTAAAATCAATATTGAGGAGAATAATAATACTTGATATAATTATTGCCAAGAGTAAACAGGACTATATAAAATTTCTAAGATGTTGCTTAGAAGTATAGGCAATTTTTCCTGTTTTCTTCTTTGGTAAAAGATATTACCAGTTAATTACAACAAAATTAGAATATCTCAATTCACTTAAATATCTTTTTTTTTTTTCTGAAACAGGGTGTTGCTCTGTAGTCCCAGCTGGTGCTGAATTCACTGTGTAGCCCAGGCTACCTTTGGACTCATGGCATTCCTCCTGCCTCAGCCTCCTTAGTGCTGGAACTACAGGCATGGAATTAAATCAGAGCCTTATACTTCCTAGGCAAGCACTTTAACCACTGTCCCATTCTTCCAGCCCCAATGGCCGGAGAAAATCTTAAGAATTACCTGTCTCATCTACAATCCCAACATTCTGGGAGTCTAAAGTTTGAGGATGGCAGGCTCAAGTCCAGCCTGCGCAGTTTGGTTAATTAGTAAGAACCTGTCTCAAAATAGAAATTTTTTAAATGGTATGGGATGTATCTCAGTGTGAAGGCTCCAGATTTGGTCCTCAGTACCTCAAAAAAATTGTCTGTCTCTGCATTTCCCAAATAAGATTCTCCCTATAGATGCTAGCAGGTTTCCATGGTCTCTATTTGATTAAGTTTGAGTTTAAAAATGTTGACCAGGAATTGTTTTTTGAATGCAGACCTTCACAAAGATCTCTAGGGGACACAAAACATATGCAGCATTTCCTAACTTTTATCAGGCTTAAAAAAAAAAAAAAAAAAAAAAACAGACTCAGTTTAGGGGAGCAATTGTTTACCCAAGTTCATATTTTACATAGGTGAAAACGGAAGACAAGAGAAATAAAGGGACTTGAGCCAAGTCCTTCACGAGTACAATGTCCTGTAGCAAACGCCATCCTCATGAGATGCTTGTGTTTGTAACCCCACCTCTCCACCTATGCCGCTCTCTGAATAGCTAGTTCTGCTCTCCTCCTGTCAGCTGAGCTCATGAGGTACCCAGAGTAGGCTTTCAGGTGAGGAGATGCTCAGAGAGGGCCTTCCAATGTCTTTGTATGAAACAACACTTAGTGTTTTATGAGGGGTTGCTTAAATAAGTGCAACTTTGTTCCAGGGTTGGGGGTGTGGCTCAGAGATTACAGAGTTCTTGTCAAGGAAACAAGAGGACCTAGAATATATCTCCCAACACCACATAATAGCTGGCATCACACACCTGTAATCTCAGCACTCAGGAGGCTGAGGCAGGAGGACAGCCCTGAGTTCTAGGCCAGCTTGGCCCACATATTGAGTTCAGGACCAACCTGAACTGCAGAGCAATCCTGTCTCAAAAAAAAAATTTTTTTAAGAGCTCGTTATATACCATAGTTTTTTTCCTTTCTCTAAAAAGAAAGCACAAATTAAATAAACAACTATCACTGTACATTTTTTTGGCTCACCTTCAGTCATTTGTGTGACTTTGTATCTTTACACATTATATAAGATCTGTGGCCTTTCATTTCTCTGCCTGGTAATAACAAAGGTAGTAAAACTAGGCTTAATATTTACTAAAGCTTTGACCAATAACTCAATTTCTGAATCAGCAGACAATATCTTTATCAGTAATCAAAAGAAACTTGGACTGTCTTTAAGGCAACAGTATCTGTTTCTTCCTTCTTTTTTTTAATTGGAAGGTTAAGAGCAGTAAAGAGAACACAGCTCTCCAAGTGCCCCTCTCATATCTATTTTGCAAAAAAGAAAACTGAAGTGTGTGGATACTTAGCCCCCAGCATACTCAAAGATGCTGCCGTGTCAGGCATTAGGCAGGACTGGAAGCCAGGTGTGCTGCACAAAAGTGCATTACTCCTTGAGTGCAAAAGCCTGGGGTGCGAGCAACTAAGTAGTGAGAGAAGGGTTCAGTGAGAGGCCCAGAAGAGGGAGTGACTACGGCACTGTGAGCGTTGCCTGGAGAAGCTGTGGTTGGAATGGGGAGACAGACAGAGAGGGAGGGAGGGTGGGGCCAGGATGCAGGGATGTGATTACAATAGTTTACAGGCCTACCAGATGACATTTTGAGATCTTTAGTAGAAATCATCGTCTCTACCCTAAAGCTGCCTTTCCTTATGTGTAAAGACTGCAGGCTTCTGAAGTATATTAGGCTAATATCCCAGGAAGATTCCACAGAGCTCCTTCTGTTCCTCCTGCAGGTCCTCTCAAAAAATCACCTTCCTTTAGCTCAAGCAGTTGATAGTAGTTAAACTGTGATTGCCCATGGAAGGAGCTATTATTATCTACCCTGTTAGCAATCTAAATGTTGGATCAGAAACAGCTACTGCCAAGTAACACACCATCTTAAGACATAGGAGTTTAAACAAGTATTTATTGTTCTTCATGACCTTACAGGTTGGCGGACAGCTCCATGGATATAAACCAATCAGATTACAGCTGGGTCCATGGTGAGACAGCAGGTCATCTGGGAGCTGAGCGGTCATCTGTGATTGCTGGAATGATCCAAATCTGCTTCTTGTGTCTCACAGGAAGAATGCCCCTAATTCAAGCACGTTGTCATGGTGATCGCAGTGAAGCCAAGGAAGAAGCAGAATACAGGATTTCTTGAGGTGTATACTGAGAACGTTCACAACTTCACTTCTGCCACAGTCTACTAGACAAAATAAGCCACAAGGCCACAGGGCAAAGAGCCATGACCTACACAGATACACAGAAATTATTAATTGACCTATGGTCATCAATGCCATTTGCAAAATATGGGAAGAAAATCTCTAAAATTCATAGTTAAGGAAAATCTTAAGTGTTATAAACAGTGACAGAACCTAAGAATGTTTGTGCCTAATGGGGATTGGCGGCACAGGCCTACAATACCAGCACTCAGGGGAGCAGGGGGTGTTGGGAGGTTGACTCACAGGTTCAAGTGCAGCCTGGACAAGTTAGAGATTTAGAGATAAAAAGGAGCTGGGAATATACCTGAGTGCAAAGGCCTTGGGTCCAATCTCCACTACCACAAAAGAAAAAGAGAGAGAGAGAGAAGAGAGGAAGAAAGGAAGAAATCTCATGCCTAAGAGTAACACATACATACACACATACACACACACCCATATATGCATATATGTATACTGTTACTGTGCACAATAACAGTGGGAAATGAAAAGTCCCTCTGGTCCTTTATAAACACAACATGAAACACAGATAGGCTGTACTAGAAAGAATCCCTGGAATGCTTTCATTCTGAGTTACAAAGAAGAAGAATTCTGCCCAGCACTGTGTTGGGGGAGGGATTCAGATAAGCAGTGCATGAGTGAAAGGTAAACGAGGAGACAGTCCTCACTCTGTCACTGATTTTTCTTATGACCTTGAGTAGATGATTGATCCTCTAGACACAAATGAGAGACCTACCTGCTACATGGATGAACTTTAAAACCATTATGCTAGGTGAAAGGCACCAGTCACGAGACATCACATACATATTGTGATTCCATTTATAACAAAAGTCCAGAATCGATATTTTTTTCTCTCTCTGGCTATCTCCTCTATACAAAAAGAGACCATGAAGTACTAGACTCATGATTGGACTTTTTAAAGAAGCTGCTTCCCAACATTTTTACTAGTTTTAAAATACCATCATCTACTATTAAGTGCCTACACTATTCTCAGAAGCATCTTAGCCAGCAGTATCCAAAACACTTCTCCAAATCTGTTTCATAAAACTCCCCAAACAGGGCACTGATTGTATTTCAACTACTTTGGTCCTTGGAGATTCAACTGTGGGGAACAAAACATGGTGAATCTTTCTCATCATAAATGGTAAAGCCTTTTTTCTGCTTATTCTCCCTCCATGCTGGGGATTGAAACCAGGGCCTCCTGTATGCTACGCAAGAGCTCTAAAACTGAACTACATCTTGAGCCCCTTGATTATTTTATTTCAAGAGAGAGTCTCACAAACTTGCTCACACTTAAGATTCTCTTGCCTCAGCCTCCCAAGTACCTGGGATCATGGGATAAGAGAGGTCTCTTTAAAGTAGTGAAAATATGTTTGTGTTGAATAAACAGTTTTAGCAAACTATTTTGAGAAGGCTTTAGAGTAAAAGGTAATTTTGATGACACTAAAATGTTGTGATTGCCCCTAGAGGCTAAAATTTTTAACATTTTTTATACTTTGTGTATTCTTAAAAAAGATTTCCAGTAAATTGAGATGTTTTTGGTAAGCAAAAGAAATGTATTATAAAAACCTCATGGATATAATGGTGAGAATGTAGACAATGCCATTAATTATTAATTTTTAAATTAGTAAAACAGTGAATTTTACTTTATATATATTTTATCCTAATAAAAACTATTCAAAACAGCTCTTAGGTAGATACCTATTTGCAAAAAATTAAAAGCAGAATATACAATACTGACCATATAATTTGTCTGACGGCGGTGCTATTAATTTCAAAAAACACAAATTTCCAAAATCTGGTAACTCTGTGACAAACCCTCAGACTTGAAAGTTTAAGTGGTGTCATGGAGTCAATCTGACTGGCTCACTTCTGGCCAGTTATCAGTATCTTCCCAAAGCCTCATCCAGGCACTGAGTTAGTAACTTAAGACCAGCCATGGTGGGGATTTTATACTATGGAAATCAGCCAAAGCCACAGATCAGAGTTGGGATTTTTTTTTAATTGTTGTTGTTATTGTTTTGGTTTGGTTTGGTTTCTTTCTGGAAAATCAATTTCTCAGTATATCACTGTTAAGTAACAAATACATCAATCAGAACACATCAATCAATAACAAGGATTAAAACCAACTCTACAATTCATTTTATAAGCAAGCAAATTTAATTGAAAGCAGTTCAGATTTGTCCAAGCTGTGGATTTCCCTTATATCAGACAAATCAAATGTGCAATTGTTTTACTCATCTTTCTTGGGGTAAAACTCCCTCTAAAGTTAGGACCTGCCACAGATAACAGTACTTTTCTTTCAAGGACAACATTCATCTCTGTATGTCCTTTCAAAGGAGGATTCACACTTGATGGGAGGAATAAACCTCCTCTTTGATTTTTATCACAGAAACCACAGTATAAAGGAGTTTGAGACAGGAAGTGAACTTAGTTACAATCTCATCCATGAGTCAGCCTGGAATATTCCAGGCTACTTGGCGTGGCCACACCACCAATATCCACACTTCGTGTGCCCAGACTGCTAACTATCTATTTCCCTCTGAGATTAAGTCTTCCAGTAAGAACATGCAGACACCCAGCTACTATCACTATGAGAAAGACAAATTGTGTCTCTCAATTGCACAGAACTCTACTCAACATTAGTGAAAATACCACCAGCTCAAAAATCTTTTATCATCATCATCATCATCAACAGTATTTTCTGAAAACTTGCAGTGAACAGGCTTCATGTTTGAACCTGTCATGCCCAAATGGCAGTAGTATGTGCTCAGAGTATATAAACTCATGTTATTAATACTAGCCTGAACACAGCAAAATCCACCAGATAAATCAAAAAGCACAAATATTTCTAGCTTTGCATAATTGCAGAGGAAACCTCATTTATTTACAAGTAGAAATTTATGCTCCATGCCTCTGGAAAGCTGTTTTGATCTTGTGCCCTGCCATCCAAATACTGCACTTTTAGAGGAAGGACGGAAATAGGGAAGTGGAGAAAGAGAAGAATACACAGGCATAATCCTCCCACCCCGCCCCGCACTCCTACCTTCCCCCCAGCTTTTCCCACCTCAACCTATCCAATTTAGATCATTAGTTCCTTATTTGTGGACTTAAGAATGCATAGCTATAAACAAAGACTATGGTCTTTGCACAACAGTAGACTGTTAAAACTGCGGACCATGTGTCATTGAAGGAAATAATTCTTAAGGTCAAATTGTAGTTTGTGGGGGTTAAGTGAAGGAAAGTTGCTTGAGAATATTCTCAGCAGCATCTTGGCGAGGAATTGTAAATTCAAATGCTGCTGATGAGGACGACATGAGGCCGAAGAGGCAAAGTCAGACAAGTGAGCTGAAGACTGAGGCACGTTGCAGAGTTCAGCCCGGTCACCTCAGGCTCTGCCGCTTTGTACCAGCAAGTTATCACAGCACTCTTGCAGATCTGATCTCTCAGGCAAGTACAGAGATGCCGTTGGAAATGAAACGGGTGAGGAATTTCCACGTACAAAACATGACGAAGGCCAAGCAGAAAATGAACACGATAAAGGTCAAGCAGAGCCTGCAACCAGGCCACATCGCACCTGAAATGTCATGAACCGGCAGAAACAGCAAAACCCAAGGATGGTAACTGACTTACAAAGCAGAAGAGATCAAACTCATCCCTATTTTCTCTATGTCAAACTATCTTTTACAAACACTTTTTATGAAGTTTCAACATTATGATTTATTGGATCATATGAGGAAAATGATCTATTTAGATCATTGGTGGTCTTATTTAGAACTGCCTGTTAGTTGTCAGTTTTTGTTATTGTATGGTTTTTTAAATCTCAATTTCCATGGAATGATACAAACTGGTCTCTGCTTTCTTTACTTCAGTAGTAATCGTTGTTACATTGCTGGTTTTGGTCAGTTTTGTGCTCCTTTTTTGTAGTATCGCTTATACAAATGTCCTACTCCAGTTGTTTATCTTTCATCTCCTGGTTTTGTTTTAATTCTCCCACACAAAATGAGGGCTGTGGAACAGGTTAGGAGTGCCTCAGGCAAAATGGTCATGGTCCGTGAGGGCCAGCCTGTGCTTTTGACGTGGACTGTAGCACAGCGATCAGCTACCAGGAGTCTTTATACTACAGCAGTCAGAACTCACATTTTCTTCCAGTGGTCATGTACATCATAATCAAAATACCATTTGAACATAAAGCCTAAAAATAATTTTGTCAGGTTTACATATATATTACAATTTCCTATCAAGTGAAATTTCAGGATAGACTCTGGGTAAAATCAACCCTCAGCCAGGTTTACAATGCATCCTCATACCAGCATCAACTGTGTTTAAATTTTGCGGGTTCCTTGGGAGGATCCACCTTTATTACCTTTCCAGATCCTGAGGTATTTGAGTTAATGACCTCTGCTCTAAACTTTTGGCAAACCTCATCTTTGGCACAGTTAATTATGATAAGGAGTTAACTCAGGATCTTACATGAGAGTTTGGTCAAGAATGTTTTCACAGTCAAGCATGATGGCACACAACTGTGATGCCAGGACTTTGATGCTGAGGCAGGATTGCAAGCTCGAGCCAGTCTTAGGCAATTTAGCAAGGCTCTGTCTCAAAATCTAAAAATAAAAAGGACTTGAGATGTAGTTCAGTACAAAGGCCCTAGGTTTAATCTCTAATATTGAAAAAAAAAAAAAAGACTTCTCCCAACTTCAAAGTGCTTTCCATAGACTTGCAAAGGTAAATTTCCTGACAGAAACAGCTGTATGTCCTAGATGACGGCAATAATGACCCATCTCAGCTCCTGTTTCCACAGCATTGTGCACTTGGCCAACAAACTAATCTTTCATCATTTCATCATTTTATTCCCATTACCTATAAGATGAAGCTTGAACAAGCCAAACTGGCAATTAGAGTCCCTCATTATTCAGCCTCTATGTGAATGTTCAAACCTAGTCCTCTGTTCACCAGCACAAACCATGTCATCCTCTCCCACATACATCTGGTCCATGCACATTCATCTGCTTGTGTCCCCTGGTACCTTCCTGATGTACCTCAGTTCAACTCAATTCACACCCACCTTTTTTGTAAGGTATCATTTGTTCTGAAATGACCTGACCTCCTTTTAAAATGTAAATGCTCAACAAATATTTGTGTAGTGAATTCCATCATGACACATTCTTACTACTTAATTGTGGCCACATTTTTAAGATACAGTTTCTTTATCAACATAATGTAATTTGGGTAAGGATTTAGTAAGATGCTATATATGAAAGTATCTAACAGAGATGTTACATAGATTCAAAAGATATAAGCTAGTACAGAGACTCAAGAAATAACCTGATTGGTGCTGGAGGAATGGTACAGTGGTTAAAGTGCTTGCCTAGCAAACACAAGACCCTAGGTTTTAGCAAACACAAAACCCTAGGTTCGATTCCACCACACCACGTAAAGCTGGGCGTGGTGATACATGCCTGTAATCTCAGTACTCAGGAAGCTGAGATAGGAAGACTACCATGAGTCCAAGGCTAGCCTAGGATACGTAGTGAGTTCAGGACCAGCCTGGGCTATAGAGCAACACCCTGTCTCAAAAGAGGAGAGAGAGAGAGAGAGAGAGAGAGAGAGAGAGAGAGAACCTGATTTACTGTCTTCCTACCTCTTTTAATTTTTTTTAATTACATACAGTGTATCTCTCCTGCTTCCTCAGAGCAAGTACTCATTTTTAAAATTAAAGCTTTACCAACACACATGCCTTTGTAGACTGAACATGTGCTAGGATGGCTTGAAACCTAAGCCTGAAGACTGGCCACTGGCACTAGAATTTCCTCCTCTGAAAATATCTTGTTCCAAGTTAGGCATTGTCCCCAAGTAAAAACTGAAATCTATGTAAAAAGAAAATAATATACTGTATATTATTCATTATTAACTTCTGCACTGATCAGACATTTTTATTTAGAAAGAGCAAAAACTTCCATGTAGGTTATCACTATTATGGGGGAATTCTCTTGAACAACACTAGTAAAAGTTCACTTATTTAATTCCTTTCCAACATGATTTCCAACACTTTAATAAAACTTAATTATTTCCAACATGTTTTCTAACACCGTGTCAGTAGAGATTAGGAGAGAAAAGAGAAATATAGATAGTGCCTGTCAAAGAAGGGTGGGGGGGGGGGGGGGGGGGATGGGCACAGTGCGCCATCAGAATGACAACATAGGGGTACTCAGCACCAGGGCAATCATCATCACTGTTTTTCCAACACTAAGGCATTTCTAAGATTCAGGGTACTCGGGGCTACAAAGAAAATTCCCAGACAAATCAAGATAAATTGGTCTCTCTATTAGGTACCAGGAAAATCTCACTGAAAGATATTCTGTGTCTAATTTTAAAAGTGTGCTCAGAGTCAGTACTGTACACAGAGCAGCACAAACTTGTTCCTACCTGGTCATCAGCTGGTCAGAGCAAAGTGCTAATGAGGTCCAGGCTAAAGGTCTGACTTCCCAGGACACTTTGCTCTCTTTCACGATCAGAATCTGTGTACTTCTCTTAAGCCATCTATTCTCCAATGTCACTCACAGAACACAAAGGCTACAGGAAGAGAGATCGTAGCTGGTTGGAACATCCTTCATCACTGCCAGAAACACTGGTGGAATGATGATGATGTTTTCCTGGGAAAGAATACTATGTGTCTGAACATGATCACATTTTAATAGAATGTATAGATACAATAGTGAGACATAGCATAATCACAAATTGCCAGTGCGTATTTTCATATGCAATTGCACTCTGATTCTGTGAGATAGCCATGGCAGATACCAAGCACCAGCAGGGCTGGGACCCCCTATGCTTTCTGAGAATAACTGGAAGCCTAAACCTAAAGACTGGCCCCCATCATGCCACAGAGATGAGGTCCAAATTCTCATCTCCCAGTTCATTTTTCATTCTTGTTGTTGCTTTGGGACAAGTTACAGTCTTCGGCAATCCAGCAAAATACACAGCCTGACAGCTGAGACTCCCTTGACTTTGCATGTGCCATGCCTAAGAACTCCAGAAGCCTTGAGGGCCCAGGGACCCAGGAGTGCTACCCTGAACGTCCTGCGCATCCACCCAGTGGGCTGCTTAGTTCCTGTATAGTTACAGGCATAAAGCACATCCACATTCCTTAGCCTGCTGGTCAGGCTTAGGTGGTTTGAAAAAAAAAGCAGCTTGTTTTTAATGTCTAGGTGAGGCCAGCCCCTGATTCTTGTTGTTTTGTTTTCTTTCACTGTTTTCTTTTCTGAGTTGTTTTTCCCCCCTTAAATCCACATGCGTTAGCAAACTGAAAGCTGAATTTTCCAAACAGATTTGCTTCTTTTTTAGAGTGAATGTCAGTAGGATGAAAATCACCCTGTCATATTAATATGTTACTCATTAACTGACTTTAAAAAAAAAAGGCCTCAGCTAGATTAAAAGTCAGGTGAAGAGTTTCCTGCAATGCAAGAACTGTGCACAGGCAACACACAAAGATTTTCACAGGACCTGGGAGACTCGGACATGGGCCTTTAAGCTAATTTCTTAGCTCGGTGGTGGACAAGTGCGGGATGAGGAAGAAAAGACTGCCTTCCAGTGACTCGGTGTTCCGGTTTGAGACAGCAGGCAGCCCCAGGAAGGCCGATGCAGAGGGCCCTCACAGCTCCACAGACAGCCCCGGTTCAGTGTTCCTCAGGTGGGTTCACCCAGCCCTATTATCTTATCTGTCTGTCTGTCCCCCAGGTGGCCTTGCCCACCCAACAGGTGGCCCTTGGGAAGCTCCTTTCTTGTTCTACAATATGAGTGGCCAAGGAGATAGAGTGGGTTCTGCCTAGACATCCTGGCCAGTGGATTTGAAGTGGGTAAGGTAGTAAGGAAAATAATCTCTAGTGCCTTCTTTGCACTTTTTGGTACTAGACAACTGACCACTGGGCAGTTTCTCAATTGTTTACTTACTTTCAGGTTCACAAATAGTGAAGCGAAATGATTAAACCAAAAAACTACTTTGTTATCAGAGTTACCTGGATCATCATTAAAATATAATTATTAAGCAGTAATCACTAAAATATTAGCCAGGACTGGTAGCACAAGCCTGTAACTCCAGCTCTCTGGAAAGCTGAAGCAAGAGAATCACAAGTTCAAGCCCAGCCTGGGCAACTTGGTGACTTAGCAAGACCCTTGCTTGAAATCAAAAATAAAAATTGGCTGGGATTTAGATCAGTGGGAAGGTTCTGTGCTTTATTCCCAGTACCACAAACATGCAAAAAAGAAATTGTTCTTTTTATACTTTTCTAAATTAAGTATTAGCTCTGCTCTGGTTCCAAGATTTACTGTATAGTAATTTACAGCAGCTTTGGCCAGATTCTGAACATATTTTTTGAGCTGTAAATATTAATTTCTGCACCAGCACCACTCTGAAATACTCTAATTACATATTTTAATGAAAATTCAGTTGATCATCAACTCTTTGTTCATTTTGCATCAATAATTCTCTAGCAATTTATAAAATATAAAAATCAAGTACAAGTCAAATATTTCCCATTAACTTTCACATAAACTTCTCAAATGAAAGCAAATATTCTCCATACTCTAACTTGATAGTTTTAGATGGTACTATATCCAGAAAGCCAAAAATTTATTTACTTATTATAGTATTTTAAAATCACATATATTTACTTGAAATTATACCTTCTAGAAATTAAATAAGCTGAGTCCAGTGGCACTGGACTGTCATTACAGCACTCTGGGAGGTTGAGGCAGGAGATCACAAATTGGAGTCCAGCCTGGGCAACTTAGTGACTTAGTAAGACCCTGTCTCAAAATCAAAAATAAACATGGGCTGAAGATATAGCTCAATGTGAAGACTGTGGGTTCTATCTCCAAGCTCAAAAATAAATAAATAAATAAATAAATAAATAAATAAATGAAATCTCATTTTATTTAATGGCATTCACATATCAACTTATGAGAACAAATCATTTTTTTATTTGTAGTTATTTATTTTTGAGACAGGGTCTTACTCTATACTCCAGGCTGATCCTGAACTCACTACAAAGTCCAGGCTGGCCTTCAATTCATGACAATTCTCCTCTCTCACTCTCTTAAGTGCTGAGATTACAGACATGCCCACCACACCTGGCTATAATGTGGTGCTGCAGAATTGAACTCAGGGCCTTTCACTAGCTAGGCAAGCTCTCTAACGACTCAAGTACCAGTTTAATTTTTCTACCCACCATTAAAAGAAATCTATTTTACTTGCCTTAATGGTTATTTGAGCAAGAGTGTAGCTTTCATGTTTTAAAAAAATAAAAGAGCTCCCACATTATTTCCTTATTTTGCTAGTTTTGGTACTGCTGAAATGCTCTGTCTGCTTAAAGCATCACATAAAGTTGACTATCTTTTAAACTCTTCTTTGGACCATAAGCTGTAACCAGGAAAAATAAATTAAAATGTATCAGCAAGCCAATACATATAAAATATACCTAAGTAATTTATAATAAATATTATTTTCATAAGTATTGACAAACAGAGTTTTTTAAAAACACGCAACAACCTAACTAAAAGCCTCTGTCAGGAAGAACTCAGAATCGTGTTAACTGCACATTCAAGTACTCAGTATCCAAGGTCTACCCTAGCATTTGTAAGTGCTATTTTAAAACATGTATTGGAACAAATCTAAAAATATTTAACATGTTTCCAGTGTGTTTAGGCATTGGAAGAGTTTTAGTTGAAAGATCTACTTAATGTTCTGTATATAAGATCACTCAAAACAATTTGCAGAAACATTCAGGAAGACAGTGGTTAAATTTTTGAAATTATATGAAAGACCAAGTAAATACTTCCCATTACGTTCAAAATAAATATTAAGAATTTATGTGGATATTTTGGTATCCCATTATTCTTTCCATAAACTGAAGTACAGATCAACAAATGACTTTAAATAGGCACAGATGGAATTTATACAGTATTTTTGTTTAGCCAACCCAACAAAGGTTTATTGAGTAAGTGTTATGTGCCAGGGCATGTGGAAGCAAAAGGAATATGATTATGAGTGAGACAAAATCAGTTTCTGCTCTTGAGGAGGCCACTATTAATTGTTTAATGTCAGAAATAGTCAAAAATAGGAATGAGATACATACATACGTTCAGAGATATGTAACTCGAAATTTAACAGGCATTACAGGAAACAATTCAAAGGTGATGTAGAAAATAAGATGGGAAAACTAATTTAAATAAGGCGACGAGTGAAGGGAAGGAAGTGATATTTAGGCTTAGATGATGCAACAGAAAGATTGAAAAGGAATATGTTATTCTGAGGTGAGGTGCGCCTTGAATTTTGAAGAACCTGGGAACAGTGACATTCAGTAAAGTCAGAGAGACAAGGAGATGACAAGGGTTTTGAACATTCTGTTGTAATTGTGATGGGAAGCCACTGAGGATTAGAAGAGGGGGGTATCATAATATGATGTTTACTTTAGATAAGCATTCAGGCCTTTCTGAGGATTATCTTCAGTTCTTTGCTCATTCAAGCAAAACTATATCTATCCCATTTCTTCTGATGCACTTGTGCTACAGTGTCTCTAAGATGCACAGCTAGGAGAATCAGCTGGTTGTGGTTTACAGACATGACTAACTTTCCCCATTAATGTCAAATTGTGCTCCTAAATTCCATGCCACTCACTTCACCACTAGCAGTTAGCAATACCGCCGCCTCAACATTTGAATTATCTGCCTTTTCACTGTTTTTCCAGTCTGAAAGGTGTACAATGGTATCACGGTGTGACTTTAGTTATGTTTCCCTCACTAATAACAGAAGTATCGTTTCAACATGTGTGCCGGCCACTGCTTCCTCTTCCTTTGGGAAAGCGGGGATTGCGATCTTTTTCTTCTTTGTTGACATCTGTTCACTGGAGATGTAGAGACCAGAGTGACATTTACACGCTGGAGGGACTGTAAATCCTGGCAACAGAAAAACTCTTGTTTCCTCCTCCACGAGCAGAGATGAGCTGACGACAGTCAAAGAAATCATGACCATGTTGAGGGGATACATGACGACAATAGTTCCCTGGGCGTGAGGCTGGTATTTCTGTGAATGGGTGAATTCCAGGTTGCAGGCCTGGTGAACACAGCAAAGCCCCACATATGAAAGTAAAGGGCAGGCTAATTCAGGAGGCCAAGAGAACAAAGTGTACCAGAATATGGTACAATGTGGATATAGATCTGTGTTAGGATAAAGAGGTTCACTACACAAAACTAGATGTTTTTGATCAGGAGAGAATAAACTCCTCACAGCTACTGTTGCCAGGAAAAAAGGGACTACATACAGTCTCTTTTTCAAACCTTACCACAGTAACCACTTATCAGAATGTATTGTCACTGGGGGTATTTTTTTTTTCACAAAGCCACTGCCGCTTAAGCTTTTAGCTTCACATCCCTTTACAGCCCTCAATGGTTCCCTAGCAAGGTATTCACATGGCCATACTTTTTTGTAAAACAGACAATATTTTAGCAATAATTAGGATAGCTAGTGCTGGAGGAATGGCTCAGCGGCTAAAAGTACTTGCCTAGCAAGCACTACGTACCTTAGTTCAATTCCCCAGCACCACATAAACTAGGGTGGGGGGGTGGGGGGGGGGGTGCATGCCTGTAATCTCAGCACTCAAGAGGCTGAAATAGGAGGATCATCGTGAGTCCAAACCCAGCCTCAGCTCCATAGTGAGTTCAGAACCAACCTGGGCTACAAAGTGAGACCTTATCTCAAAAAAAAAAAGAAAAAAGAAAAAGAAAAAGAAAAAGAAAAAGAAAAAGAAAGAAAGAAAGAAAAAGAAAAAAGGCTTGCTAAAGGATTACTATCTATCTCCAGCCCAATTTCTCAATTTTCCTTCTGTCACATTTCCCTTCCTGTCAGGTAGCCAAAGCCATTTTTGGCACTCTGGATCCAGGAAAGACATCTGGAGATACATTTTAGTTGGAGATTAGCCAATATAGTGAAGTGATCCTCCTTCACTTCTATGTGTATGTAAGTTATCACTGGCCTTCTAGCACAGGAATGGCTCCCAGGAGCGGTGCATCACGCACTAAGCTAATTTGCCCTGCGTAGTGGCACAGAGGAACAGCCCCAGGGACAACATCACGATGTGAACACACTCTACAAGTGCTCTGCATCAGGAGTATGTGAGAAGAGGAAGGCAAACAAGGTTTGAAAGACACAGAGCCAGAATCTTGGCTTCGGGAAGTTCTTCCAGATTCCAGTGTAAATTCTGACTGGCAGACTCCAGTCTCGCTATTAACTAATGAAAACAGAAATTCTCCTCTTGGGATTGTATAGTCACTAATGCAGCTGGTTTAATCAAAGTAAATAATCTTACGCTTTTGTTAAGTAATTGTAAATAATAGAATTTATCACAATTTCTATGTTTAGACATAACCCCAAAGTAATACTGAAACAACCACTGCATCTGTGTATGTTTCACATAGATTAGCACATTATCAAGAGTAGATTTAAATTTGGAAAAATATTTCTAATCTATGAATAAAAAATAGGTTTTTCCCCTAGGAGAAATATTAAGCCATCCTCCATTCTTTTAATTAAAAATATTGCAAAATTGTAGCCACTTGAAGGGATCAATGAATATCAGCTAATATTTTTATGAAAATATCATATGACAGGCAGTTAATTTATGAGTGTTGCACTGGGCCCCATAGCAAAAGCCTATAATCCCAGCACCCTGAGAAGCTGAGGCAGGAGGATCACAAGTTCAAGTCCAGTATGTGCAACTTAGGAACTTAGCAAGATCCTGACTAAAAATTAAAAAGCAAAATAGAAAAAAAAAATGAACTGAGGATGTAGCCTAGTGTCAAGGTCTTGGATTCAATCTTTCACACACACACACACACACACACACACACACACACACACAGAGAGAGAGAGAGAGAGAGAGAGAGAGAGAGAGAATTCTATTGCTTTTCTAGACTTGGAAACATTTGTGGACTTTGTCAAAATTTCAAATTAGTAAGTCTTTCCTTATTGTAAATAAAATATTCACTTTCATACCTAATTTCTTCTTTATAACTTTTCTTAGAGAAGACCTTAAACGTAAATAAGCTACAGACCTACAAAGCCTGCGTTTGTCCATGATTACTACTTCTATGCCTCTGTCCTCTAAAATATCTGAGCTTTTTCTAAATGTAGAACTTGACAAAGACAGGGCACTCTTCCGTGTTGAGTAAAAGAAGAGATGACGGGATGTGGCTCCTCCAGCGAAAGTGGGTGGTTGCAGGAACAAGTTCCCAAGTGGAATACATGCTGGCTTGCAAGTTACTGTCACAGTCTTTCATTTGTGGCAATTTGAAAACACTCCGTGTGCAGAATGACTGATTTTACAATAGTGTTTTGGACAGTTTTCACTATGCCAAAATTTTCAGACCATCTAAAATTGTTTTGACAAAAGAAATCTAATTTCTTGTTTTTAAATGAAGATTTTAAAACCATATAGAAATCTATTTCATAGGATTAATTCAACATTCAGTCCCCACTTTCATTAAAAACCTTCTCGTTTCAGCAATTAAAAAACTACATTTATATTATCTCATTTTTATTTATCATTTATTTAGCTTTCATGTGTAACAACATGAAAATGAGGCAAACTGAAAATTCTAGGAGTTGTCCTCTATGTGACTATGTGGGGAGACCTAGCACAAAGCCTTGCCAGGCAGTACCCAGTGATAAATGAGTGTTTACATAAAATGCAGCAGTGAAAATAATCATCTCTACTATTTACATGGCCGCTTATTCCCATGAATTATTTTCATACATGGGACCTTTAAACCTTGGTGGCCTTTTCACTGTGGTAGATGGATCACAGCAATTCTCTACATGGCTCACATGAGGAAAGCAAGCAACAGAAAGAGGTTTTTTGTGCTTGCCATGACAAAATTAAGCCAACAAAGTTAGTTCAGCAAATGAATGCACAATCAGAAACATGGCCATGAGATGACATCATCTAATTTCAGCAACCAACTTTTTCACCTGGTGTGGCTTTAAATTATTCAAGCTATTTCCAAAAATCAAATCTACTTTCATTTAATTCAGTTTGTTCATCTCATCCAGGGTGATTTTTAGAGGCCCAGTAGGGTTGTCAGCTTCAGAAGTACAAGTTAATTTGCAAAAAAAAAAAAAAAACAACAACAACAACAACAAGATTCTCAGACCTAGAATTATGTAATTCCAGTATACACATGCTTCTTAACTCACAAAGGGATTACTGCCCAATAAACACAACATAAATTAAAAATATTAAGTAAAAATTGTATTTGAAATACTCCTAACTGTATTAGTCACTGTCTCATCATTGGAACAAAATACCCAACACATTCAACTTAGAGGAGGAAAGGCTTATCTTGGTCCTTGGTGGTAGTAGGTTTACTACACGCTTGGCCCGCTCCAAAGCCACAGTGGCACAGCAGAAGAGCATAGAAAAGGAAAGCTGCTCAATTCATGGTGGTCAGGAAACAGAGGGAAAGAAGGGAGGAAACAGGGATGAGAGAAGGAAAGGGACTGGGAGCAGGATGGGTGGAGGAGTGCAGGAGTGTTCCTTTATCTTACAGAGTTGTCCTTTGGTCTCTGATTATTTGTTGGTACTAAAGCACTAGAGTCCAGCAATGAATAAAACAAGTGTGGTCTGGATTCTTAGGTTACTGATAGTCAGAAACAGCATTAGAGAAGGATTCTGAGTACCCTGAACCTTGGGAATACAGGGCATAGAGCAGGCAGAGTAAGAGGAAGCAGCCCAGGCACCGAGGAAATGAAAGAGGAGTTAAGATCTAAACAGTAAAGGAATGACTCATTAGAAGAGAGAAAAGAGGGAGAAAGAGAATTCCAGACAAAACAGCATTTACAATCTCTGTGGAAGAGTAAAAGTACTTCAGGTTGCATAGAGAACTCTGGGTCCCTGGAGCAAACCAGGAAGAGGTAGGCTGGAGGAAATGAACAGCGACCCACGTGTGCTTTTCTCAGAGAAGAAACAGAAACTCAAAGACTTAATTTTGTTCCAAGTCATGAACAGAACGCCCTCCAAGGACAATACCATGCCATCAGAGCTCACATCCAGCTATGCAGAAGCTGAGTTAGCAGTTACACTCTCTCCATGTCCCCTTTGGAAATGCCATCTCCATCCCCACCATTATTACCCAAGCTCTGCTCATGATTCTCACAGGACTCAGTGCTGCCCACCAGGCAAAGGCAAATCCAAATTCCATATCAGTGTGGAACTCACCAAGGAAGCACATTCCAAACTGAGTTAAGAAGAATGGGTGACAAAGGCTGAACGAGTTAGTTGGCAATTGCTTGTCAGCACACTGTGGCACAACTAAACCTCTTAAATGAGCATTTATTATCTGCCACTGCCTACCGACTCTAAATCCAAGAGCAAGTTAGCTACGTAGTTCTGGCTTGAGCACTCTCATGAGGTTACATCAGCTGCCAGACAACACTGCAGTCTTCTAAAGGCTTGCTGGGGCTACAAGATATGCTTCCAAGGGGTCTCACTCATACACCCAGTGAGTTTGTGCAGAACACCTCCATTTTTCTCCATATGGATAGAAAGCTGTCTAAAGGTCCTCACAACGTGGCAGCTAGCTTCCCCAGAGCAAGTGACTTAAGAGACAATATAAAAACTATGGTGGCTAAGATGACCCTGTATCAGAAGTCACACAGTACTGACTAACCTATTGGCCACACTGGTCAGCTTTGTGCACCCAGTGTGGAAGGGATACAATATCGAGGCTGAGGATGTGGGCAGGGGTTACTGGATGACCACCACAATAGCCGCAGAGTGACACAAAAACTGCAAAATCTTTCTAATCTTAAGGATGGTATATGTGGAAAGGGCTAGGCTCAGAGGTATTCAGATCTATACTCGAATCACAACCCTACCCATACTATGTCACCATAGCTTAGTATTCAATCGCTCTGTTCAATTCTCTGATTTGTAAGATGAAGCTAATAAGACTTATCTCGGCGGACTACTTTGAAGATTAGTCATGATAAGTATGGTGGCTGGCACGTAGGAGGCACTCAGAAATTGCCAAGAATTATTTTTACAGCTGCAACACAGGTGAAGTGTCATTATAGACATCTTATTGGAAATCATCTATACAGTCTTATGCCAAATTTGAAAGTTGTTTTTCTTACATGTTTTATTACCTGCGTATTTTTTTGCCTTACTAATAGCAGAACACAGGGAGAAGGGAAAAGTACATGAACTTCAAAAGGTTATTTTTTATTTCAATACATGTAGAATCCATAAGGATTTCAAGAGTCAAACTTGAAAACTTGGACAACTGTCAAGCTATTCATTAGTTCCATGTGGCTGAAGTCCACATTATGGTGACCATAGGGAAATACAGAAATGAGGTGGTGGCAAGACCAGACCACTACTGCCAGTGCTGCTAAGTGGGTTTCTCAACATGACAGCTCTTCTGAATCATGAAAAGCAAAAATGGACTGTCTTTAGAAAGAAAGACAAGGTGAAATGGTCAAGTCTATCCCACGTCAAAATTATAAATGTTTCAACATTGCTACTGCTTCATGAGGCTGAATGATATGTTTTACCCTCAGAAAGTTGAACATTTGTGTGTTGGCTTGGCTTAAAAGTCTCTAACCTTAGTTTCTTCTCTGGCAAAATAATAATAAAAGCACTAAGAAAAGAGTTTTTTACATGTGTACTAAAATAGGAGTTCTCCAAACCTGTACTCGGAAAGTATAGGTAGAAAGAGCCCAAACGTGCCCCTGGCCTCAGCAGGCTTCAATTTCCTGGTGCAAATCACCAATTCTCACTTCTTTCTGCTCTCACAAACTAAGAGATCCACTGAGAACTGATTTTTCCAGACAATAAAGAAATACGGGAAGCAGTATGGCTCAAATGAAAAGATATTTTCTTTGGGGAGGAAACAAAAGTGAGTTTTTTAAAGGATTATTTTATCCTCTCTGTCTTTTAATTGACGTGGTATATTTACCACAAAGATAACAGAGCTTAAATCTCAACTCAGAGTCTGTCACTTGAATGCCCTTCGCATTAAATATTCACTATTAATTCAAATATGAACAGAATTTTTTGTCAGTACTGGGCATTGAACCCAGTACATTCACACTGAGTTATCCCCAGCTCTTTTATTTTGACATAGGGTCTCTCCAAATTTCTGGGTTGCCCCAGCAAAGCTCAAGCTGGCAATTCTGCCTCAGCCTTCCAGGGTGCTGTTTCTATAGATGTATACCACTACATCCAGCTTTGTATTTTTTTTTTCCTTAGGAAGTCCCCCCATTATAACTGGGCATGGTTCCTTGATACCACACACACACAAAAGAGAAACTCCCCACACTGGGTAAGCTTCAGGCCCTTTAAAGCCGAATGTGTCCCAGTTGCTTTTATAAATGATGCATTCTTCCCCCAAGATCAATGTTCTAAATATTGTAATCAGGATTTCATTCTAGTAAATGGGGTATTATTCACTAATGTGTCATTTAACAAATTTACACAAGAAGACAATTTTGTGCTATAAAAGGTTGTTTTTAAAGGAATTGCTTCCTGGAGAATATGCAAATGACTTTTTCTGACACAGATTTAACTTTTCTTGGAACATCCACATTATTACTATACAAGATGACCACATTATGTAAACCAAGTAATGCAGCCCATTAGGTTATACAATACATTCAACGTAGAATTTTTAAACAATTGATAAAGGTTGTAGTACCTTTTTCCTCACTGTTAAAAGAGAAAAAAAATTATTGAATCTTTTACTTAACTACATTATCGTTTCCTACATTTGGGGGGTTTTGAAGTAGAGTTTTCAGATATTCAAAAGTTATTCCAGTGACAATTCCCTTCTACTCAACAAGTAGTGTGGAAAAGTAGTCAAGAGCAGTGACTCCTCAGCCAGACAGCCTGGGTGCCAGCCTCAGCTAATTTCCTCGGGCATCTGTACCTCACTTTGCTCTGCTCTCAAAAGGGAAAAGGAGCCAGATGAGGTGTTGATGCCATGTGCCTGAACTCTCAGCACTCTAAGAGAAAAAAAAAAAAAAAAAGAGGAGTAGGGTTGGGGGGTTTTAGCTCAATGCGAAGGCCCCGGATCATTCTCCAGTATCACAAAAGGGGGAGGAAATACAGTGGGAGAAAGTACCTGCCTTATGGGCCCATTGTAAGGACTAATGAGTTACAGTACCGCTGAAGTACTTAGAAAGCACCTACAAGAAACGCTGTTAAAGAAGTATTATATAAAACATCAGTAGCTGACTTCTAACTTGAGCTCTGCTTAATCAACCTGGATAATGACTGAAAATTTTTATCTCATTATCATTCTGTTGGAGACATCTCACTTGCAGACCACCTAATAAATTATTACTTTTTTGTGGAAAAGACTATGTCAGTCATCTTTGTATCTCCCTACGTATTGTTTAGTCTTCTCTTTTTAACAAGATTCCTAAATGGTGTTTTTGGATGACAAGTCAAGACAGAAGTAACCAAAATAAGAAGTATTTAGCTTAACTTAGTAAATGTTTCACATTTATTTTACTTTTCACGGAATTACATGTTTTTTTCAAAGGATGATTTCATATTTACAGAACTGTCCACATTGGGAAAGATAATTATTCCAGTTATAAAGTGGCAAAATTTTAGATTGAGTTATTTCAATAAAAATTGCAGAAAGAACTCTTTGTATTATATGTTAATAAGTATGTTTCTAATAGAAGATGCCTCCTCATTTTTATCTTGACCTGCCAAATAGGAGCAGATCAAGACTTTGAATTTGCACCAATATCTGGGTTTATAACAGTAAGTCTGTTTTATTATGCCTCTAACCTGCTTTTGTATCTGTGGATAACAGATGATTGGAAGGCTTGTATGCAAGTCCTGAGGTAATTTACCTGTAATGCATGGTAAATATTTAACTGAAATATCAAGTGACCTTTCTTAAAGTCCTGGGTCTAACTGACACGGAAGGACTTCTTGTTGGCATTTTCCATATAGTTATATAAATGGTCATGAAATAATTATAAATAGTAAGAACATATCATAATAAAATATTCAGTCATACACCACAGATTTTATTTGGTCGAAAAATCTCCCTTTGACTCCAAAAGCATTAGCACTACTCATTTATGACATCAAAAGAAACCAAGTCATTCTTTTGTGTGCTTATAAGGTTTCTGATAGTATCAGAAGGCTACAGAGCTGTAAGTAAGTAAAGCTACAGTTTAGGTAATTGTAGCAGTCTTTCAGTTTGCAGTTAGGAACACAGTAATAGCTTTATCTCCAGGAAATACCTTACTAGGTCTAGGCTCGGTTCTACATCTTATAATAAAAACAACACAGACCTAACATTCACTAGATGTCTCCTGTGTGCCAGATACAGAGTAAATCCCAACTTCATGATAACTGTATAAAATGGGAACTATTACTATCCTATCCTCTAGACAGGAAACTGGGGCTTGGGAGGATTAAGTACTTCAATAGCCATAGTAGAAGAGTGGGGCTCTCAACTGGATATGATGGCACAGATCTGTAACACTAGTCAACTGAAACGCTGATGTAAAAAGATAAAAATTAAGATAGCTTAGGCAACTAAGCAAGACTGTGTCTCAAAAATTAGTAAAAAGTGCTGAGGATATATTCAGAGATAGAGTTTTGCCTAGCATGTATAAGACCCTGGGTTCAACCCCCAGTTAAGAAAAGAAAAAGGAAGGAAGGAAGGAAGAAGGAAGGAAGGAAGGAAGGAAGGAAGGAAGGAAGGAAGGAAAGAAGGAAGGAAAGGAGGGGGGAGGGAAGGAGGGAGGGAGGGAGGGAAGGAAAAAATAATTGTAATATGCCTGGTCTTTCAACTTCACTGTGTTTTACACTCTTCCCAACTCTAATCCCCTTTCATCAGGGAGTAACAGAAATCCTCTAATGGATGTCGAGCTTCTTGAGTGAAATGATTAAAATCTGATAGGAAATGTAAAGGTGGCACCAAAAGCATTAACGACAAAACCAATAATAAGTAAATTAGTCTTCAGAATTAAATATAAGATATAGTAAAAAAAATGAATAAAGGATGACTTCAAAGAATGGAAGAAAATCTTTGCAAATCATGTGTCTGGTCAATGTCCAGTACTTAGCATGTATAAAGCATTCTTATAAGCCAACTGGCAGAATCAAAAGGCAGAAAAACACAGGTAGAGTATAGAAATGTTCTAGAATTACTGATGACAATTGCACAATTTGTACTAAAACCATGAATTGGGGGATCAGGCCTATAATTCCAACACTCTGAGAAACTGAGGCAGGATGATCACAAGTTTGAGCCCAGCATGGGCACTTATCAATTTAGCAAAGCTGTGCCTCAAAATTTAAAAAAAAAAAAAGTGCTAGGGAAGTAGCAATGTAGTTCAGTGTGAGCACCCTGTGTTCAATCTTCAGTATTGTGGAATAAAAAAAATTCTTACAACTCCTTAATAGGATTAACATACCTAAAAACAGGCAAATTATTTGAATGACTTTAACAAAAAAAAACTTGTAAGTAGAAAATGCAATATTGTAATAAACATCACTAATTATTACTAGAATAAAATCACAATAAGGTATCATTTCACACTCACTAGAATGGCTACATGTGAAAAGATGGAAAATACCAAGTGTTTGAGAGCATGTGAGAGACTAGAGTCTTTGTAAAGTGTCGGCAGGAACATGAAATGGCCCGGGCACTTTGGAAAAACTGATTGGCAAGTCCTCAAGAAGATCAAATATGAACTTACCATCTACATCTATTTCATCAACTTTACTCTCATGTATATCCTAGAGAAATGAAAATATACATTCACACAAGAACGTGATCATTGTTATTCGTCAACCCTACCTCAAGAAAGCTGGGGAACCTGTCCAAATTACAACACTCATACACAGATATTCAGAGCAGTGTTTCTCATCACAATCAATGGGTGGAAACAACCCAAATATCTACCTACTAATGAATGAATGAATATAATGTGGAATATCTGTAGATAGTTATTTGGCCATAAAGAAGAATGAAATACTGTTACTTATTACTACATGAATGAAAAAAACTTGTCACAAAAGCTACAGGATTCCATTTGTATGGAATGTACAAAATAGATAAATCTGAAAACACAGAAAATTCATTAGTAGGTCCCAGGAGCTAAAGGGGAAACAATAATGAGGTTGGACAACTAATGGGTACAGAGAGGAAGTAGTAGAAATGTTCTAGAATTACTGGTGACAGTTGTACAATGTATTTGTACTAAAACCACAAAATGGTACACTTTAAAGGGTAATTACATCTAATCAAAGAAATTATTTTTTAAATCTAATAAGAGACCTTAAATTTTTGTTTTGAGAGCCCATGCTCTGTAAGTAATTTTCCCATGTCTGATAATTTGGCTTCCCTAATTTTCAAAATTATTGCAACTTTTTAAAAAATAAGATCTTCTAAGCAATATTTTATTTAACATGTAACTTTTGAAAAACACCTTCCTTTTTTCATTGAGATTGCGTAGGGTTAGGGTTAGATATATCGGGATGAGTACTGTGAGAAAGAGAACTGTGTCACAAGTCTCCAAGCCTCACTAGAAGGACACATGGAACTCCACATACAGTTGTATACACAGCTATGATTTCACTGGCAGAATCACAAGGGAGAAGAACACAGGTAGAGTGTGGGAAAATCCATGTATGTGTCCTTTTTCCCTTGAAGGGTCACAAACACTCTTCCCCTATGTCAGAAATGTAGCAACTTGTATGCAATCCTCCTGCCTAAGTAAGCCCATTAACAATTTTAGGACTCAAGATTTTTATTGAAAGCTGGTCGCATAGGCATCCTTTGCCTAGCACGTGCACCACAGTCAAAATCCTCCAAGGAAGTGTTAGTACAAATCCTATTATTGCATAATCCTAGGAACAATGAGCCACCTTTCTCATTTAAGAAACAGTAACAACATTCCAAAAATCTAAATTCCCCTGTGCCACCAAAGGGCCAACTCTGTTAACAGGTTGGTCTAACATTAGTCATCTATGTCCTGCTATGATAGTTCTTTTCAGCCCAGGGATTAAAAATCAAGAAAAAATCTCAAAATCACCATTCAGTGAAAAGAGATTCTTGACAGTTAGAAGAAAAGGACTAAAGACTCTTTAGAATAGAGTTAGCTGTACCCCAGAGCCAGGAGAACAAATCAAGGTTTGGTTGCAAAACCAGAAGTCTACAGATGCCCTTATCGCTGGCAAGTTAAGACTCCTTCAAAAAATAGCCTCTGGGCCACTTACCCTGATGATTTTGAGCCTGTCTCAGGAATTTCCATCTTGAAACACCTATCACCATCAACAAGGCCTTTCACGCTGCAGCCTCCAAAGAGCTTTCGAGAAGTAAAGATGTGGCCTAACTATTCTGATTAGCCCAGATCAGAATAATCTATCTCATGGAATGGTGGAACAATCTTTTTACCATCTCAGATCTTTTTAGAAAAAAAAAATCTGTCAGAATATATTCGAAACATAAACTAAAAAGTTGTTATTTTGTCCTGTAAATAATTAATTCCTTTTGCATTAAGAATTTTTTATTTTTGACTAAGTACAAAATATGTAATTCTAATGTAAAGCTCAAATGTACACAAAAAATACGGCCTCGATGCTACCCAGAATTTTTTGCCTTTTCCCCTTTTTCTGCCCTTTTTCCTTTCTCCTTACCCTTAGCTTTCTCTACTTCTTTTTCCTCATTTCTATCAAGATACTTTCCCAAACAATTATAAACTTACAGTAATTTCAAAATATTTAAATAACTAAAAAATGTGTTTATTTTATGACGTTTCTGGTTCCCCAAATACAAGACGTTATCTCCATTAGACATTAGAGTTATTAGATGAAAAATGCCTACATATGGACATGTTTGTGTAAATGCAACTTCCAAATTAACAGATTTCAAAATTACCTTTAGCAGCTATCGGAAATCAGGAAAATCAATAAATCATTTTTGCTAAATTGTACTTTCAGCTCTATGAAAAAAATGCAGGAAATTCTTTGTTTGTTTGTTCTTTATTTTTATTTTATTTTATTTTGAGACAGGGTGTTACTCTGTAGCCCAAGCTGGGCCTGAACTCACTGTGTAGCCCAGGCTGGTCTTGGACTCACAGAAATCCTTCTGCTTCAGCCTCCGAAGTGTTGGGATTACAGGTGTGTGCCACCATTCCCAGCTGTATGTGGTGCTGGGGAAATGAACTCAGGGCCTTGTGCTTGCAAGCTGCTGTGCTATTCCTCCAGCCCAGGATATTTTTAATTAGCAGCAGGATGGAAAGATTACATAGCCTTTCAAAATATTCAATGTTCTCCTTTAATTATTAGGATTCCTCACCTGGGAATGACTTCCCCGGAATCACTTGGGAGTTGGCACAGCCAGTTCAGCTGCTGTGAAGGAAGCATTCCCAGCAGAGATGGCACATGGAGGCCTTCTGCTAGCACTCCAGGAAGAACGTTCCCAAAGAGTCCAATTATCTTGAATCTCCAAATAAGTCAACTTGAAATCAAGACAATGGCTGAATCATTAGCAGGCAAAGCCAATCTCCAAGATACAATAATCTCTCACTCAGATTACCTCCATGGAGACAGGATTTTGAGACAAAAGTGGTTCTCTTTGGAATGTTGGGGGGAAAAAGTTTTTCTCAGGAAAATGAAAACAGTGACTTTGATAACAGAGAACAGAAGTCATCTCTAGAGTATATAAGATAATAATCCCATGCCGGTAAGGCCTTCACTGAACTGCCCTGCATACCATATAAAAGTGATATTCTAGTGCATGTTCAGAGCAACTGAGAGCAGGAGGAGACACTCATACCTGTGTCAGTTGTTAAAGGAGAAGGGAAGTAAATCTCAGAGGTCAGGTAGAACGATGAGGGCATGAGGGTCACCTCAGATATTTAAATACTGACCACATGGTAGAGCAAGTCTACACGGCCTGAATGAAAAATCTAGACCCAATAAACTGGCAGAGACAAAATCTGAACAACAAGAATTGCCCATGAATTAAATGGGTTGCCTTGAACAGAAATGTTTCCCTATTCATGCAACATTCCGCATTCATTAATCAAATGCTTATTCTAGCAGCTATAACACAGGCGACTAATAGAGTAATGGTTCTTTTTCCCATCCAGTTTAGATCTCATAGGATTACTTTAGATGTATAGACTCAAATAAACATATACCAGGATCTATCGAGTTTTGATAATCCCAAGAAACTGTAATTCTATGAATAAAGGCCATGGGTTTTACTACATTTTGAGTAGCCCACATTTTTTTTAACCTTATCAAGAGTAAGCCAGCCAAACTAATAACACTGAGCTATGAAACAGCTTAAGGTTAGCTAAGTTAGAGAATATTTGAGGTGCTATTAGGATCAAGTCATTAAAATTATAACCAGGGGTCTTCAAAGTGCACTAATGAATATGCTCAAAAATATTTTTTTGAAAAGGGAGCTAGATAGAATGATCCTTTTGCTTTTGGTCATGGTTCTTACAATTCAGTCATACTTTTTTATTACAAAATGCTTTTCCTTCAGGAAAGTGAAATAATAATGTTTTATAATTAGGAAAGAAACATGAGGCTGAATAAAAATCATATTAAAAAATTTAAAGTACAGTTAACCTTCAGTCTCAGAATTTAATGCACAACACTGGTTAAGTATAATCAATTTTGGCCTATTAATTATAATCAGTGAATTAATTTTCTAATTACTTTCCTAATTAGCACACTTCAAGATAGGATCACTTTATCTTAATCTGAATTTAATAACCACAATCGCAGACTGAACTTGCAAGAACGTATAAAATCATGGCCTCTGAGAGTGCTTGCCTGACTTAACAGGAAGGTGAAGAAAGAATCAGTGGAGGAATTCCAGAGGCTGGCTAGCCCCACTGATCCTCTCAGCACGGCTCCAGACAACACACAATTCACAAGCATGTCTTCACAGAAAATTAATATGCACACACAAATGCACACTTATTTCTTCTTCTTACATGTTTTTGTATTGTTAGGACTAATGCATTCCTAGCAAATAAAATAATAACCAATGATAAATGTTAGAAATTTAAAGAGGAATAAAAAAGAATGCAGGAACTGAAAAATCAAAAGGAGACAGCTACTGTTCAATTTCAAGAGCAAGAGGAAATTTTTTTCCAGGTTTATGGAGGTATAACTGACAAAAATTATAGGTATTCAAAATAATGTGCTCTCTTTACATTATGAAATGATTACTACAATCAAGCTAACTAACATATCCACCACCAAAGAATCATCTTTTATTTTTTAAAAGAGAATACTTAAATTCACTCTCTCAGGAAATCTTAACTATACAACACATCGATATTGTAGAGTTGTTTTCCACCTCCTTGCCAACATTTGTTACCCTTTGTCTTTTTAATAATAGCTGTCCTAACAGTTTTGACTTGCATTTCCATGATGACTAATGATTTTGAGACACTTTTCATATGACCATTGGTCATTCATAAGTCTTCCCTTGAAAATTCATCTTCAAAGCCTTTGCACATTTATTAATCAGATTGTCATTTTTGTTTTTACTATTGAATTGCATGAGTTCCTTGTATGTCTTAAATATTAACTCAAATTATACACACACACACACACACACACACACACACACACACACATATAAACTTGTTTTTTTTCTCTGGGTCCTTAGGTTGTCTGTTCAATTGTTTCCTTCATTGTGTGGTTTTCGGTTTGATGCAATCCCATTATGTATTTTTGCCTTTGTTGTCCATATTGTGCAAAAGCTTTTCCCTATGTATTCTTCCGATAATTTTACTTTTTCAAGTCTTATACTTAAATCTACAACCCATTTCAGGTTGATGCATATGACAAGGGTCCAATTCATTCTTTCATTCAATTTCATTCATCATGTACATGTCCAATTTTCCTAACACCAATTATTGAAGAGGCTATTGAATTTCCAGTGTATGTTTTTAATTCCCTTAGATGAACAGATACCATAGATGAATGATACATTTTATTGCTGAGTTTTTTTACTGTACTTAGTGGTCCATGAATTCTTTTTATATCAGTGCCATACTGTTTTAATTACTACTTTTAGCCAAGCATAGCAGCCCAGCACTTTAGGAGGCTAATGCAACAAGATCATGAAGGTTCAACTAAAAAAGGGGGGTGGGGCACCATATAATATGTTTAGAAATCAGAGAATGTGATATATCTCACTTTGTTCTTCTTGCTCAGGCTACTCTGAGTCTTCTGTGGCTATATATCCATTTGAGAATTGTTTTGTCTATTAAATGCTTTTGGGATTTTGATAGTGATTGAATTCAGTTCACAGATGACTTTGGATAGTATGGCCACTGTGACAGTCTTACTACTTCTAATCCATGAACACAAAATGTATTTGAATTTGTCTGTGTTTTATGCAATTTGTTTATCAATACCTTTTATTTTCAGCATACAAGTCTTTTATTTCATTGTTATGATTATTCCTAAGTATTTCATTCTTTTAATAGTGGTTGGAAATTGGATTTTTAAAAAGTTTGTTGTTTACATATAGAAAACACAATTGATTTTATATACTGGTTTTGTTTCCTGCAACTTTATAGAATTTATATATTTGTTTTTACAGCTTTTGGGTCTTCTACCTATGTGATCATGTCACCTCCAAATAGAGATATTTTTCCTTCTTTCTCTACAATTTGACTGCTTTTTATTTCTTTTCTAATTGTTCTCGTAGGACTCTCACAGTGCTATAAAGTAAACATATTTGCCTTTCATTGCACCTTAGAAAGTAAGCTTTTCTTTTTTTTTTTTTTCTTTTATTAGGATGAGGCTTTTTTATATGTGGCCTTCATGGTGCTGAAGTACGTTCCTTCTATATGTCTTTTGCTGACAATTTTATTTATGAATGGAGGCTGAAATTTGCCAAAATTTTTTTTCTGTGCCTAAGATATTCATGTAGTTTCCTTTTTTTGTGTGTGCATTGCATCTCATTGCATGACTTGCATATTTAAATCATCTTTGCATTACAGGGACAAATCCTGCTCCATTATAATGTATAATCCCTTTATGTTACTGAATTTGATCTTCAAGTATTTTATTGAGGAGATTTATAATATGTGTCTGTGAGACAGTCTGTTTTCCTTTGCTATAGAATCACCTGATTTTGTTATCATTGTGATCCTGGCCTTAAAATGAGTTTGGAAGTGTTTCTTCTACTCTTTGGAAGTTTTACAAGGACTGGTATTACTCTATAAATGATTGGTATAATTCCCGTCAACTCATCTAGTCTTGGACTTTTGTTTTTGGGGAGAATTTTTTTTTTTTTTTTGAGACAGGGGCTCACTCTAGCGCAGGCTGGTCCTGAACTCACTATGGAGCCTGGGCTGGCCTTGGACTCATCATAATCCTACTCTCTCAGTTCCCTACGTGTTGGGATCACAGGCGTGTGCCTGCACTCCCAGCTTATGTGGTGCTAGGGAATGGAACTTGGGTACCTAGTGCTTGACATAGGGCTTGCTAGACAAGTGCTTTAACTGATACAGCTGCTCTTCTTTGCTTTGGTTACCATTTGCATAAAATACCTTCTCCATCTTTTTTCATGTATCTTTAATGTGATTCTCTTGTAAACAGCATATAACTGTGCCTTTAATTCATATTCAATACATTATATTTATGGTAATTACTGACATGATTGTTTCATTTTTCTATCATACAGTTCCTTTCTTATCTTCTTTTGTATTTAATATAAGTTTCCTGTAATAGTATGCTATTATTATTCCTTCATCTTTTGTGTACCAAGTAGAGGTTTTTCTTTCTCGTTTCTGGGTGCCTTACTGGGAATTAAACCCAAAATATTCAAACACTGAGCTATGTCCTCTGCCTTTTTTTTTCTCTTGAGACAAGGTTCCATTAAGCCACTCTCTCTCTCTCTCTCTCTCTCTGAGGCTGGGCTCAAACTTGCAGTCCTCCTTCTACTTGAATGTCTGAAAACTATTTAAGTTCTCTATTGATTTTTTTTCAGCTCAGTTGTGTTCTTCAGCTCTAGAATTTATTTGGTTCATTTTCATTGTGTCTATGTCTTTGTTGAACCTCTTGTTTTGTTCATACACTGTTTTCTTGATTCACTGAGCTGTCTATCTGTATTTTCTTAAACATTACTGAAAATCCTCAAAAGAATTTTTTAGTTCTGTCAGGCAGTTCATAGATCAATTACTGGGGGTTGGCTAACTGAAAATTATTGTTTTCTTTTGTTTGTATCATGTTTTCTTAACTTTTCATGTTCTCTGAAGTCTTTCATAGTTATCTTCACATTCAAAGAGGCAGTCAGCTCTTCCAGTCTTTACTGACTTGTTTCAGAAGAAAAGCACTTTTGCCAGTCATCATGGTAAGAGATTTTTCAAGGCCTCTCAATCTTTTCTATAAGTACATCTGTTCCATATCTCTTATCCCAGTAGGAAGTGTTTTATGGAAACTTCTGAATGAAAGTCTGCTTGACTTAGTATTTAGGACAGTTTATTATCAAATAGAATGATGACAACTTACATCATTACAGTTTTCTATCCACTCTTGTCTTGAGTAGGTCAGCATGGTCAAGACATCACTGATAAAATCAGTACTGAAGCAATGCAATGACCACACACCACATGCAGGTTTAGACACTCTAATCCAGCTGGTGACACAAATATGCAAATCACAGAAGATAATAGAGATCATGGGGCCTACAGAAAATTGCAAACTGTATGGTTCACTATTCAGCTTTCTAATTTGAACAAAACCCAATATTGGGTCATATTTAGCCGAGGGTCCTATTTTCAACTGCTGAATTTGCCACAGGGGGGGGAAAAAACTGCATGGGAATTTCGCTGAATTAGGTTACAGGTCCCATGTTGTTCTGATATCAGCTTTCTCCTCTAGCACCTTCTGTAACATGCCCTCCTGAGATAGTTAATCTTGTCTATCTTGTGATAGTTAATCTTGAAGAAGGCTTAAGAAATACCTAGGAGATTAAAGCACACTTCTCAGTGGGTCTGAGTGGGTCATGAGGGCATGACCTTGGGGACTATATCTAAGCTCTGGTCCCTTCCTTTAGAGACGCCTCCTCTGCTCCATGCTGCCCAAAAGCCATGAATTGAGCAATTTTCCTCTGCCATACCCTTCTGCCATGATGTTTCTGACTCAGAGCCCAAACCATGGACTGATATCTCTGAAATCATGTACCAAAGTAAACCTTTCCTCCTCTAAAGTTGCAAGCACCACATATTATGTCTTAACAATGGAAAAGCTGGCCAGTAAACATCTGCTTTTCATGTATCTCCAAGGACTCTACCAACATCTTCCTGGATCCTGGGCCATCACTGTGACTTGTCACCCTTCCAACCTTAAGTTGAAAGAGAAAAATCAAAATAATTTTCTTCCAAGTGTGACAGTCCTTTCAGCCAACTTAAAATGCCTGGCTTCATAAGCAGTAGGCATATTAGTAATATCACCTAAGTCTAATATGATCAAAGGTTAGCTGAACAAAAAGATCTATTGGTAAATACCACTTTCAATCATTTGCTTAACCTTTATCCCAGAAGGACCACTAGCCTCCTCAAAGGAGGCAATTCCCTGTCTCAGAACAGTGTCCTTGTATCTGGCTTTGTTCTGGCCAAAAACTTGAAAGATGACAATCAGTGCAAGAAAATAGACATACTAAAGCCAGCCCTTAAGAAGATACAGGTTCTTTTCTGTCACCTCAAATCTTAGAAGGCCCAGGAACATGAAGAGCTTTTATGAAAGAAAAGTGGGTACAGTCAGACAGTAGTCATTAAATCCCTGCATTGGGCAGAGGTCTTTATTCTTCAAACAGACTTCACTCTCTTTGGCCAGCATCTCAATTTCCTACCCAGATACACATGTATTTTTCTGCAAGTCAATTCATGGGAGCTGGGGAGAGGAAGGGAAATTATAGGGGCCTCTCTTTAGAATACCATGTGAATGAAATGAGTCATTAAAAGATTAGGAAGAATTGAAGAGGTGAAGAACTTAGTTAAAAAAAATTCTTTCCTAGAAAGCTACTAGGTTTACACAGGGACTAGGACAACACTTCATCATCTTCGTCTTGGAAACGTAATCCCTTTGCAATTAGAGGTCCATAATTCTGAGACTGAACTTCTGAAAGCCAAATAACTTCTACCACTTTGCTAGCAAACCCTGAATTTCACTGACACAGAAATATAAACAATAGCAATATCTCCCTTACTCAGTAATAATGTTACCAGAGAGGGTCCTATGGATTCCCTATTTCAGGTTGTAACCTGTCCAAAGAATTGGACAGACCACATAGGCACGTCCTGGCTCCTCCAAACCTGAATTTTCCAGCTATGTGGCTAGACAAGATTGCTACAACAGATTACTTTACAATATCCAAACCTCTAGTCACTCAAGAAATAGCAGCAAGCTGGCAAAATGACTAAGTGACACTAATGACATCCCACCATATGGGCATACGTTTATTAGAAGTATATTTTCCCACAGTTAATGTAATCCAACAAGCACTCCATCCACCTAATGTATGTCCAAAAAGAAGGCTTTCTTCGCATTGCTGGCGCCTTTGACTCTCATGGAGATGGATGTCCAATCCCAGGACCCACCTATTGAGGCACCAGAAACTGTGGATTTGATTGGTCCCACAAAGTGCTGTAAACTTGGAGTCCTGCACACATCTGCTTCTTCCAGAAAGCTTTCTGTTTAACCATATATTTGTCTGATTTGTTTCCCTAGTCCTACTCCCCAACAGCAAGAATATTCACATATTTAGCTAAAGAAATATTACTATTATAGAAATATCATTGAATTACAAACCAAAAATACTAATATGGAACATATGTACTAAAACTATAAAGTATTTCTAAATTCCAAATATAATTGTAATTACTACAGTAATTACGCAGGATGTGTAGCTAACAGAAAAAGGTAACATAAAAATTGAACTCCTCATAATCTGAGAATTTGATGAGAAGGTTGTACTTTTATAGAGCCAAGAATTAAGACAGTCTTTCCAAAGCCATGGAGAAGACAAAATTTCTCACTTAGCAGTCACTCACTTTTATTTCTGGATACCAGTGGTCTAATATCCATTGGCAAATAGTAATTTCTCCACACAAATAAGCTAAAATAATGATCTGATTCCCAGAGAACCCCCAAAAAGTTTGCTCCTAGATAAGCTAAAACAGTAGAATTTATAGTAAGGCATAAACTCACTTTATGAGCAAACCTAGGAATCCAAATTGCTTTTCTACTGCTCTTTATATAAGGAAATATTCACCATGCCTAATAATTAATTACAATAGACTTCTAAGTTGGATGTTGTCTAAAACATGTAGTGTCTTCCAAATTAATTAATTCATCATTTATTAGTCAAGAGATGTTTATTGAGTACCTTTAACAGGTACTAGGAATGAAAGGTTCAAAATGAGAGACAATAAATTGGATCCTGCTAAAGTTGAGACTCTAGGAGAAGAGACAGCAAAGGAAAAAAAAGTAATATAGTTTTAAAGTTAACTCAATTTAAAATTGAAATTCAAAAAAGTGACATTTTATGTAATTTATTTCTCAAAATTTTATATGCGTTTTCAGCTTTCTTAATGGGAACTTTATACATCCTGATGTCATTGGACAGAGTCTGGGGAGGCATATCAATTTGGATCTGAGGAACTTCAGCTCACCCCACCCACTAGAAAAAGTTGTAGGTTTAATGACTTCTGTAATAGGAAAAGAATTTTCAAGATGTATCAGTGAAATGCATAAGGAGGATTATTAGTCAGAATTTTTAAATATACACTGAGAGAGAATAGCGTGGGTTCTTGAGAGGCCGGCATGGAGGCACTTTAAGGTCTGGAGCTGGTATCCAAAAGGAGCCTATAAGATAGGTGATCTCAGGTATGTATTCCTACTGCCTGTAGGGCAAACAAGATGAATTTAGGACCAGCCTGAACTACAGAGTGAGACCCTATCTCAAAAAAGATAAAAGAAAGAAAGCAAAAGAAAATGAAAACCCTTATTTTTTTTTTCTTCATGTCAGCTAATAGGGTGGGGATGGAGGTTGAAGGTACTAGTGTCAATGGAACTGGGAAGCTGTGAATAAAAAAGGCACATGCTAGGATTACTGTTACATTAGATCACTTTTTACAAACTACACACTGCCTAAAACAGAAAATTATTCCATGCTTTAGGTTAATCCTTTATGAAGAAACAAAAAAGAAATAATTAATTCTTACATAGAATCACTGGCATATACACATACTCCTATAAGTTTAGGTTTCAAAAAGAAACTGGGGGTAGAGGGAGGGATGCCAGCCTAGAAATCAATCATCAGGATCCTTAAGAATGAATGGCAGATTACATTCTGGGAGGCTTGAGTTCTTTATTTTTGATAGCTATTAACAGCAAAAATTTGAAAAATGTGAAAAAAAATTTAATTTTTTTGAGACAGGGTCTTGCTCAGTAGAAAAATGAGAAAATTTGGGAAATTTAGCAAAATTAAACAACTCCAGTAGGCCTTATTCATTATGTAGAGGTGATAAGTCCAATCTGGGTACTGAAGGGAGGCAGGAAAAGGAGCATACTGCAGAGGTAAGAGATACCATCTCTATTCCCATGGACAGACCAGTCTGTATATGTGTAGCCACAAATCAGGAGAGAAGTATGCAGCGTAATAACCAAAATTAATTGTTCAAACCCGTAAGACACTTTCTATGTGCCACAACCCACTCTAAAGGTGTTTCATGTTTTAACTAGGTCAACTGTCATAGCCACTATTTCTCTGTCCCAGTTCACACTGAGGAAACAAACTGAGGCTCACAGGGGTTATATAACTTATCCAACATCATATAACTCATAAGTATAAATTAGGAATTTAAATCCAGGCTCCAAAAACCATTTACTCCTAACTACCTATCATGTAGAATTAGAAGGTTTTAATTCTGGCCATGATATGGGGCAGGATGACATGGAAAGAAGTAGAGGAAACTTGCAGAAGGAAATCTGTTGTTGAGCTGTATGTTGTCCAGATGGACACCCTATATGATACAGTACTCTACAATAATGTAAGCTCCCGGGACTCTGTTTCTTTATTCCCAAACAAGTGGAATTGGTCAGATTATCTCAAAAAACCACTGGAAATCTTAGTCACTTTGGAATTCATCTTTTATGACATCACTAGGGAGCATAAGCTATGTGGGAAAAGAGGAAGCTTTGGAAAACAACTAAATTACTGAATTACTGTGTGATACAGAAGGCATAGTTCACCTTCTCTAAACCTTGGCTTTTTTATTGGTGCAATGACATAATCCTCATACGTTAGATAACCTATGCTAGGCTCATGGCCTAGCACAGAGAAAAATACTTGATTAATTTTACTTATCAACTCCCCTCTTCCTTTTTTTCTCTTTGCTGAATTTTAACCCAAGACTTCACTTTATCCATGATAGGCAAATGCTGCACTGTAATACTAACTCCCTTTTTTTTTCATTGCATATAATCTCAGTTCTTGAATTTACCCAGGTCTACTGAACCAGCTCATTGGCTAGTTGGCTACATGTTGCTAAAATATCATCTGGAGGTAGACAGAAAGTAAATATAGTAAAAGCTTCAAAGGTATCAATTTTTTTTTTTTTAAATCTGGAAGGTACTAATTTGTCATGCAGCTATTCTGCATTACAATGTTTCTTGCTTCTCTTGGTCCTTTGGATTACACAACTCCACTAACTGAACAGTCAGGTGATAAGCAAGGGACAAAAAATGAAAATACATACTATTAATAAATCCTGACTGATACAGCCTAGGAAGTTTTCAACAGATATTTCATAGGTTATAGAAAACAGCAACAACAAACATGCAGAGTTAAAGTTTAACAGTTTGGGAAAGGTAGTATATAAAAAAAAAAAAGTTTAACAATTTAGCCAGGCCTTGGTGGTGCAGGCCTGTACTCCCAGCACTCCAGGAGATTAAGGAAGGAAGACTGCAAGCTTGAGCCCAGCCTGGGCAATTTAACAACTAGAGAGGTCATGTCTCAAAATTAAAACGAAAGAATGGGCTGGAGATGTAGCTCAGTGTGAAGCCTGGACTTGATCTTTAGCATCTTTTTAATCCATACAATAAGGTTACTACTACCTGCCCTGTAAATAGAACAGATGGCAAAAATAGAAAATTATGACAAAGAATTTTGAGCCACATGTTTTCTGGTACCTGCCATATAGTTTTTTCATTACATAGCTTATTCACTAAATGTTTACTAACATTAGATACCCAGGCTCTATGGAATTAGTTCACTAATGATTAAATGAGTAAACTGAAAATCATAATCTGGAGCTTAGGAGAAGCAGCCTTCAAATTCTTACTACAGAAAGAGTGAGATGACTTACAATTCCTTCCTTTTAGATCAAAATGGTTAAGGAAAGCATCAGAGAATTAAGCTAGGTTATTTACAACCTTAATGTGAACCTAAGTGTGACTCAATGAGGTCTGAAAAAATGTTTCTGCTTGTGATTAATAAAGTTAAGATAAATAACCATACTAAGTCTGTCAGACCTAAACTCTTGATTGAGTCATGAAGCTATGAGCTCTGTATAGAAAGAGATGATCTGGTTTAATATCAATAAGCATGACCTTCAGTTGTTTCAAGCAATTACAATAATTAGACATGCCTACATACATATTTTATACCACCCTTCTGATAAATTTCAAGTCACTTAATAGAAGTTGGAAGTACAATAAGAGACACACAGCAAGTGAAAGCAGATCCAGGACGTTGATGTTATTAAATGCCTACTTCAAACATACATTTGAATCTGGCCAATACTATAGATCAGCTATCTATATTTTACAGATAGGGACAACTTTAAATAGTGAGAGGGAACTCTACTATAATTATGCCAAAACAGCAGGAGTAAATCAGGACTGTCTTTATTTTATTTTTTGAGACAAGGTGTTGCTCTGTAGCCCAGGCTGGCCTTGGACTCATGGCAATCCTCCTGCCTCAGCTTCCCGAATACTGGGATCACATGCATACACCACCACGCCCAGCGTATGCTGTGCTGGGGAATTGAACTCAGGTACTTAACACTTGACATAGTACTTGCTAGGCAAGCACTTTAACCGCTGAGCCATTCCTCCAGCCTAAATCAGGACTGTCAAAAGCAAACCAAGACATACAGTCACCTTAGCTGTAGCTGTCTTAAACCTACCCTTCATAAGAGTTCAAATTGTTTAAATCTTAGTTCCAATGACTATTTTACTGGTTAAATCAAAAAAGGAGGTATGGCTGAAATCTAGCAAATTAAACGTATCAATGCCTTTGACCTGAGGACACAACCTTAACTTGACATGAAGACATCACCCTGAGTAGGACTCAGTATTGTGAAGAGGGCAGAGATCACATCTTTATGTCTTTAGCAACTCCTGCATGGCATATTAGTAGTCCACACAATGTGGGTTGCCATTATGTACTGAGAAGTAATGAAGCAAAGGAGGGCAATATCCTTAATCTGTTAAAATAATATTCCTGTCAATAACAGTGTAATAATAATAATCAGTAATTCATATAAACTGAATGTTTACTCTGTGCCTGGCATTCTGTCCTATATCCACAGTACATACTATCTTTTTAAATTCATTGATAATTCTATAAAATAGTGCTTCTGTTCTTTCCATTTGTCCCTCCCAAAAAGGAAATTGAGGTTTAGAGAAGGTAAGTTGTCAGGTACATAGTCAGGTACATGTAAGGCATCTCAGGTCAGTCTAACTCCGAGCCAATCTCCTATCTCCCAACCAGAGCTCTCTTATTGCTAGGGCAACTCACTCAACTAGCCCAAAGAACTGCTTACTGGAAAGACAACACAAGAATCCCTTGAGTATCCATGAGATGACAAATACGTAGGTTCAGAGCACCGGGAGAACATAAATGAGAAGCCAGGGCCAAGACTATTCTTTTTTTTTTTTTTTTTTTTTTTGAGATGGGGTCTTGTTCTAATCCAGGCTAGTCCTGAACTCACTATGTAGCCCAGCCTGGCCTCAAACTCATTTCTTTATGTGTCTTCAGCATCTTGCCACAGCTTCTCAAGGGGTGGCATTAGACGTATGTGCAACCACACCTGGCCCAAGATTCGCAACAGCTGTTTCTTTGTGGCATCCATTTAAATTAGTCACTTTCCAACCACTGAGACCAAATATCTGATACAATGGGTTTTTTTTGTTGTTGTTGTTGTTGTTTTGTTTTGTTTTTCCTTTTTCGAGACAGGCTCTCACTCTGTAGTCCAGGCTGGTTCTGAATTCACAATGTAATGCAGGCCAACCTTGAACTCAGGGCAATCCTCCTGCCTCAGGTTCCTGAGTGCTGGAATTATATGCTTGTGCCACCATACTGGCTTTATCTGACGCAATTTAAAGGAGGATTATTTTAGCTTAAAGAACATTATTATTTTGTTTCACAATTTCAAAGGGTTCAGCACACAGTTGTCTGGTTCCAAGGCAGGGACATCATGGTGGAGAAATTGGTGGGGTAAAACTACCACTGACTTAACGGCAGCCAGGAAGCAGAGTACAAGGGAAGAGCCCCAAGAGAAAAGGGCCACGGATCAGATACTTCCATCCCTCACTTCCTCCAGCCAGGCCCCACCTCTTAGGACTGCATTCAACTCTGGACTCCTGGATGGGCTCACCCATGGATGAGGTCAGTGTCTGCACAGTTCAGTCATGTCCCCTGATACAGTCAAGGTGATGATCAAGGTTAACTACCATACCACTGTAGACTTGTACACTTTCTTAAAAGCTGGGGCCAGAGATTCAAGAATACTATGCCTATCCAATGTCTGACTTATTCCTTCCTGATAGGTCTTAGTATTTATATTTGTTGATAAGGAGTAAACATGAATTTTTAATCTGATTTCTCTGATTGTTACTAAAAGTTAAATCTAAATTCTAATTAGTCTATGTCTTAACATACAGGGAAATGATCTGTTTATATCTTCTGTGATTTTAAAACAAGAAACTAATCACTTTCAGTGGCACTGGCCTATAATGGCAGCACTCTGGGAGACTGAAGCAGAAGGACTGCAAGTTCAAGCCATGCCTGGGCAACACTATGGTTTAGTGAGGCCACGTTTCAAAAAAAAAAAAATTTTTTTAAGGGGTTGGGATGTAGCTCAGAGCAGAGGTCTTGGGTCCAATCTCTATTACTACCATCACCACGAGAAAAAAAATTACTCTCATCAACATCTTTAAATTATTTAGTTTAACAAAATTTCTGTGTAAAAAGTCCCCCGTCCCCTTACACACTTCATTCCTATATTTTTCCAATGAATAGGGAAAAAGAAATGGCATTGCTCTAACTATTGGGTCTGGTGTACTCTCCTTTGGGACAGTGCTTCTGCTACTCTCATGTTGTATTCCATTAATAGATTCACATTCCAGCACAAAGCACAGACCTTGGACTACAGCCCAGGTTTCGTGACTTCCAGCCTAGATCCTTTTCTAAAAACTGTATGGTTGTGGGAGGTGGCATGGCTGATGTGTGACCCAAAACAGAAGAATATAAAAAAATCAAATGGCGTCATTTATCCTATGTCTCCCAGTTCAACACCATGATCTTATTTAACGCCAACTCTTTGGTTGTAAAATGAAATAGTTTTTGACTAACTTTCCCTGTGCATGTATTTGGTACATACCTGTTTGTGGATATGTCTCCTATAGAACTTCCAACTCATGGATAGCAAGCATACAGCAAGCATTCTCCCCCATTTTTCTGAGCCCAGGAGCTCCCATGGAGGTACTTCCCAGGCTTTTTAATCTTTTTGATATTGAGACAAAGTCTCACTAAGTTGCTAAGCTGCTACATTGGTTAGGCTTGAATTCGCACTTTTCCTGTCTCAGTTCACAGTGGAACAGGCCTATAATCCTAGTACTCACAGAAGCTAAGACAGGAAAATCACAAGTTCACCCAACCTGGGCTATCTAGCAACTTATCAGGACCCTGTCCTAAAACCAAAAATAAAAATGGGCTGGTATGTAGCTCAGTATGAAGGTGCTGGGTTCAATCCCTGCAACTACCCCCTCAAAAAAAAAAAAAGAAAGAAAGAAAAAAGAACAGCACTACACAGAAGACAAAGTAAAAAAGTGATAGAATTGTTTGAAAAGAAAATGAATGGTATAAAAAATGAAAAATATCAGAATAAGCAAAAAAGTATACAGTCCATGTGACAGAAAAAAATACATATTATACAGAAACTACTTTAGTAACAAACATTAACTGCTTCAAAACAATGTGAGAACTGCAAGGCACAGACTGTGACATCAAAACAGTTCACAGAGACAAAGGCAAAATGCCAAATCATGGCAGGAGAAAAGAGAAAGACCAGTCCTCATCTCGATGGTGTGATCCTTAGTTCCCAAAACAAAGAAAGGAAGAGGCTAGATAAATGCTGGTCTAAGAAAAAATGAAATATTCCATAATTCCAAGTTGTTGCCTGTGGTTTATAAACAGTGACTCTTGGCCGGGCTCCAGAGCTACACCATCTGGCAGTTATGGGATCTCGCTGATCAGTCTGTGGCACTTGCACTCAACCAGCAAACAAGTAAAAACTAGAAGTATATAGCATGAGTCAATTATTTTTTATTTACGGGAGGAGTTTTCTACTGTATTTTTTTTTCATTTATTTCCTTTTACTTCAGTGTAAATTAGGGGGGTAAAAGACCACTACTTTTCAATATTAGAACCTCTCAGGTCAACTAGTTTCACACGAGTATGGTTGAGAATCAATGGTTAGAAACAATCATCCAATAATTCAGTCCCTCCACAATTTTTTTTTGAGACAGGGTCTTGCTCTGTAGTCCAAACTGGCCTTGAACTCACAGCAATCCTCCTGCCTCCACCTCCTGAGCGCTGGTAATCACTCCACCAGTCTTCTTCCACCAACTTTCTCCCTCCGCAATCAGCAGGCACACTAGAGAACAGTAGCCCTCCTAGAACATGCCATTGACCTCAGGCTTTCATACTGAATTTGTTTTTGATTTTGAGACAGGGTCTTGCAAAGTCACTAAGTTGTCCAGACTAGGGCTTGAATTTGAATTTGAATATCTGCCTTAGCATCTTAGAGTAAGGGATTACAGAGCCTGACTCCCTCAAGAGGTGTCTAGGCCTGACTGCCTCAAGATCTTTACCCTGCTCTTCCTTCTGCCTGACAGCTTTAAAGCTAGACTATGCAGGGCTTCTTTCTTCTCTTCATTTGAGGCTCAGCTGAAATGTCACTTCTCAAAAGTTTCCCTTACCATTCCATGTAAAACAGACTCCCTCTCCACTATATTTCATGTTTTTTTATGCCTTTTATTCATTAAAACTTGCAATATATGCACAGTGGACCCTTCCAGGGATGGTTTCCAAGACCTTTTCCTCATACCAAAATCCAAGGATAGATTTTAAAATGACGAAGTGTTTCCATAGAATTACATATATCCTCTAGCAACTCTACATCACCTCTAGATTATCTAGGATATTAAATACTATATAGATGGCTATTTACAGTAATGTTTAGGGAATAATGAAAGAAAAAAAGCTGTACAAGATCAGTGCAAGCAATAAAGGTCTAACTTCACTTTTGATCTGTTTATGGTTGAATCTGAAGATAAAGAACCTGTGGATAAGGAGAGCTATTTTTTCAATCTTTAGTTTATCTCACTAGAATTTAGGAACCATAGAAAGATGGATTTTTGTCTGCTTCCGTAATTTCTCCTTCTCATGCACTTAAAGCCATGCTGTTCAAAAATATCTATTTACCTGCATTCCTGATGACAAACCCCACAGCCAAAAGGCCGCATCTATTATATGCACTAGGCAGCTGGCATTCAAAGATGGCCACCAGTGAGCTATCCCTCTTCTGCCTTATATATGGGCTGGCCCTATAGCTCCACAGAAACTCTTAACAGATTCTACTTTGGCACTGTAGGACATTCGGTCTAAAGGAAACCCCCCACAAATAAAAATATCAAACTGTAATAAGGCTGTCACAGTATAAAGAAGCCAGTTAGCCCTTTTGAGTGCCACACAGAGATACTCAGCTAGCTCTTAGCTCTTCCAGCCATCCTGGCTAAAGCATCACACCTAGCAGTAAAATGCTACCTTGTACATCCAGCTCTGTTGAGTTTCCAAAAAATTCCAACCCTAGGCTCTGACTGCAACTGCAAATGTATGGGAGACCATAAATGACAGCCACCTGAGCTCAAGCCACTCACAGAGCCACAAGAGCTAAGTTATTGTTTTAAGCTAACCAGTTTTCAAGAGGTTAAATATACAAAACAGAAACCTGCAATTTAAATATTTCTTTCCTTACATTGTATTCACACACGGAGACCCCAAATTTCCTTCCAAATACTCTCTTACAAAGCATTTGTCTCTGCCATTAATAAAATATGTTCTGTACTGATAATCTCCTACAATCCTATAATCACTCCACTGGAACTCAGCGAAATTGGGTCTCCATCTTTTGTAACCACTGTAATTTTGGCAAAGTCACTAAACTTTCTGAAGCTAGGCCTTTTCTCTGAAAATGATAGAGATTTGATTTTTAAATTTTGTTTTAGTCTATGATAGGCCATCACTTTCTTCCTCTTCCAAGAAGAAATAAGACAACATAAATACATGAAATAAACCCAACTGGAAGTATTCTAACAAAAGCAGAAAGACTACACTAGAACATCTGTGGGAAACCAACAATGGAGTCAGAAGACTTCAAGTGCCAGGTCCTCCCCTCACTAGACTTCCTGAGAATCACGTGTGAAAACCACTGTACTGGTCTCAGAGGACTTCTCCACTCACAGGTCATGATCTGTAGCATTTACCATAAAGAAAATAGACATATATTTTAAAACTACGGGGTAGATTTTAATTTATTGTTTAATGTAGAATCATTAAATTTTTAAAAGGGCATTGAACTGGAAGAGTCCTTGGATCTCTTCCATTCTCTGTGAACCCGTGCTTCAACCCCCTAATTCCTCAACCAATGAATACTTACCACCCTGCTATTCCTTCAACATGGTGCTAAGCTTCATCTCTAAGAGAAATACAGTATCTCAAATCTCCTAATATATATTATCACTTGGGAAATACTGACTTAAAATAACACTATTGATTCTTTAAACCCTTATTTTCAAAGGCCTCCATAGTGAGAGATTCCATAACCTTCTATAGATTCCAATTCCAATATTTAATCATTGTATTAATTAGGAAACCTGCCCTCATATTTTAAATAAATAACTCAATAATGGGATCTCTTCAGGTAAATTTTCTCAACTTTCATTCTTAAAATTTTTTTCTTTAAAAGTTCTAAAATCAAGTTCTTCAGTATCACTGTAAAGCTCTCTCCTAAACTGTGCATTTTTTTTTTCTTCCTTGGATAATTAACTTTAATTGGAACAGGAATGGTCTGATAAGTGTTCCTGGAATTCTTTGATTTTGAAATATCATGCATAGTTAAACTATTACAGAGCTTCCAGGTTTCATCTTGATAAAGTCATTAACATCTTCTAAAACATGTCATCAGATAATAGGCATAAAATTATAGGAATCTGAAAATACTTGATGCATACTTATATTGACTAATAAATACACACCCAGCCATGTGTTATAAATTAGGTAACTAACTGGCTGTACATTACAAACAAGTCTTCACTAAAACTTCCAAACTCCTTATTTGAACTCAATTCCTGAGACTATGGATGGATGCACAGGGTATCTGACCAGTGTTTTAAAAGATCAACATTTGACCAATATTCTAAGCTGTTTGAATAGAATTCTCACCTTCATAAAACTGATGGGTTTGGCATTTACTACCAAAGCTGTTTCAATAACAGGAAAAAAATATCAGCTAGAACTCTCCTTTGATAATAGAAACAAGCATTTATACTGCCAGAAGTTTGGAGGAAGAAAGTAATACATTTCTTATAGGTAAAAAAACAAGTTGCCGTCTAAAATAGGTTTCTTCTATATTTTGTTACACCACATTGAAATTCCCCTATTGTTTGGCTGCTGCTGGCTTACAAATACTGTACTAGATTTTATTGTATTATAGATCCAGGAATAAATTAATTAGGCAGTTGTTTGGCAATGTCTTTTAAACCTAGGCAAATGTCACTTAGTAAAATAATGTAGTATATTTGCTTCTTTTGCTATTTTTCCCCACTGGACCATCCTTTCCCCATCCCTAAAACCTACCCTGCTCTTAGTTAAGACTACAACATTAGGAATCCTCTTCCTATACATTAACCAATGAGTGTCAGGGTATCTGAGGTTCTTTAAACTTCCAGCCTATCCCGGGACCACTACGAACACGTGTCCAGATACAGACATCAAAAGAGACCTAGCCATATCTTTCAAACAATTATACACAGAATCTCAGGTGATCCACAAAATCTATATCTTAAAAAAATTAAAAACTAAAAGCCAGGACTAGAACAGATATTTATATACTAGTGTTCACAAAAGGTGGAAAACCCCCAAATAAATATTCACTGATGAATGGATAGACAAAATGTGTCATACAGGATGCTCACGTAATAATGAAATATTCTGCCAAACAGAATAAAACTTTGGAATATGTTACACTGAAAATACTGTGCTGAGAGAAAAAAAGCCAGACACAGAAGAAATAATAGTGCATTATTCCACTTACGTGAGGAACCTAGAGTAGACAAATAGCTAGGTGCTGGAGAAAGGTACAGAGTTATTGCTTGATATGTTTAAAAGAAGTCATTGTTTAATGGAAGTTCTGTGAAGGATAGAAAATTGGTGGGGGCATAAAAAATTGGGACAATTATGTATTCAAGACCACTGAATTATATACTTACCAATGTTTAAAATGACAAATATGTTCATTTTAATACAATGAAAAGAATATTGGAGCGGTGGTGTACACCTGTAATAGCAGAAGTCAGTCAGGAGGCAGGAGGGCCACAAAGTTTCAGGCTAGCCTAACCCATGCAAGAGTTCAAGGTTGGCCTGAACTGAACAACATAGCGAGACCATCAAAAAACAATTACTTTGAGGGGAAATGTCAGCTTGAATGTCACCTGGGATTTCAGGAGAGTCACTACCCAGAGTTTGGAGGACTGACAAACTTTTCTATATTCCAAGCACATCCTCATTCTCATTTTGGGGGAGGGGTTGGAGAAGGCTAGTCGAGGGACATGGAAATGATGGCATCAGGAATGTCCCTAAGAAGACAAAGCTGTTAGCACCAAAGAGGTACCCTTTAAGCTTCCATTTTAAACACAGCATCCTCATCTCACTCAGTTCCCTGTGCTACGGAGTCTGTGGTCAGAAAGAGAAAGGGACCCAAGTAGTCTGGCTCTTAAGGAATGTATGTAAAACCTTCTCGTTTATCTCTCAAATGTCTTAAGAATAGTTTGGAAAATATTTTTATTCTACCAACCTAACAATACAATATAGTAGATGGAAAGTACAACTTTGGTAAGTAAGGATGTTCAACTTCAAAATGTTGGAGGTTATTTGGAAGGGAAGGTCTTTTACACGCACATACACATTATGTCATGTCCCATGCATGTATGTATATACTAAGGCTCAATATTCTATGTAATATAACTAAATCAAAAATTAATTTTAAAGGAAAAATGAAGGACTAGCCGGCTCAGAGCTTACAGTTAGCTGTTTCTTCCCAGGCACGCCATGGTCAACTACTGCCACTTCCTACGAAGTTTTCTATTATCCTTATTCCTAACTACTCGGGCAAATTGGAAAACCACTAACACAAGTGTCTTTTGCCATAAGTCTAGGACTACACTTGGAATATGATGGCTTTCAAAACTTGCTTGAATGAGTAGATGCTTCAAATGCCAGTCCTCAGACAGAAGCAGAAAGTCAAAACCTCACCAGAGAAAGACAGGCATTCACAAACCCTGGGTGTTCTGTAAAAAATGGTGCTAATGAGATTTTGACGAGTGCTCTCCAACCGCCCCCCCAACCCCGCCGCCTCAGAACTGGGGAAGGGTTAATCGGCAAGCCCTAAAGACAACTCCTTCTTCTACCTTTGTTCTGCCCACAGACAAGGTGAGGAGACCTCCTGTTGAAAGTGCGAAGAGACGGTCCTAATAGAGGCCATATCCTGCTTGAATAATTCAGGCCGGGGCACAGGCCAGCCCACACATCGCGTTTGTGAGAGAGGGCCTGGCGCGGGCAGTCACTTCCGGTATCTACAGCGCCCCGTGCCCTTTTAAAACTCCCCTCTTGTTGCAGCGGGGTAGGGAGTGGGGACCCCAACTCACCAGGACACTAAATATACTGAGCCTCGTTAGTCAAACGTGTCACCTGCTGGGTCAATTAGCCTCCTCTTCCCAGAAAGACTAGTTCAACAGGTTCCCCTGTTCTCTCCGGCGGCCGGCAGGGGTGGGGCAAGGGGCTGTCGCTTCGCCTCGACCCTCCTCTTCCCGCCCTCGCGGCGCCCCGCCGGGCGGACCAATAGCGCGGGCTCGGACGTGTCCGGGTCGGCGGGGCGCCGGGCGGCGCGGGGCGGCCGGCTCTCCGGCTCCAGTGCCCAGGCCGCCGTCGGACGTGGCCCGATGACCGAGCTACAGCAAGATGTGGAGGACGCGAAACCCGCCAGAGCGCTGGGGAAGAGGGAGAGCCGCGCCGGCTCCGCGCCGTGAGTAGCCCCTGCCGGGACCCGTAGGTCGCGAGCGGGCGGGCGCGCGGCTTCGGGGTGAGGCGGCTTCCGGGGACTTTTCCAGTCAGTTTGTGTCCCGAACTCTCCATTCGGAGCCTGGCCGCCCCCCCCCCCCCACTCCTCTCTCCTCTGTCTCCCCCAACCCACCACCACCATCCACGTGCTAGGTGTGCCTTGCAGCTTTCATCTGCTGAGGATGTGAAAGCCTGGTCGCCGCCTAATTCCCAAGGGAGGTCTGGGAACACTATTCCAATTCTCCAGCCGTGTCCAGGATCCCGCCCTACGGAGATGTCAGTTGTCTTCCCTCTAGGGAGGTCAGGTTGTCTCTAGTTATTCGATGTCATCTGCTTATCATCTTCACGGTGATGCCTAGTTGTTTGAAAACTTGCCCCATCTTCTTCGTTGTTCCCCCTCAAAAGAGAGGAAGTGGAAAATACGAGGTATATACGTGGTCTTCCCCCTCAAAGACCCCCGCTTTGACTGGTTACCTAACGCAAACTTGTTACCTAGCTTGTTTTTTTAAAGAGGGATAAAAGCGGTAAAACGAAACACTTCACTATTGGATTGTGGTTATCCTCTTAAAACAGCGTAGTAGGATTTGCACATTGTTGACCCACAACTCTTTGTTTAAAAAAAAGAACTCAGATATTTTGATCACAGAGATTAACTTTCTAGAATGAAATTCATTTTTCCTGTCATGCGCTACTTTGATTTTTTAAAAAGCCAGGTTTTGATTATTGAGTTATTGTTTATTCCCGAGTCTGAGACTTTAAAAATAGGGAAAGAATCTGTCAGTATTTTGCTCGCGATGTCACCATATGCTACTATCACTTAAGTGATAGTGAGGTAAGATCTAAATAAATATTAAAAGTATTTAAGTCCAGTATTTTGTGTATCAAGTTGTCAGGGTGGGTGATACGTCTTATTGATGCTAGTATGAAAAGCTGATAAAAATTTTAATAATGAAGAGTGTCTCCATTTTCAACATTTCTTAAAAATAATCCTCATAGTCCTTTCTTAGAAATTGCAACCATGTTCCACATAAGGACTTATGTGTAAAAAGCGGACTGGATATGTATCAGTGGAAGTTTCGGCTAAAGTATTTGGAGAAGAGCTTTATTTCCTGCTTTGATTTGTGTTTTCCAGGCTCTGATGGTATTGTCCAGGGTCTCTCTGCCTTTCTTCCTTGGCTGCTCCTTGTTTTCCCGTGTGCCCAGTCCCAGGCGTCCGGAACCGCCCCACTCCGCCAACTTAAGCTGACATTCCTTATTCTTTAGGACAGATGGAAAAAAAATTGCTAAAAGTAAAGCTCCAAAACCAACATGTTTTTGCCTTCTTACCCAGAAATAAAATCCCAACTTTATGATAAAAATTCAAATCCAAGAAAAAAATGAATTATCAGATAACACCTATATCCTGTAATTCCCCCACCCCCCATTCCCCTTGTGATGCTGGGGATCAAACTAAGGATCCTGCATTTGCGGTGTCACGGAGCTGCATCCCTAGCTTTGGGTTATTTTTCTTGTACTGGAAATTGAGCCCATGGCCTTCACATTGAGCTTCTGTGTTTGTTGTTTTGTTTTGATTTTGAGACAAAGTGTCATCAAGTTGCCCATGCTGGATTCTATCTGGCAATCTTCTTGCCTCAGCTTCCCGGAGTACTTGGACTAGGGCCCAGCTCTGTGATCATCCTTATATACATGTATTTCTCTGAAGAAAAGGGTAATATAGGTATTATTTTAGTTCAGGCAGTCTTTAATACAGTTACACAAAGTATATGATTCAAGTCTATCCAACAGTTAATAAACTTTGAAATCTTCCACGTTCCCATTTTCTACTCAGTTAATAGCAGAAATGGTTGTAATTGACTTAAAAGCCTACTATAGCTTTGAGACATATTTTCTTAATTCAAAACTCAAATGCTGGGAAAATAATTTTGTAGAATATTAGCCTATTACATTAAAGCTCAGTGCCCCACACAGTCCTTCATTTGGAAAGATCAGTTTAACAAATTTATTTCAGCTCAACAAATACTGTAATACCCATTCCCTCAATAATGGTGGACAATACAGTGGTAAAAGTGATCTTCCCTCCAGGAACTCTAAGAGCAAGATGGGGCTTAGGAAGTAAAAATGTATAGAATTCTTCCTCTCCAAACATTAGTGACCATAGATGGCTATGTTAAACAAAGACAGTGTACTGTTAAAAGTTATAAGTGAATCTTCTCACAATTCAGATTTTTACCTATTTGGCAATCTAGCAAACTCCTACTGGTGTTCTGAGGATTTTAGAGATTTTTATTTGTTTTTCTCTACAAACTGGTATTTTCTAAGCCATGAAATTCACTTCTAATTCTGTCTAAGACTTTTAGACACTCTCTTATAAGGTCTTAAACTTTGCTCTGGTATTAGAATAAGAGAAACTTTGAAGGGATGACATTATCACAATGATAGACAGTATCATAATTCCATCTTAAAATCTTTTTAAATGCCAAATTTTCATGCTTAGAAACTCAGTCTGACTTCCGTTTTTGAACATCATAACTTGCATTAGTTACCACTAAACTCAAAATTTTGTCAAAGGCCAAGTGTCCTAGTGTACATTTCTTCAATATTATTCCAATGTTGTGGCAATCTTCTTCCCATTTCCCCATGTCTATAACTTCCTCTCAGGTTAGAACCTAGAACCTAGCCTCTTAGGTAATGATGTTTGGCATTGATCGAGGATGCTTACCATGGGACAGGGAATGTGTACATATGCACACAGAATGAAGTGAGCATTATTATCCCCATTTTGCAGATAAGAACTTTGAAGTTCTGAGAATTTAAACAAGTAGGCAGAGTTATACATACTTGAGCAACTCAAATTCAAGCCCAGATCTTCCAATTTGTAACTACTGCATGATAGTTCATTCCTCTTGCTCTGGTCCAGAATCTGTTATGGCCCCAACACTAAAATACAGCTCCTCTGCCAGAATTCCTCCTCAACTACCCACTCCGGACTGGGGATTGAATGCAGATGCTTTGCACTGAGCTATATCCCCATTCTTTCTTTGAGACAGAATCTTACAAAGTTGCTAAATTGACCTGGCTAAGGTTCAAACTGCAGTCCTCCTGCCTTAGGCTCCCTGGGTGCTACTAAGATTTTAAGATCCTTAGTGATGTGGACACATGTAGACAGTGTCAGCAGTGTTTCCATTATGCTTCAGCATGGATATCTTTTATTTATCTATTTATTTATGTATTTATTTATTTTTGGTACTGTGACTTGAACTCACACATGCTAGGCAAGCACTCTAGTTCTGAGCTACATCTGCAGCCCTTTCATAAAATTTGTTTTTAGACAAGTTCTCACTAACTTGCTGAGGCCAGACTCAAACTTATGATCCTTTTGCTTCTCTCACATAGTTGGGGTTACAGGCATGTGCCACCCTTCCTGGCCACATGGACATATAGTCAGTCATACTAGCAGCCCTGTACTTAAAGAAGTAATATGCAACACTACCATGTTGATGTCGACATTATTCACAATAGCCCAGAAATGGAATCAGAATTTATCCATAAATGGATAAATGGAGAAAGGAATGAATATTTATGCACAGTGGAAAACGTGCACTACTCAGCCGTAAGAAAGAACTATAATATAGATAAACCTGCAGGATGCTATGGCTAAGTGAAATAAGCCAAGGACAGAAAGATAAATACCACATGATCTCACTTGCTCTAGAATCTAAAAAATTTGGTCTCATTGAAATAGAGTAGAATGATGGTTATCATAGGGTGGAAAGGAAAAGAATGGAGAATTATTGATCAAAGAGTATAAAGCTTCAGTTAAGAAGTTTTAGATCTGCTACACAGCAAGGTGGCTGAATATAGTCAATAATAATATATGTTTCAAAACGAGTAAATTCCAAATGCCTCCTCATAAATGATAGTGGAGGTACTGAATATGTAAATTGATTTATTCATTCGGTGTTGTTATATTTGTTAGACTATCTGCTGTATCCCATAAATATATACAATTGTTATTCAGTTATAAAAACGATAAGACATGCATTCGTTATAAAACTGCAAGGGGAAAAGCAGTATGGAGGAGGAAAAAAGGAATGTGTACCACAAGAAGGGCTAATGATTTATTTAGCTTTGTGTTTCTGCTTAAAACTGTAGTTTTTCCTACTTTTATTACCATTATCATTCTGAAATTGGTATACCATGACATAGACAGTTCTAACATAACCTAACTTTGTTAGACTTACATTTCATGAAGTACTTTTACTTCTTAAGGTTTCATGTAGACCTGATTAGATAATAGCCAAGTCAAGTCACCATTAATGAATTTCCAAAAACAGCTGAAACTCATGCTTATTTTTCTTAGCAAAAGTATCTTCATTCATATTTTGAGCAATGAACTGTATTATATATATATTCCTAATGCAATTTGATTTTAAAAAACACTTAATTTCTCACTATAACCAAGACTTCTTTTGATAATTTTATTATTTACTTATTTACTTATTTGAGACAAGGTCTCTCTCTATAGTCTACACTGGTCCTGAAATCACTCTGGAGCCAAGGCTGACTTTGAACTTACAGTAATCTTCCTGCCTCAGCCTCCCAACTGCAGGGAACACAGGCATGCACCACTTCCCCAGCTTATGTGGTGTTGGGAAATTGAATTCAGGGTTATGCACTTGCTAGGCAAGCACTCTAACCACTGTACTTTTTCTTGCACATGAAACTTTATGTAAGAGAAAGCCATTGATGATCTCAGTACTTTTTTAACAGAAAATCAAATAGCAAATTTCTCATGATTATTTTTATTTGATTTTTCATTATTATGTTTACAATACATAATAATTATATTCATTTGGGGGACTGGTTTATATACATATTGTTTCTTCACCTTTTTACTACCTTTTTGGCCTAACCCTTTCCCCAGGTCCTCTTCACACATTCGTAAATTTCACCTCTCTGTTTCCTACTCTCACTCTTCTGTTTTGCTCTTTATCTTGAGGCTGTACTATTAAGAGAAGCCATGTGATATTTAACCTCTGTGTCTCATCTGTTTCACTTAGCATTATGATCTCAAGATCTATCCATTTTTCTACAAGTGATTCAAATGCACCCTTCTTTATGGCTAATTCAAATGGAATTTCTATTTATAGTTTTTTGAGGAATCTTCATACTGATTTCCACAGCTGTTATACTAGTTTACATTCTTACCAGCAGTGTAGAAGCGTTGCTTTTTCCCCATCAACCTTGCCAACAGACAGTGTGTGTGTGTGTGTGTGTGTGTGTGTGTGTGTGTGTGTGTGTGTGTGTGTGTGTTTCTGTCTGTCTGTCTGTCTGTCTACTCTTACTGCTATAAGAGAGAATCTCAGTAGTGTTTTGACTTGCATTTCTCTGCTGGTCAAAGACATTGAAAATTTTTTCATGTATTTGTTGACTGTTTCTTTTGAATAATGTCTATTCATTTCAGTTGCCCATTTTTGATTGGGTCTTTTATTTTGGAGTCTAATATTTAAGGGTTTTTAAAATATATTCTAAACATTAATCCTGTATCTAAGAACAAAATTATTTTCCCATTTTGTAGGTTGCCTTGTCACTGCTTGTTTCTTCTGCTGAAGTGAAACTTTTTTAATTTGGTATGATCTCATGTGTTGGTTCTCAGTATAATGGGGTTCTGTTCAGAAAGTCCCTGCCTATGCCTATGTATCTGCAGAAAGAGTCACTGTCTCTGTTTTTATATCTAGCTCTTTGATCCTTTTATAATTTGATTTTAGCACACGTTGATCAATATGGGTCGATGTTCATTCTTCTGCATGTCAATAACCAGTTTTTCCAGGACGATTTATTAAGAGGCTGTATTTTCTCCAGTATATATTTCTGGCCCTTTTGTTAAAAATTAGAGATTTTTGCAGGCTTCATTTTATTCCACGAGTCAACATGTCTGTTTTTGTGCTAGTACTATGCTGTTTTTATTATTGTGGCTTTCTAGTATAATTTTAAATCTAGGATTGTAATGCCTCCTGCTTTGCTCAAGATGGCTTTGGCTTTTCTGGGTCTCTTCTGTTTCCACATACATTTTAGGACTTTTTTTTTTAGCACTGTGAAGAATGTCATTGACATTTTTATTGGAATTGCATTGACTCTGCATATCATTTTTGGAAATATGGCCATGTTAGCAAATTGGTTTTGCCTGCCCAGTAACACAGAATATCTTTCCATTTTCGAATGTCTTCTTTGATGTTTTTTTTTCATCCAAAATGCTATAATTTTTGTTTTAGAGGTCTTTTCTGTCCTTGGTTAGATTGATACACAGATATTAGATTTTTTTTTTTTTAGCTACCCTGAATGGAACTGTTTCCCTGATATCTTTCCTGGTGGGTTCACTGTTGGAACATAAGAACACTGTTGATTTTTGTATCTTACCACTTGCTGAAATTGTACATTATTTCAGACAATCTTTCAATGAACTTTTTTGAGTCATCTACAAAAAGAATCATGTTATCCTCAAATAAGGAAAGTTTCACTTCTTCCTATTTTTACCTTTGTCATATATTTCTTTTTATCTAATTACTCTGGCTAAAGTTTTCAGTACTGTATTGAACAAAATTATCAAGAGCAGACACGTTCATGTTATGTTCCTGATTTTACATGAAATGCTTTCAGTTTTTCTTCATTTAATATGTTGTTGGCCCTGGGTTCGCCATACAGAGCTTTTATCACAATTAGAATTTGTAATATTTAAACTTTAATAATAGGGGGCATAAAATTTTCAGAAATGTATTCAGAGAGTATGAATGTACACGACATAAGCATTTATCTTAAAAAGAAGTTGTGTTATCATTAATAAATGGTAGCTCCCTGGTATTATTGATAATTATTTTTGATTTATAGTTCAAGTAAAAAAAAATAGCAATGAAAGGAGTTTTTATACTGTCTTTTCACAAGGCATATTGGGGATAATTGACAATCATGGCAACAAGTTAGGAAGTGACCTTGAATTGGAAGAGAAGCAAAGTCTAATACTGAGTGTAACTTGACTACCTTAGGGCTTGCTTGACTGAACTTTGACAATTCTCATTTGTCTCTGTCATAGATATTATATCTCTATCCATGTGAATGTATATGTACATAGATAAGCATATATGTGCATTTAAAAATTTTTTCCAGATCATCAAATCTGACACTTAGTTTGTTAGCATTTAATATGTTGTTGTATACAACACAGTAGAAAGGATAACAATTACATTAAATACAAATAATCACTGAAGATGATTGAAAAGAGAAAAATATATTCTAATTTGAATGTTTTCTACTTGTTTGTTTTATTTTGTTTTTGTAGTACTGGAAATTGAACCCAGGTGTACTGTACCACTGAACTAATCCCCCACCTCTCATTTTTTATTGTCCAAACTGACCTCAAACTTGGAATCCTCCTGCTTCAGCCTTTCAAGTAGCTAGGATTATGGGCATGTGTCACTTCAGCAGGCTGGTTTGAAAGTTTTTCTTATTAAGGAAATAACAATGAACCAGACCAGCTATATGGCTGGATTAATATCACAGAAAACTTCTGGTTTATCAGGGTGAGACATAAAGTTGTTAAGAACACAGATTCTAGGAAACTGGTATGTGAATTCTGGCTTTCCAGTCTCAGAGGTGTGACCCTGGTAAATTACTGAGCACCTGTCAGTCTCAGTTTCATTATCTATTGTATATGAACCTAATTTGAAGTTTAAGTAGGAAATGTAAGAGCACAATCTGTCTAGCGCTTGACATATCTACCCTCCATACACTAGTTATGTTGGTCCTTGTTAGTAAGGTTCTGAGCCACGCTATGCAGTTGGGTGGTAGGATGAAATAAAATGTAACTAAACTGAACTGTCAAAATTCAGAAGGCTTAGTGTAAACCTGAAGCTGGGCATGGTGATGCATTCCTATAACCTAGCACTCGGGCACACAAAGGCAAAAAGACTGCCACTTTGAGCTCAGCCTGGGCAATTTAGCTACTTAGAAAGACCTGTATTAAAATAAAAACTTAAAAAAGAACTGGGAGTGTGTCTCAGTGGGAATGCTCTGGGTTCAATCCCCAGCGCCAAAAATAAATAATTTAGAAGGCTTAAACTCTTACAGTAGCATGCTACAGCATCCTATTACATGACCTTAAAGAATCTTACACCAGCACCCAAACATGTCCGTAAATCTTATGTGGCATCTTGTTGTTTGTTCTATTTTATGCAAGAATATCTCATGCCATCGCTGTTTTGTGACCTTCTAGCTTATTTAAATATTACTTACTGACTTGGTTTTATCATATCTGTTGTTTAATTTTTTTGAGCCAGGCCCTGGGGTGCAAGCTTTGCTTTCCTTTTATTCATTTATTTTTTACAAGTGTGTAATGTGCCACCTTGCCTAGCCCATGTTGCACTAGGAGACGGAATCCAGGTTCCCATATTTGCCAGCCGAATGCCCTTAACAGCTTACATCTCCAGCCCTGTTGTCTCATACTTTTATTCATGACCCATAATTTGCACATCCTGCTTCTTAGCATTGAGCTTTTCTTGCATGGATTCTTCACTTTAAATTTCTTTCATTTGCTAAACTCCAACAGAACTGTGCTTTAATATCTTTGATTCTTTAAATGTTAAGCTCAAGAATTTCACAGGCTCCTCCTCGGTCACATTAATGAATTCTTGACTCTCCTTGAAGAGCAAGAATGTTTTTATCTCAAAATAGATATTTATCCTCAGAAGAGAAACTGAGATGAACCAACCTGAGCTGTACTTTCAAGGGTAGACTGCTGTTCATGCTGTCATGGGTCACTCCACATGCATCAGAGGTTCCTGTATTTCTTTCTGCCATGATATCCTCATGTACATGTCATTTTAATAATTTTATCAGGATATATTTTACCTAATATAAAATTTACTCATTTCTGATGTACAATTCAATGAATTTTAGTAACTATACCAATTGATGCATCATCACCGTAACCCAATATAAAGCATTTTTATCCTTCAGTGAGTTTCCTCAGATACTTCCTTACCTAATCCTCATTCCCACCCACAACCTCAGTCCCAGGCAACTGTTCTTTCCTTTCTATTATAAATTTGCCTCTTCTGGGCATTTCATGGACAGAAGTTGCTTGACTTATGATGGAGCTTTGTCATCATAAACTTATCATAAGTTGAAAATACTGTAAATGAAAAATGCACTTACTACACCTGCAGAAGGTCGTAGCTTAGCAACAGAGGGCACTGTAGAGTGTTGGTCACAATCACTTGTCTGCCTGGGAACTACATCTCTTTGCTGCGATCTGGCATTAGGAAAAAATGTCATAATTACCACCACTGCAAAAAGATTGATCTTCAGAAATCACAATACCATGGATTTCTACTAAGTGTGCATTATTTTTGCATACCCATAAAGTAGAAAAAGTATATATTGAACCATCATAAGTTAGTGACTATACAATAAGTGGTCTCTTGTCTCTGCCTTCACATGATGTTTTGAGGTTGATACATGAAGAGGCATATGCCAATGGTTCATTCCTTGTTGTTGCTGATAATATCCAATTGTATGAATATGCACATTTTGTCTGACCATATGTTGGATATATCATGTTTTCACTTTGAGGCTGCTAGTAAAAATGCTACTAGGAATGTTTGTATGCAAGTCTTTGGATATGTGCTTTCATTTCTCTGTACTGTATTCCTAGAAGTGAAATTGCTGGGTCCAATGGTAATTCTGTGTTTAACATTTTTAGGAACTAGCACACTCCTTTCCAAAGTAACAGCAGCATTTTACACTCCTACCAGAATTTGTATGTTGTAGATTTAGGAGAAAGGGCTTTCAGATAGCAGCAGACACAAGATTGTAAGCTCTTAAGAAAAGGTCAGTGCCATATTCTTTATTGTTTAATAAAAATCTGTTGACTAAATGACACTTAGACTTAAGTTTTTGCGTTAGTTTGTTAGCTTGTTTGTTGGTTTTCTGCAGTACAGGGATGGTGCCCAAGGCCTTCATACTGTGCTACATCTCCCAGTCCTTTTTTTTATTTTGATTTTGAGACAGTCTTACTAGCATGCGGAGTTACCTAGGCTGGGCTCAAACTTATGATTGTTGTTCCTCAGCTTCCCAGAGTGCTGGGACTGCAGGACTTCCCCACCAGGCCTGAATGGCTAATCGTTAAGACTTTTAAAGCTTCTTAAGTCACAATGTCTAAAACAACTCAGTCTATGATATTTAGGTACAGTTTTTATAACCTCAATATTTTAAATATAACATATATTACTGGGAATTTTTAATGGCAGTATTGAACTATAGATTCCGTATTCATTTTAAACTTTTTAGAAGCTATATATATATATATATATATAGAGAGAGAGAGAGAGAGAGAGAGAGAGAGAATTTGAAAGTTAATATAGACTAATACAAAATTTAAAATGAAGGCCTTTAGCATCTCCTATCTTATTTCCAAATCTCCAAAGTAACTACTTCCCAAAGTTTCATTTTTATTCTTACGCTACCATCATTTAAAGCTAGATTCAAAATTTTTGTTGCTTTATTTTTCCCTAGAATATTACTTTTTGATATAGATATAGTTGTTCATTATCTCATGATGGGAATACATTCTGAGAAATGTGTCATGGGGTGATTTTGTGGTGGTGAGAATGGGCGGTATACTTATACAAACCGAGGTGGTGCAGTCTATTCCATACCTAACCTCTTTGGTATATGTACCATAGTATAGCCTACTGTTGCTGGGTCATGAGAAATAAAACAGTCAGAGATTAAATCAAGCACAAGAGAAAGTGATGCAATCAAGAGATTTGCTAAACACAAATTATATAATGCCACTGCTGTCGTAAGATGTTGTATTGTTTTATAATAAACATTTTTTTACAAGCAGACATGCGTTCAAAAATAACACAAAGTATAACAAAGTAAATAAATAAACCAGCTAGCTTATTATCAAGTATTATGTATTGTACATAATTATATTGCTGTATTTTTACATATGGCAGTATAGTAAGTTTACTTACACCATATCACAAGAATATACATCATGTGTCCACATTACACAAGCCTGTGATGTCACCAGGCAGCTCCTATTATAATTTTATGGGACCATCATCATATGTGCAGTCCATCATTGACCAAACCGTGTGACGCAGCATGTGACTGTTTTATGGTCCTGGACTTGACAAAATAAAATGCCTGGTGGGGTTGTGATGATTACGTTTGGTTACACAGTATGCAGCTGCCATTGGTGTGCTCATAAGTGACAAGCATAATTGACATATTCTACCTTTTCAGTGTTGCAGATGATTATGTCCCTTATATAGCATCTCCACAGTTTTGATAGAAGTAAGCAAACCCATCAGAGCACAGCTCTTTTATAACCTCAGCAAAGTGCATTCCTGGTGTTAAGAGGAAGGCTTGATTCTTAACTGAAACATCTTACTTTATCAATTCATTGTTGAATCTCTTCTTTCTGCTTTCTGTAGGCATGCTGCTCGTGGACAGGCCTCTAATCAGATGAGGTAGCAAATCCCTGACACTCCCTGATCAACTACGTAGAGGCCACAGTGGTGATAAAACTTGTTAAATATAGAAGAACAAGGTGCAGCAGTGGAAATGTGAAGATAGAAACATGAGTGAGGAGTAGGGAGAGAACAGGGTTGGAAAAAGAGTGGAAGATAATATTGAGTTATATGTAAGAAGTAAAAAATGCTGATTTACCATTAACCTGTAGGATCCTCCTCTTTTATCTTGAAATTCCTCTTAATCTCCCTCCACCATTCTATGCCTTATCAAATGAAGTCAGCCAATGAGATGGGTGGTGATGCCAACTCCACTCTAATAGAGTTACTGCATTTCATTGTTTTCTTAAAAGTACTTATGTATCAAATGTATGGTATATCCTCTAGATTTTTCGAATTATGTCTTTTTTGTTTTGTTTTGAGACAGGGTCTCACTGTGTAGCCCAGGCTGGCCCTGAACTCACTGATCTAGCCCAGGTTGGCCTTGAACTCAGGACAATCCCCCTGCCTCAGCCTCGGCTGCTGAGAAAGTGTATCATGCTATGATGTTGTATTGAAAATTGAGTTGCTGTATGTGAATAGCGATCTAAAAAAAAAACTAATTCATCATGACAACTTTTATTCTTGCTGTACAGTTTCTATAATTCATAGGAAAACTACACCTCACTTGATCTGTTTAATCTTTAAGTATCATGCTGGATACTCTATACATATAATGTGACCTTTCAAGAGCCTATACCAACTGTCAGGAACACATTTCTTTTCCTTCTGCTCTCCCTCCTTTGGCCGCAGAGTTTCATAGTTTTAAAGTTGGACTAGTTTTCAAATGAAGTTGGTAAATTTCTCACACTTCTAAGAATCTTTTACAAATTTTTATGAAGAATCACAACAGCTTTTCTCAAATTCAAAAACCACAAAATGTCAGACCTTGATCATCACCTGTGAGATTAGAAAATAATAAATGGCATCTAAACTGAACAAAAGGCAATATTTGACAGGGAGACTGGATCGTGTGTTCAGCTAACAGTCAGCTGTTGTGTACATTGGGAACCAGGTAAAATGTCATGGAGATCGCAGGATGAAAAAAGACAATGCCTTTTTCCACAAGTAAGATGGAATAGAAGAAAGGAGTATTTTGAAATGAGATAGGTATCTCTATGAATTATATCAAAGCTTAAATGAGGTGAGGTTTGTCACTCCCCTGCTTTAGATATTGCTTACCATGATTTTAAATATCTACATCCAGTGAAGTAGTTACTATTTTATCACACTTTATGTGCAGCAGACATAGTTACTAGCCCAGGATCGTAACTGTTAATGTGCTGAACCCCAAATTCAGAGGCAGGCAATCTAATCTGAACCTGCCTCTGAAAACTGCTAATTGTACAAATTCACTAAATTTAGGGAGGGTAAAGATGCCGAAGGTAAAAGTCAATCTGTTTCCTCACCTATCCACTACATCAACTACATCTCATTCCTGGTCTACAATTCTAACATTGGAATTTTTTCTAAATGCTATTAGGAAAACAAGATTGGCTGTCAATTGAGTATTGATACTTTTTTCTACTTAGAAACCCATGTATCTCTCTGAGTACGTATATATTCATCTGTACTCAAACTTGACAGTAGAGAAGTTTTTTTTTTTCAGTTGCAGATTTATATTGTGATTTGCAGGGTAGTGACTTATAAATTCAAACTTTCAAGTCCACAGTTGGATTCTTCTGCACAAGCACAGAGTGTTTGTATAAAGTAATATGATTGATTTGTTTTTAAAGCATGTGATGTTGTCTATTTAAAAGCAGTCACCAAAGGAACCCAAGAGCTTCTCCAACCATGCTGCAGCTGCACAAAATCTTTTTAAAATTCTTGCGATTACTTTCAAAGCCTGGGCCTGCTCTTTGAATAATCATAAGGTTGGCAAATTGTATTCTTTTGAGGACGAGCTCAGAGTTTTGAGTCTACAGCTCCTCAAAGCCTAATTTGGTGATTGAGCTGGATTAGAAGAATATAAATACCTTTAAGCCACTTTGTAAATACGGCCATTTTTGACAAAAAAAAGATGTAGCTATAAAATAGTAGAACAACTTTTTATGATTCTCACAAGTCAGTTTCTACACTTTGAAATCTAGATTTATTGCTGTGTAACTTCATTATAAAAACAGTAAAGTTTTGTAGTTACTATCTTGTTCTAAAGTCATTTGTAAGTGTTTGTAGTAAAACCACATAGATATTGGCACAACATAAAGCATTGAAAAATGCTGTGAGGTTGTAACTGTAATATAAAAATCCTCCTCTTAAAAAACACGCTTTGTATTTTTTTGAAAAAATAATCCCATGAGTGTAAAATGCAGCAAAGTTCCACTGTCAGTTTTCTTACAGTGCCTGAGAGTTCATTACACATATTAAGAATTTTTTTCTTCTATTTCCTTCCTCTTGCAATAGTTTTATTCAAGTGAGCCTTTTTCACTGTAACAAAGGTACTACTGTTGACTTTACCAAATGTTTATTATAGCATTACGCTCTCCATTTCTGCCGTAATGTTACCTGATAGTTAATATCTGTCAGCTGATTGGCCTACTACCTGTAAAGTCCTTGTGCATATTTAAGGATAGGCATATTTTTCTCTTCTTACTTTTGACCAAAATAGATGCATTAACACGCATTACACAGCTGTTTTGTCTGAGATATGATTTTTATCACTTCAGTATTTTGTCATTTTTGTAGGGTATGTTTATACTTACTCTTCCCAGCCTGACAATGGGAGAGCAAAGCAGCTATGTATGTAAGTAATACTGTGTGACAAGCATTCCATGGTTGTTATCGAATGCTGTGGGAACAGAGATGAAGGGAATCTGTTTGCTTTGAGTGAGCAGAGATAAGAGGTGTGATTTTTAATGTGAAGTTGGCCTAAACTGGAGGGGGTAAAGTTTTTCCAGGCAGAAGGAAGAACAAGGATGGTATGTTTCAGATCCCAGCATGTTTTTGACGAGCACTGAGTGGTGTTCATGACTAGACTGGTTGGGCTGGGAGGATTTGCAGCCCCTGTTAGCACTTCCTTCCTTGTGTTCCACTTCCGGCCGTGGCACTTACGACTCTGAAGCTTTGGGGAAATCATTCACTCTGGTCTTCAGTTTCCTCCTCCGTAAAAAGAGAAGACTGAATGACCTGATTTGTTAGATCTCTTCCAATCTGAAGAGTGAGTCTTTGAAGAATTTGCCCTACTTCTTGGTGCTTTTCTGTAGCCTTTGTGTAAGGAATTCTATTAGCCCGAACAAACCAAGGAAAGCTTTTTGAATAGAAATACAATACTTGCTTTCTTCCATGATTTGGTCTCTTTATTTTCTCTTTTATTTCTTAACATAGGTAAACTTACACCTGTTTAAGGCAGAATTGCCACTGGAACAGATATAAATGATATTCTTACCGATTTGTAGTTAGATATCTAGGAGCATTCACATTGCCTTCAAAGAGCCTTACTTTCTGTCAACAATTCTTTCTGAACTGCTCATAATAGAAATGCTTAACCAGGTAACTTACTTTAAACCTATATCACAAATGGGGGCCAAATTCATCGTCAGTTTTGCTGCAAGCTTCTCTGGTATATTTCAGATCTAAAAATAACCATTTCTTACTTGGATACAAAAAGCAATTTAATTCTTTTCCTTAGAAATGAAACTGGGAAAACACTTAGTAATATGCCTCACTTCACCTTAATTATGCTGGCATTTTTAAGGTACTTATATCAATAGTTAAATTTAATGTACATTCTTAAAAATCTACTCTTGTTAAGTACTAACACTTTGTTACAGGATATGTTACATTATGATGCATTAGGCTTAGATTTTGCCCTCAAGAATGTTAAGCAGATTTCATTATGATTTTTAAACTAACTTAGTTATTAACTGACACATAAAAACCTGTAAAAATTATACAGATTAACAGATACCATGTAATGCTTCTACATGTTTGAACCAGGTTAACTGTTTTTGTCCTTTCAGTTATCATTTCTTTATGAAGGAAATAACCAAGGTCCTTTTTCCAGCTTTTTGAAATATATGGTATATTACTCTTACCAGAGTTCACCCTGCTGTGTCATAACACACCAGAACTTGTTACTCCCATCTTGTTCTGATGTAGCACTCATCGGTCAGCCTTTATCCATCCTTTCTTCTCCTTTTTACTCCCTGGCTTTTAGTAATCAGGGAGAGTACTCTCAACCTCTATGGAATCAACTTTTTGAGAATCCACATAGGAATCACCTGTGGTATTTGCCTCACTGTGCCTGGTATAGTTCACCTAACATAATTTTTGCTTCTGTTCACATTGTTATAAAGGATAGTGTTTCATTTCTGACTTAGTAGTATTCCATGGTGTATGTATCACATTTTCTATGCCCATTGTTGGCTGATGAACATTTAGGTTATTTCCATTACTTGGCTATTGTCAATAGTGCTGTAATAAACATGAGAGTACAGAGATCTCTTTAACATACTGATTTTATTTCCATTGGATGTGTACTCAGTAATGGACTTGCAGGATCAAATTTCAGTGCTATTTTTAATTTCCTTGGAACCTCGGTACTGTTTCCCACCAACAGTATGCAAGGGTTTTCTGTTCTCCACATCCTCATCAACATTTTTTATCTTTAGTCTGTGATCATAGCCATTCTTATTATTGAGAGGGAATCTTAATTTGCATTTCTCTAATGATTAGTGATGTTTAACATTTTTTTCCATGTGCTAGTTTACCATTTGTATGCTTTCTTTGGAGTCATTTCTGTTTAGGTCTATTGCCCCCTCCCCTTTTTTTTCTTTGTGGTGCTGGGGATTGAAGGACTGATGTCTGTCATAGAGACCAAAAAGAACAGGTGGTGGGAGTAGCAGTGGTGAGAATTGGAAGGATAGGTGATCATAGGCAGACAGAGGAGACATCAGAGATACCATACTGATGCATGATTACTTATGTAGCAGGCTGAGCTCGAAGGAAGCCATGCGTTGACAGTAAGTAATTTCAGTGATGTGACAGTAATGATAACAGGTTGTTAGGTCCCATCCAGATAGAGGTTGGAGCTTCCAAATGTCAAGGGTTCTCAAGGAAAGGAGAGTATGTCAGAGAATCAGGGCAATAAGGAACATTAAAGTTTTCTAGAAAAAGAGTAACCTGTGTGGACTTTCTCAATAAATAAGTTAAGTACAAGTGAAAATTTATCACACAGTATTTTTAAAATTCAAGTAAAACTGATGCAAAAGCAAGCGTAAGTGAGAATTCATTAAGTTGACTGATTACCCCCAAATATAAGATACCTTTTTTTACCAGCAATAGCAAGCAAAAAATTAAAACTAGAGAAAAAGGCACAATCAACTAAAAATAAAATACCTAAAAATAAATTTAATAGGAATAAAAATAAAAGAATGATCTGTTAAGTAGCACAACTTGAATTAATGAAGAAGTTAACCTTCAAAAAGAAAATATGACATTATAAAATTTTCTTTATATCTATATAAGTTTAGTACAACTCAAAAATATCAGACTCTTGAGAAAACACTGTAAAACGATCCTAAAATTCTTCCGAAAGGCATTCAGGACTATCCAAGTGAAATTTGGATGGCAGAGAGAGCTATAGCTTATGGTGAAGGTATCTCTAAGGGAGGTTTAGATAAAAATCCACATGTAGCTGGTCATATTTTCAAATCTATGAGAAATCTGTTTAGGAAAAATAAGATATGGAAATCTACTTCACTCCATAATCAAGTTCCTGATTAATCAGTTGTGTAAACAAAAAACTGTGAAAAAATGCTGAAACTTAGATCCCTTGCTTTATAGATAAGATTGATACTTTTCTCACACTAATATACTGTGAACTAAGTTTACTTAAAAAGTAACAGCATGAAGACACCTTCTGATGTTTTAATCAGTGACCCTGATATTAGGCCTTAGGTCATGAAATTAGGTACCTGGCTTGTAAGATGTGGGCTGTGGATCACCCAGAATTGCAGATGTGGCTCTTTGTGGGTGCTAGGGAGGAAGTGGGCTGTTCGGTCCTGTTTCCAGGACTGATTCCGGGCTCCCCTCCTCTGCTCTCTTGCTCTGACATGCTCCCCTTTATGTTTCTAGCGCTCTGTGATCTTAATATTGTATGCAAGTGCTCATATGGCAGGGAACTGTCGTCTTGGGTCTGTCTGCTCTTCTTTCATACTTTGCCTCACTTTTAGATCACTTAATCAACCACTCTAGGAAGAACCATAGACAATAATGCTGGCAGTATTTCACAATTATCATTGATGTGGATAATCTTTAGATAACGTGGTTTTGGTAAAACAGGTAATTAGTTTTAATTCTAGCTAGAAAGAGTGAGAGCTTTCTTGTAAATATATGAACTGAAGGGACCTGGTGATGCAAGCCTATAATCTAAAGCAGTCTGGACAGAGGAGGCCAGGGGATCACAAGTTCAAACAAGAGTAGGCTTGTTAAAGGCTCTTATAGTTTGCTTCAGAATTCCAGGAATTCCGTTGCTAAACAGGAGCATATCCACTTGATTACTGTGACAATAATCTCAGGATTATAGCCACACAACTTTTGGTTTGCTAGCATGAGAATTTTCAAATCAGGACACTTTTTCTGTCTTAGCGTGACTGCGTGTTTTCATATAAAAATCTATAAATTTTATAAAAGTCTTACAAAATTTAAAGAGAAGGAATTATCTCTCATATATGAAGCCCCTTCAGCAAGGTTAATTATATCAGACAAAGCAAAAGCAAAAGGTTTGAACACTAACTCCTAATCTCGTCCTCACTATCTTTCTCATCTAAGAGTTTTTATTAGTCTTTTTTTTTTTCTTTTAGTGATACTGGTATTTAGTGAACCCAAGACCTTCACACTGAGCTACAATCCCAAGCCCATTTTGAGAGGGTCTCATCAAGTTGCCTAGGCTGAGTTTAAACCTCCAATTCTTTTCAGCCTCCCAGAGTGCTGGGATTACAAACTATGCCACCAGGCCCGACTCACATTAGTCATAATTTTGAAAAAGACTCAGTCAGAATTTGAAGATTCATTTTCCAAAGTATGTTCACATTCTTGTAGAATATATTTTTTAAATATATTGAGGATTCAATTTAGTATCTTCATGCCGAGACATATCACTAGACCATTTTTTCAGTTTTTATTTTGAGACAGGGTTTCACTAAATTGTTAAATTGCTCAGGCTGGGCTTGAATTTGGCCATCTTTCTGCAGCTGTGTCCCAGAGTGCTAGGGTCATAGGCTGGTACCACCACCCTGGGCTAGTAAGATTTTTAGGCTTTTAGTTGTTGCTTCATATTCAGAAATCCCTACCTAAACATATACATGAAGTCTGTTTTAAGATACAAGGCATAATAGTGTCTCAAAAATAAGTATATTCCTTATTTTTCTCTTTTTTAAAGAATGTTTTTAAAACTTAACACCTGTGACTCTGAAGCGTTTGTTGTAGAAATCTTGACAACCAAAGATCAAAGCAAAATAAATAAACTAAAAAACAATTAGTATTTGTGTATTCCAAAGGACCAAGGGAAATAGAATACACAAGTGTGATTCATATCTTGATTTAAGATAGTGTATTGTCTTAGTTATTTTTCATTGCTGTGACTCAAGACAATACATCAACAAATTAAGGGAGAAAATGTTTATTTTTAGCTCACAGTTTCATAAGGTCATAGTCTACTCAGGGGCAGCCTGCATCAGTGGAAGTAAATCACAGAGGCAGAGATGGAGGCAACTCCTTGTGACATTGCTAACAGGAATCCAAGTTAAGGCAAGTTGAGCGAGTCTAATCACATAAGGAAGGCAGAAAGCAGCTTATATATCCTTCCAGGCCCATCCCAGTGGTTCACCCCTGGTCCATCCTCAGTGTTCCCCCCCTTTTAGGTGTGGAAAGTGTGGTAAAGCCCTACCACAAACCTATAATCTATTCCTCCAGACCAGGCCCCAATCTTCCAACAGCATATGGTTCCATAAATAATCCATAATATCTGAATACATGAGACTTTTGGGAGACATTCCAGGTCAAAATCACAATATGTATCTAATACAAACATTTATTTCTACAGGTGGTATTACAGGTTCATCATTCATCAGATTACTTTTCTACTAGACCTGGTTGATGGTGATAAATTTACCACTTTCTTCAAGCCTCTCTTATAAGATCACTGGGCATAAGAAAGTAATCAGTTTGCTTCCCACTCAGCCTAATGATCTTAGCTCATCTGATACTCAGCAGTAGTTCACGATTTTCATGGATGTAAGACTCACAAAGATCTGAAATAAGGTTAAGAAGTACATTTTTACAAGCTGATATGATTTGGATCTGGAATGTCCCTCAAAAGCCACGTGTGTTTGGATGATGGGGAATACTCATGGAACCATGTTCTGTCAAGAGATGGGGCCTAATTAGAAGGGGCAGATCACTGGAACATGACCTGGAAGGATGTATGCTAGCTTTATCCTTTCTTACTCACTTGACTTCCTGTCTGCCATGCATGAACTATTCCTGTGGCTGAGCCTCTGCCATGCATATGCTACCATGGTTGCCAGCCACCCTGAATGGGCTGAGACCTTCTGAAATTACGAGCTAGAATAAATCGTAAGACAGACAGTGCCATGAGGCTTTTACCTTGATTACAAGTTTGGGTACATTTTTATGCAGGCAGGAGCTTGTTCTGAAGACTAGGAAACTAGGGAGATTTTGATGCTTATTAATATTTTTACTTAGAAGTTACTTTGTAGTTCCAAAATGCCCTTTTGTCCTTTCCTGGTAGGCAGCGTTCTCTCGGGGTCTTAATCATGTAAGGAACCTGGGGGAAAAAACTTAGGAGAGATAAACTCTTCATTTAAACGTAGTGGAGGAGGAACTTTAAGGAAATTTTCTCGGCCCAGTATCACTGGGCCCTTGTTCTAGAGATAGAGGGCCAGTGTTCCTGAGTATGGAGAACTGGACTTTGCATAATGTGTGTTTTCAAATGTCATTGAGCTCCATGGGATAGTTTTGGATCTGCAGCCTATCAAATGATGGTACCTTTGTTCCTTTACTTCAGCATGTTACTTTGTATTCCTCTTGTTGTCCCTCAGGCCCACTAATGTCCAGCTCCCTGCCTGACAGTTTTGACACAGAAGGTCCTGGGGCCGCACTTTGAAGAACCACTTATTTATGGAATTCATAGACAATCCATTTACCATATAGTTCAACCATGCCTTCAGTGATTCTTAATAAAGTTCTTTATTTACATTCTCAGTCTTAGTTTCATTAAATATTATTTTAGTCTTTTTATGTTCTGTACTGAACCAAGTTCCCATTAATTAGAAAAAAGCAAATAGGTCCTTCTGGGCAGAATCTGAAGGCTCAAGGCTCTTCCTGGTCCCCTCTCATTTTCCATCTTCAGAGATACCTGTGCTCACCCACCTGCTGCTCTCCTAGTAAAGATGTGCACGTAGTTGGTGACTTTTCTACAAACTGTAGTAGTTTTCTTTATCCACAGCTTCTGAAAATAGTAAGTAGAAAATTTCAGAAATAAAGAATGCATTAGTTTTAAGTGTAATGCGCTTCTGAGTGGGCTGTTGAAATCTGACACCATCACGTCACTTGTTCTATCCCGCCAAGGCATGGAACATCCCTTTCTTCAGTGTATCGAGCATATCCAGGCCGTATGCACTACACTTCTGTTACTCATTTTGTAGACTGACTGCCATGGTATTAGGAACAGTAGCTGTATTCAAGTAACTTTTATTTTGCTAAATAATAGTCCCAAACATAAGAAAATGAGGCTGGTAATTTCATTATAGTGTATTATTACGATTGCTTTATTTTATTATTAGTTAGTGTTGTTAATCCTTTATTGTACCTAATTTATAAGTTAAATTTTATTATACATTATATGTACAGATTATAGGAAAAACGTATGTATATGGTGTGTGTATGTGTAAAATTTGAGATCATCTGCAGCTCAGGCATCTACTAGGGATCTTGGAACACAATAATCATGGGTGAGGGAAGGTCACTCTACCTTTGGTCCACTTTCTGCAAAACTGCCTTTCTCTAATCTTTGATGGAGATACCATCAATGATTTCATGCATTTGTGGTATTACATTCTCAACAAACAAAATGAGCTGTAAGAGACAGAGGAGATGCCTTTCAACAAACCACCACCATGCCCCATTCCCCTGTTCCCCTCACTGATCCTGGCCTACTTTTTCTAAAGATCTTTCCAAAGAAACATAAGTTGAACACGTGAGGGTCGAAGGACTCATTGCATCATGTAAGGATGATGGTAAGGGGATTCAAGGACACTACAGGCCAGGCATTACTCTCCATTACTGAGTAAACTCACTATACAGATCCCTGCCTTCAGAACAAGCTGGTCCTCTGGCTAGGAATACATTTCCTTAGGGAAATTCTAAGGTAACCTGCTCATTTGACACCTGAAGCCACTGAAGGAAAGATTCAGAATTGTTATACTCAGGCTGCTTCTCATGAACAGAATCTGTAGGTTTCTGTTTTATGGATCAGTGAGAACCTTTGCAAGGATGAAGGGACAGGTGTCATTTAAAGCCTATATTTATGATTGGAAATCGTAAGAGATAGTGTATGAGTGTTCACCCAGACACTTTTACCTGCCTGAGAATTGTTAGGGTTAGGTCAGATTTGGGGGAGAGGAGAACTGATTCCAGAGCCTCCACACTGAGCTCTATCCCCCGCATCCCCAGTCCACTTTTTGATTTTGAGCTAACTTATGATCCTCCCAAGAGTGGTGGGGTCTTGTACCCATCTGAAAAATGAGTAGAGTGTGACTTTGAAATAAAATACAGAATTCTGGGTACAAAGATCAGCTCTTTCTTATGATTTCCAATCATAAATACAGGCTTATATGATACCTATCCCTTGCAAAGGTTCTCACTGACACAACAGAAACCTATAGATTCTGTTCATATGAAGCAGCTTGTGTGCAACAATTCCAAATACCTGGCTGTGTGCTTAAAGGTGCTATAGTCATTCCAGTCCTAAGTCCTACTACTCAGTGGTAACACCTTCCCTGAAGAACAGCTGGATTGGATTCACTTTCTTGTGTCCCTGCCCCCCATCTCCTCAATTTTTTGAAATTCATTGCAACTTCTAATCCTTTTTTAGATTGGATTTTTTTAAAGTTATCTTTTAGAGCTATATAGAAAATAGTAACAGGTAAAGGGTAATGTGAAGAGTTTACATCAGAATAAATAGGAAGTAGGAGGACAAGAGGTAGATTGAAACAAGATTTTCCTTAGGGGTTTATAATACTCTGTATACCTTCAGTAACTACCTTACTTACCTAGTTAAATACTATAAACTTAGTAGTGATTACAGAAAACAGACCAGTCTGAATTTTCTAATGAAATCCAGCAGTAAACATGACTGGTTTGCAAACATTTATGTTAATCTTCTTTACCAATGACATCTGATTGCCTTGATCAGGTAGAAAATGGGTATATTCCCAAAAGCTCATTGCCCCCTGACCTTTTAAAAATGGGAGGGATGGTGGTCCTGTGCTGTGTGACAGGCTGTGGGAAGGAGGGCTGTGGGGTGGAGGCAAAAAAGGCTAGGCTCCTATTAAGACAATGAAATATGACAAACATCCCTCACAAAGGCGCCACTCCCAGAAACTTCGTTTGGCTACTCTTACGAAGCCACAGAGCGTGGAGTAGAGTGAGAATTGTTTCCTGGAGCCTTCTCTGTGTCCCAGGTGGAGTTAAATGAGGACACACCAATCCTGTTTTCTTCCAGTTACTTGAAATCTACAATGTCTTTATATTGCCCTTTAATCCCTAGTTAAGCACAGCAACAAGGTTCTATGGCCACTCCCCTCAGAAGAGGTGAGATCACTGGGCCTTGTAAGTGACTAGGCCAGACTCTAGTGCCTTTCACCTAGATCCGAGGGAGGAAACAGAACAGCTTCCTCCATGGAAGTGTTCTCTTTACCCACCACCTCCACACAGTCGATTTATCTGATCTTTATGGGAGGAATCGGAAAGTCAGGCTGTTGCCTCACCAAAACCACCTTCTCTGTTTACTCTAAGTTGCCAGATCAGGAGCCAACTCCCAGCAGAAAACATCTCAGCTCTTTCCCATGCCAGTCTCTCCAAGCCCAGCACTTTTAAATGAAATGTGTCCTTTCCTGTTGCTATTAATTACTGTATGATATAGCCAAAAAAAGTCCCAAGCTAGAAATCATAAAGCCTGGTTTCTAGGCTATTTTATCAAACATGATATACTTAGTGTAAATGAGTTGAACACCTTCATAGGAGGACAGACAAGTGGTAAGAACAGGTCCTCCCCTTCAAGGGGCTTATGGCTGAACCAGCAAGCGACAAACAGACCATTCATAATTTTTAAACAATCCAAGCGTTAAAGAAGTCAAGTTGTCATGATAATCATTCCTTAGAGAATCCTGGGACAAAACACACAAAAAAAGGAAAAGTCTGTCCTTTGGGACCCTAACGGGATGGAGCAGGCTTCATTTAGGATGTGACCCCAACCAGAGAAAATCTGGAAGATGGACAGTTGCTCACAGGAGGCCACAAGAGAGGGCAGGAAGCCAAGCATAGGGTGCTTGGGAGAAGCATGACAAGAGGCTGAGCCAAAAAGGAGGCTTCAGATTGCAGAGCTGTGCCTGTCCTCTGCTCTCTCCCATGGGCAGTGGAGAGATGTAAGGGTTTTAGAGAGGGGAAGGGAGTGATGTGACCATATCTGAGCCTTTCACAGCAAGATGATCTTCCATGTAGACAAAATGAGAAAAGAAACTTATGTATTACTCAAGTGAGGTAGGAAGGGATAATGGTCCAGGCAGCAGACATTAAGAACCCAAGCTGGAAATGACAAGTATACAGCTTGTTAATAATTTTTAAAGTGAGTATTAAATAAAAAGCAGGGACTTGACTAGAAACTATTAGAGAGGTAAACTCCACAGTTTTGGTGTCTGATTGGGCTTGGTCCTAATGGGTGTAGATTTACTAAGGTCACAAGAAGGGACTAAAGGGGCCGGAAGAATGGATCAGTGGTTAAAGCGTTTGCCTAGCAAAAGAGAGAAGGTAGTCAGAGTATAAGAGCAGTAGAAGCTTCAGCCGGCAAGATTGCAGTTTTGTGGCTCCTCATCACTGTCCTTTGCTCCCTACCAGAGAATATGAATAGCACCCGTTTTAACATATGCAGTTTGAAAGGTTGGCAGGAGGATTGACATGGTGACATAGTGCCAGAGATGTGAATACTCTTTGAGAAGAGCAAAGCACAATGCAAGTATAAAGTCATCTTAGGAAATCCAGTAGGAAGGAATGATGAGAAAGAAGAGAGAGACAGGAATGTGTTTTCCAAAGCATGTGGCTTTCGTAATGGTAGGAAAAAAATATGTATTTATTGTGGGAAAAAATTAAGAACAGTGTCTTAGTTATTTTTTCATTGCCAGGACACAGTACTCAAAATCACAACTTAAAGGAGGACAGGTTTATTTAGCTTACAGTTACCGAAGGTCTCAGTTCATGCATGGGTGGCTGGAAGGGTTTGGCAGAGGGCCTCACAAAAGGAAGCCATTCATCCATGCAGACAGGAAGCAGAATGAGCAAATAAGGGTGGAGCTACAGTATATCCTTCCAGGTCAAGCCCCGGTGATCCCCCTGCCCGGTGAAAGGGGAACCCACATCTTCACAGCACAGGAAATTAATGGGTTAATCTCAGGACTGAATCACCTTGCAAACATGAGCTTTTGGGGGAACGTTTCAGATCCAAACCACAGCGGACAGGAAATAAAAGTGTAAGACTAATTAAACTTTGGTAATACTCAGTGCCTAGTTCTTTGAAGTAAATACTAATTTATACATTAAATCTAATTCTTTCGTCCTCTACATGTAAACAGTGAATATTTTCACATGTGTTGATGATTTCTAAAGTATGCCGTGCCCTAAACCATGTTGATCACCTTGTTTAACCTGACACGAGATTCATGGCCAGCCCTAGGCAGTTCCTGCATGGCACATGCTGTTAACAGCCCACACGGCCCACAGGATGTGTACAGTCTGAACTATCAGATCACAACCCAGGAGAGGAAGGAAATAGTAATGGCGAGTTTGAGTGAGGGAAACACAGAGCAGAGATGCTTTTCCAGAGCACTTGTGATGTTTTGCACCTTGTAACTGCAGCAGGTGTCCATGCACCTTGGTTTTTCTGCTCACTCTCTCTGTCTCTCTGTCTCTCTCCTCCCCCTCCTTACTCTCCTACATGGAACAGATAGAGTTACAGGAAATGTAAGTGTAGAGGAGAGGTTGGCAGAAGGCAGCTCTTCCCTCCCTGCCTCAGCCCCCAGGGTTCCTCTGCCCACAGTGGGGGGCCAGGGCCACAGTAGCACAGCCTGGCTCTGTGGGGACAGGGTAGGATTCAAAACAAAAGCAAACTTTTGTCTCTCCAAGTGTGCTGCTCATGGCCCTGATTTTTACTTATGTTTTAATCTTAAATATTATAGCACTATTAATAGATAAAGTATTCCCTTCTGGTCAGATACACATATTTCTGGCATGATGGAGTCTACTACCTTCTGCCCAATAAAATTCTTTAGCATGGGTATAGCTTTACCAAGGTCACAGGAAGGGACTAAAGGGGCTGGAGGAATGGCTCAGTGGTTAAAGCGTTTAGGTAAGTGCTAAGTACCTGAGTTCAACTCCCCAGCACCACATAAACTGGGCGTGGCGGTTTATGCCCGTAATCCCAGCACTGGGGAGGCTGAGGCAGGAGGATTGCCATGAGTCCAAGGCCAGCCTGGGCTCCACAGCAAGACCCTGTCTCAAAAAAAAAAAAAAAGAAGGGACTCCCTTTGGGGGATCTGTGCCTCGCTTCCCACCTGTCCTCATTTAATCTTTTCCCAGGAAAGAAAAAGCTGGTGCCTTAGTCCACTCAGACTGCTGTAACAAAATACCACTCACGTGAGTGGCTTATAAACAATGGCGTTTCGTTCCTGATACTCTGGAAACTAGAAATCCAAGACCAAAGCGCCAGTAAATTCCAAATTGGTCGGCCCCATTTACCACGTCCTCACATGGCAGCAGGGTTAAGAGCTCCCCCTGACTTCTGTAAGGACACCGATTCCATTGCTGGGGGCTCCACTCTGCAAACCTGATCACCTCCCCACGGCTCCGCCTCCTCACCCTTTCCCTGTAGGCACTTAGGTTTCAGCGAAGGAATTGTGAGGAGCCACATTCACACCAGAGCATTACTGACATTTTTTTCTTGCGGCGCCCATGTATCAGAAGATAAACAGTAATTTTCTCAGCAGTGTCGTTTCCTGAACCATCTCATCTCAGGCACCATGGCAGGGCATGTTATTTTCCTGAGCTCGGAACCCCTCTGCACAGCTAACCGGTTATCCTGCGTGGGTGAGCATAGCACCTCAGCCCACCCCACCCCTGTTATTGGGCATTCCACTGCCTCTCAGTCCTGGGACTTCCTGGAAACACTTCTACTCTTGGGCATTCCTGACTTTCACGTGCTTGTTCTTTGCTTTCTCCTTCCTTGTGTAATGAGACTTTTGCCCAGAGCCTTTTAACCTTCGAATTTTGTACAATCCTTGATCTTCTGACCCTTTAAAACAGAGTTCTAAAATTCTTCCCTATGATGGGCATTGCTTAATTAAGAAGAGTAATCCACAGGAGAGGTGCTATTTTGAGTTTTAATCAAGTTGATATAAAAATAGGGTTTGTGTTCTTGCATCTGTAATTTCCTTATTTCAACCACAAACGTATTAGAACAGGGCCAACCCTGACATGTTTTGTTCTTCCTTGCTGACACAGGATGCAGTGGGTTCAAAAAGCATGTCTGTACAAGTATAGGGTCTCTTTGGATAGAGACCAATTCTCATAGGGTATTTTTATGTCTAGCTCAGTACAAAGCCAGCAGAAAAAACATACCTATCCTTAAATTCTAGGATTCCTGCTTTTGGCGTCAACTCACTTAAATTTTTGATCTGTGGTAAGTCTGGCTTACGAAACAGCTTTGTTTCATTTTCACCTTTCAGCATTATATTTAATTCCATATGGCTATTTTGATTTATGACATGATATATTCTTTCTCTGTATTTTTTCCTGAAAAAAAGAAAATATTCCCAGTGACCATATAATCCATCCAGGTTTTAATATATAACTACTTTTAAATAACCTGAACAGTTTTTTCAATCTTATTTGACATTTGTATTTGCAGTTTTGTTATTTTTCTTTGTATTAGTGATTGAACCCAGAGCCTTCACACTGAGCTGTATACCCAGGCTTTTTAAATGTTTTATTTTGAGATAGGGTCCCGCTAAGTCCCTTTGTTGCTCATGCGAGGCTAAAGCTCCTGCCTTGGCCTCTCAGAGTGTTGGAAGTACAGGTGTGCACCACCAGACTTGGTTGAGATTTATGATAGCTTAAATGTTATTTTTACCCTAATCATTGAACATTGGTCAATACTGTGCTTCATCTAATTTCTTCCTGGATTTTATGACCTGTCTTTCTATTTGAGTAAGGTTTTTCACTCTGTTTAAAAAATTTGTTTCTTCCCAAACACATTGCTAGTAGAAGAACAGCTTCAAAAAAGAATGGAGATAGAAAAGCAAAAACTAAAGTCTCAGTCTGAGAAAGTAATACACTGGTTTGATTACTCACATATATTCAATATGTATTTTTAGAATTTACATTAGTACTGAGCAATATAAAATCGTGTTTGCATGCTGAAAGTTGTGAATAACCAAAGAGAATCCCTGTCAGCATCATCAGTCTGCCTTGACTGGAAAAGTCAGTTGTTGCCTTCTGGATGTATTTTCCTGTTACCTTTTGGTCTTTTCCAACTGTGTTTGGCCTCAAAATGCCACTGCTGCAGTTACTTAGTTTGATTATGGTTTTGCTTGTTATTGTTGTTTCTTCAAGTAATTAAGGCAGCCTTTTGTAGCTTATATTTTAAAATTATTGGTCACCTAATAATCAATGTGAAAAAGAAGTTTGCATACAGTACTAATTGTGCAATGGAAAAGGTAGAAAGACAGAGCTCTCTCCCCTGCCCCCTCCACACCCCAGCCCTCAAGACAGCTTCTGATAGGACTTGTCAACCACATTCAGGGAGGAGGTTACCAGAAAACTTTTTAGATAAAATCGAAGCCCAAGCTCTTTTTAAGATGTAGATTATTGTCCTGTATTACAAATTAATCAGTTGTCCAGGCAACAATGACTAATTGCACAATTTCTTATGTCCAGTGGTTCAAAATAAAGGCATGGGGGCCAACATCAAAGGGAGGGTGTGATAGAGCTTGTCCTGAGGCGGGGGTGATGGTAATCAGGGGGAAGAGGATGCTGCTGGCTAGAGGAACCAACTGAAAATCAGTGCACAGCGGGAGGAGAGAATGTGCTGTGAGTGAGGTCATGGTGAGAACACCAGCAGGGTCAGAATGGAGGATTCCCTTTGAAAAGTAGAAGGAGATGGGGCAACTGTAGAGGGTCATGGCTCATGTCCAGATGCCTCGGTATAGAAAGCTATTGATGGCTCCAGGCTGTTGGCATGACATAATGGAGGTCATGTCTCAGGAGGATGAATCAGGCATTGATGCCCCAGAAGACTTGTAGGGGGAGAACCTGGAGGTCCCTGGCTGTGCATTCCAGGGGTGGAAGGGAAGTTTCTACATTTGCAGCTGTTCTCTTCTGGTGACTTCATTGTAAAGCTCTGTTGAAGCTCATGAGGCTGTGTTTTGTGTGCTGTTTGTTTGTAGCATATGCTAGTTTTCTGCCCCATTTCAGAATCCTGGTAATCAAATACTTTGTAGAGCTTTGTGAGTTGCCTTTGGTTTTGAAAGAAAAGCAATCATTAAGGAAAACGGAGTTGGGAGTAGACTGAAGACAAGAATGGAGCAACCATTCCTCCAGCCTGGCATTGCGCTGAGACTTAGGTGTTATTCTCTCTGGAGCTTGGAGGTGTCTGGATGGAGCAAGTGAGGGTCAGAGAGACAAGGAGAGTGCACGGAACAAGTTCCAAAATGCTTGGCAGGCTAGGAAAAGGATTGGAACTCTGGGAGAAGTGGGAGAGAAACAGTGTTTCCTTTTTCATATACTGTGGTGCTTTTTTATGGGTACTATCTTCTTTCTCTGAAGGTATTAGTTAGAAGTCTTTGAACTTGTTTTTTTGTTTGTTTGTTTTTTGGTTTTGCTAAGTTTGGAACCCAGGACCTCACACCTAGGCTCTCTCTGGGTTTTGGTTTGGTTTGGATTTGCTAGTTCACTTGGCGCTGTCTTCTATTCTCTGGAACTGGTTTCCTTGGGATCATTTTCTTATCAGTTTATCATGGTCTTCTTTTAGAAACATTCATTTTGCAAACCTTAAATAGTAACCTGAAAAGGCAAGCATTTCTGCCACTACTCTCCATCTTGAACTGAAAACCTGTCAAATTTCATTGAGGACTCTACTGAAGTCAGAAAATACTGCCTTTGGCATTTCTTTTACCTAATGTACCTTTAACTATATGTGAGTCTGTCCTAAGTGATCTGTGCTATTAACATAGAACAACATGTTAGGGACTGGCAGTTTTGTCAGCTCCGTCACATGAGGTTCTTCTACCCAGGCCACCTCTCTTTCATCAGCTTTACCTCAGTGACTACCCTTGGTTTCACTTAGAGTCATGACCATAGTAAGCTCAAATTTTTGTTTGTTTTGTGGTGCTAGAGATGGAACCCAGCCTTTACACTAAGCTACATCCTCAGCCCTTTTTTTTTAAGTTTTGGTTTTGAGACAAGGTTTTGCTAAGTTGGCAGGGCTGGGCTGGGACTTGTAATCCTCCTATGTCCGCCACCTGCAGTGCTAGGATTAGAGTGCCTGGTAATCCTCCTGCCTTAGCCTCCCAAGCACAGGGATTACAGGCGTATGCCACCACACCTGGCTTATGTGGTGCTGGGAATCAAACTTGGGTACTTAGCACTTGACATCACAATTGCTAGGCAAGTGCTTTAACCACTGAGCCATTCCTTCATCCCCACACTTAACTATCTTTTAACACTCAAAAATTTATATCCCTGCAGCAAATGATAATATTTAAGCTCCAGAACAAAAAGGACAAATAGTCTGTAGGAGGTAAAAGCCAGTGCAAAGAGTTAATACCCATGCCGTCACTGTAGCTGGTCAGGTACCAAACAGGACTGCAGAGATATGCAGCAAAGAATCTGGTCAGCGGACAGCAGCAACACCAAAATATTGCACTGAGCTGGCTCTAGGGATATTCAGGAGTTCAGTACTTGGCCATCTTCTGGGCAGAGGCCTGGAGCAGTGCACCAAGGTGGTCCACAACAAAGTGACAGGTCATTGTGCCCTGCTGTGCTCTGAAGTATTTTCCCTATTATGTGTCTTTGGTGAGGTAGCTACATCATTCATTGGTCTTGTGTGTCCTATAAGCTAAGAAGTAATTGTTAGCACAAATAAAGTCCTATCAGTTTTCTACTTATGGTTGTGCTCCACGGGTGGTGGTCATTTACTCACACAAACATGAGGCCAAGTCTTGCTACCTTGGCATCTGTAGCCCAAAATGGAGTAACTCAGGGCAGGTTGTCACTCTGTCCAAAGTCAATCAAGAAGACAAAGTTTGCCAGTAATGACTTATTTTATGTTTAAGATTATTTATTTTAAAAGTAGATTCTAAACCAGGTACAGTGGTACATACCTGAAGTTCCACCTACTCAGGAAGCTGAAACAAGAGGATTATTTGAACTCATGTATTCAAGGGCAGTCTGAACGGCATGGCAAGATATGAGTCTTTGAAAAAAAAGTTAATTTTAGGATGTTGCCAAGAATGTGTAATGCAGTTATGAGTAAGAATTGTTTTGCTTGAATGTTTCAATCAAAAGTAGATTAGAAAAATTGCCAAAGTGTCTACATAAATAGCTAATTCACAAAGTAGGATAAGCAGGATTTTTTTCTTTTGCCCTTTCTGTTTTTTAATAACTGCTAAGGATTGATCCCAGAGCTAAGGTAATGTTAGGCTAGTGCTCTACCACTGATCTATGCCTCCAGCCTTTTTTTATAGCTGGTATCACATGCATGTGCCTACCACCATCCCTATCCAATTGGAAATTTTCAAAATTCTTGACTTTATAAAAATATATTCAACCTTGTTCACAAGAACAGAAATGCAAATTAAAAGTATAACAGATATGTTTTTCATTTTATTAACATCTCATCTTTGCAAAAGTCAGACAGTTTAGAAGGGTGCAGTGGCGTATGCCTCTAACCTTAAATACTTGGGAGGCTAAAGCAGAAGAATTATAAGTAAAGGCTAGCCTGGACAACTTAAGTGAAACTGTGTCTCAAATACATTAGAAGAGTCTGAGGATGTGAGCTCAATGGTAGAGCACTTGCCTAGCATGCCTCAGGCCCTGGTTTCAGTTTCTGGTCCAATAAAAATGTTTAACCCTGGTCATTATTAAAATGCTTTTTGTTATTCTATGTGCTGGTATTCTGCTATATACTTTTTTAAATATATATGTTTAAGTTTGATACTTTATTAGCAGGAATAGATGAGCAGTGCTGTGTGTTGAGGTATGAGTCACAGAAGCTCTACTGAGAGCGATTTGGCAGTAACTATAAATTTTTAAGTCATATGCCTTTTGACACCGCAGTTGGATTTCCAGGAAATTTTTCTGAGTATATTCACATACATGATAAATATCTAAAGGCATTTGTTGCAAAGTTCTTTATAACTGCCAGTGACCAAAATTCACCTAAACATCATCATTAAGGAATGAGTTAAATTATAGCTCATTATAATGAAATGCTATTTGTCATTAAAAAGAATGAGGAAGAGCTATGTATCCTCATAGAGAAAGAGTACCAAGATACAATAATTTTTTTAAAAATAGCAAGGTATGGACTACAGTGTCCTAAATCTTTAATTTTTTCTTTTGTGTGATGACTTTTGAGACACCCAGTGCATTGAATTTAGTGCTTACATAGCTTTACTCATGACACTAGTTTTACTTTAAATATTATGAGTATTTCCTAGCAAATAAATTTTTCATGACTTAAAGCTTGTTTGGCTTGTTGACAGTAGCTATAAGTTACTGAGAAGCCTTAGGAGATATTCCATTGTTCCCTCTACTCAAAAGTATATTTCTGCTGTGTTGATTCTACATATTCCAGTCCACTTCTGACAAGACTTCCAAGGGAAGAGGTACTGGAAAGAATAGTCTTAACTGTTTGGAATCAAGTTGCTTGAACGTGTAGCATCTTTAAGGAAACAAAACCTAAAATTGAATTGACCATAGACAGAATTCACTTCCTCTTTGAAACAGTACGTAATTGATCCCACATGAATTGACTTATGAGCAAATGCTGAACCTAGTGCTAAGGAAGAAGCAAAAGTTCACTGCCTTTAAGGAACTTAGTACAGTAGTTGAATAAGGCATTTGGGAGAGAATACAACAACTCGAGGCATTGATTGATCAAGGACCTAGTAAATTCTAAAACCAGCTGCAAGAAAAGAGTGACCAGATGGCAGAGCAGCTTCCAAGACGATGTGCTCCTGGTAGGACTATTAATGGTGAACCAGTGCTAGACATAATGAGTCAGAAGCAGAAAGTAAAACACTGAATGGTCTCTGAAATGAGAAACCCAGATCACAACTATCTCATGGAACTTAAAACGAAAAACAAAGTGAGCCAGAGGTGTAGGGTGGGGAGAGAGGGATGGGTGGGTAGGGGGAAGCACAAAAGGAGAGTGGGAAAGTCCTTGTCACCTTGACAAGATAACCTTCGTGCACAAAATGTTCAACTTCATTGTAAACCTTAAATTTTGCGCTTATACATATCAGTAAAATGGGGAAAAAGAATGAGTTTTAAAATGAATGAGGTAGAGAATATCTCGAAAGAGGCAGTTTTAAATTAAGCATAACTGTATTTTTATTGAAAAATATCAGATAGGGTACATTGAGGTGTGCTCTATAGTCTTCTCAGTGCTAAGCTAGAATCCCTGAAGCAACTATCCATTTCATAAGATTAAGTGCTTAAAAAAATGTCTGACCAAATAGAGGTCTAGGGGAAAGAGGGGCTCAAACCCAGCCCAAGCTAGGCTTCGTTTGCACCTTGATGCTGGGCTGTGTGTGCCGTGAGCAAGGACCACCTTACTTCTGCCAAGTTCTGTCAGGACAACCCCCAGAAGGATACTTTTTCTGAGTATTCTTAGAAGCAATATAAAGAGCAGGAAGAGTGTTGTAGAAAACAACTATGGCTCGGCTCTGCCTCTAAATCTTAATCTGAACCTGAATAAAATATAGGAAATATGTAAACACCGAGATGGGTTATGGAAGTTCCACACACAATTATTCCCTCTACTTAAAGAGCTCCTGAAATGGATTTATGCCCATTGCTTTTAAAGAATCAGAGTAACAGGGTGGAGAGAAAAGGCAAAGATACAATCTAAGACCACTTAACAGGTCTGAAACTCTTTAAGTCATTAAATTGATGCTAAGATTAAATAAAGCTCAATTATTTTATGTTAAACCAAAACAATTTTTTCCAATACTAATTCAAGACCTTCTCTATACTTGTTGTCATATAATGCAATCCAGTTATGGGTTAAGCACTTTAAATATATTTAAAGTATTTTAAGTATTTTGCAAAGATCTGAAAAAGTAGGGCAAGCATCTGTCCTCCAATATTTGTCTAATTAGAAGGAGAGAAAGACTAACTTTGAACTGAGAGCATCTGCCATTCTTAGGGATTATTATTTGTTTTTATCCTTGTCATGTGTATTTGGTCTTGATCTTGACTCTAGGATAGGACAAGTAGTGTGGCCTGCAATGTTCATATGCTGTGGAAGGTGGAGAGCAAGCAACTACGAAACCTAAGCTGACCAACAGCATATCCTGTGGGGTTATATTCAAGTGAAGAGACCAACTAAATGAAAAATTATGATTAAAATTAGCTAATTTGTGGTAGCAGTACCTTCTTTTCATGTTTCACTTTATGTGTTGGTACTATGAAATTCTCTCACCCTCAGAAACACTTCATATGAGTTTTTTGCTGCACACACTGACATCAAACGATTCATGAGTTACACCTTCTTTCTCCCTTCAACATTCCTCCTCTCCCACTTCCCACACTGGAAATTTTCCCTGAACAATCTTTAAGCCACTAACAGAGGGAGATTACTTATGTCCCTCACGCTGGTTATCATGGGTTTTCATTGGTTCAAGGCACAAACTCTTGATTTACCTTCCCTGAAATTCCTTTTCACTTTCTTACCAAGGTGACACCTACTTTTTCCAAAATCTGTTGGGCATGACAATGCACCATCACGGTCGTAGGCCCTTAGTGTAAGGTTGAGTGAGGTTCCCAGCTCTCACACTGAAAAGCTAATAAGAAAAACAAATGGATGAGTACATGGTTGCAGGAATGGGTAGATGAATACACGGATGGAGAAGGATTATGTACACAAACACCTCACACATTGGCAGAACTGATTTTAAATCTTGACCAAGATAAATGCTAGCTCTTTGAACTTTGGGCAAGAGAGTCAGTGAGAGCCTCATATTTCTCATCAATAAAATGAAGGTCATAATTCCTACCTACCCCTAGTGATTGTAAAGATTAAGACTGTAAATTGCTTAGGGAAGTGCTTGGGTAAAACAACAACCCAAAGTGGGGCCCTCATAACTACAACAAAAGATGATAAGAAACTTCCAAGAAGTACGGAGAGGTTGGGAATTCCCCACACCTGTGGAAGGCCACTGTCGTGTGCGCCACACTCTTGCTCACAGGGCCCTCCCAGCCTGCAGGTGATCTTCTGCCCCAGTGCACACCTAGGCAGTGCAGAGCTGGGCAGTGCAGGTGTCACAGGCACAGGCCCAACAACCGAGCAAGTCCCTGCACAGCCACATATTTACAAGTGAAGCAGCGTGACCTGCAGCTACTGTCTTGGAGGCTCCATTCAGCAGAGGGGTTAGAGTGGAGATGGGGCAAGGGTGCAGCTATCAGAGTTGACAAGCCTATCAAGAGGAATCGAAGATCATTCCTCTTTTTGAAGCTCAAAATTGCACCATCATTTTTTTCTTCCACATCTCTCTGGATGTTTAAAGTGAAGTGCTTTTTTCTCTTCTCCAGCTCAGAGGCTGAGAATGGGGTGGAGGATAAAAAGAAGGTCTGCCGGACACCAGCAGTCCAGTCCCCTACCCCATCCACAGAGGCCGAGTCTCCCGACCAGAAGAGAAATATTTGCCTGCGGTGAGTATTCATTTGACTCTTTGTTCTTGGGGCTGTGGGAAGTGCTGGAGTTCGATTGTAGGTAAGAGTGAGGATCAACTGTAAGCAGATAGTAATCCCTGAGAAAGAACAGGCACTTGGCCTTCGTCTCCCAGCACTGGTGCTTGCTTCTGTCTCTTCTGATCCTGGCCATTTTCTCCTCCAGCTTCAACCTTCCATAGAACATCCCTCTTTTCTGAAAACACTGATCTTGCTGAGACAAAGCTGGGAGGCCACTCTCAGGTGTAGGATACTCATTTGACACTTGTAAAATGTTATGTTGAAAAAGAATACAAATGGTTACTCATAGTTTAAATAATAATCTTTAGAATTCCCAAATTGCTTCAGATTTTTTCTAAATCTTTTTGTTTGTTTGATTCTTTTTTTTTTTTTTTTTTTCTTTTTGGAGACAGGCTCATCCTGAACTCACGGTGTAGCCCAGGTTGGCCTCCTGGGCCAAGTGTGGTAGGCATGCACTACCACACTTCGATAATTTTCATGTGGTGTTGAGGAATGAAACCCAGGGCCTGCAGGCCTTCTTCCTAAATCTTTTGAATGAACTATAACAAAGCTTTGTTTTAAGGAATAATAATATAACATCATGGCTTTCATATGTACTGTTTCCTTTTAGTAAACAATAAGGCAGATACATAATTGTAGAAACTCATATATTACTTCTGGAAATCATATATGCACTCCACTTTGAAATGACCAGTTTTAGCTGTAAGGCTGAAGATACATGCAAATTCACACACCTGCTAAAATGGAGAGCCAGAATTCTGGAGGTGTGACTTCTGCCTTAAACAGGACAAAGGGAGGCTCGAATTTAAACATGTTCTCCAACATGTTCTCCCCCATCCTGACCTTGATCGGTCTCTCTCTCTCTCTCTCTCTCTCTCTCTTTCTTTTTCCTCACCTGATGTTTTGCCTTTCCTCATACCCAATCGCTATCCCTGCTCTTAGACCCTGTATATTCAACCTATATTGTCCTGCTGGTCTCCATGTCTCTTGCCTCCTGTTAGACTTGTAGGCTCTATACCTTCCACAGTGATATGATATAACTCCAGTGATATGAAAAGTCATGCAGTGCTTTTTTAAAAAGTGTTTGATGCATGTATGCTTATACTCCCTAAAAGGATAAAGACTGTTTTATGTGCCCAACACATTTAGCACAATGCCCCACTCAACACCCATTAAATATTAATGAGTCCTGAAACAAACATATTCTTTAATTGAACTAGAGCTGTAATTTTATTTAGTAATTGCCTGAAATATTTTTGCTTATGCTGATTGATGTCATTGTTTTCACGTTTTGACTATTGTTTCTCCCTTGTAAGTTATCATTTCTGCAGTGTATAGCCACAGACGGCTGGAGTCCTCCCAGCCTCCTACAGACAAGGGCTGCATCAATGCCCTTTGAGGATCATAAATGATTACCTAGAGGAGAAAAACAAATGTTAGGCCTTCTCGTGACATGGTATAATAATCAAGATTTATTACAGTAAATTAATAATTAGCATAAACAATTCATCTTATGATCTCCCGGATTTTATTTCTCTAGGTCAAAATCCAGTTTTGAGGGTGCCTCGTTAGCAAATGACAAGAGTGACTGTAAAACAGAGAGCAAAATTGACTCCAAGACAGAAAGGAAAAAGTCTTCATCTTCTAGCCAGGTAACTAGGGAATGGAATGTGTGCTGTCTCAGAAGGTGACAATTGTTGGAGCCATTGAACCCAAGAGAAAGAACCTAACTAAGCATGCAGCTTCCTTATGGCAAGGGCTAATGTAGGCATAGAGTTTGCAGAATTGACAGGTCCAAACAGGCAGCATTTTCTCTTTTTAGTTTTTCCAATATTAGATTTGATAACTAACCTTTCAACACATTTTAAAGGGACTTAGTACCATGCCATAACCTCTAAGAGGTTCCCGAAAAGCAGAAACCAATACACAGTCATACGCTTATCTAATTTGCAGGAGGGAGGCGGGACAGCCACACATTACCAGTAGAGTCTGGTAGATATCAGCTACACAGAGGAAGAAAGAAGGGCTGTGCGTAGGATCTTGGTTCTCCACAAGTAATTTTAGTTCTGTTCCAAAATGCCTCTAGATAGGTGACAAAGCAAGGGCTGTGTCAGAGTGTGGTGTGTGATGTATTTACAAGGGCCAGCCCATGAGTGTCTTTAAAATCTTTGCTCTAGGAGTTGAATGCAAGACTACCCATGTGCTAAGGACTTAATCTACCACTGAACTACACCTGTAAGCCCAGGAGGTTTTTTTGTTTTGTTTTGTTTTTGACACATCATCCCACAATACTTGAGTATGTGCTTCCTGAGAACTCAAAAACTATAGAGGCTGGAGGAATGGCTCAGTGATTAAAGCACTTGCCCAGCAAGTGCTTAGGCAAGTGCTAAGTACCAGAGTTCGATTCCCTAGCACCACATAAGCCAGGTTCGTGATAGCGCATACCCATAATCCCAGCACTCAGGAGGCTGAGACAGGAGGGTTTCTGTGAATCCAAGGCCAGCCTGGACTCCATAGTGAGTTCAGGACCAGCCTGGGCTATAGAGCAAGACCCTGTCTCAAAAAAAAAAAAAAAAAAGCTCTTGGCACGTTTATGGAATTTAACTAAATATCTAATTTGTCTTTGTTTTGAATTTGCAGTTATCCTAGTAAGAAGTGTCCTTTTCTTTCTCTGGGATCTAGTCAGGAGTCAATTAGTGCCCTAATTTACTATGTCACTCTTAGTATAAGCCAATCTGCTTTTTTTTCTTTAACCTTATGTGACCCTGACATTTTGAACTAGGATATTTTAAATCCAGTGTGTAAGTACCATACTTCATCACCATTAAAAACAAAATTTCAGTGAAGCCCCCACTGAATACCTCGTTCTCATGGAGGGACCTTTCTGGCTGCCAGTTGTACTCTCAAGAAGCAGTACAAGGCAGGGTGCTTCATACAAGGTGTTTATCTGTGAAGTGGCCCAGATGTGAAGAAACCTTCTGTCATTTTGATGACCTAGTTTGTAACTTTTTTTGTTCCAGCGACTGGAGAGCTAGCTTTGCCGTTGAGACCACTCCCATTGGGGTAATGAACCATCATGTGCCTTCTTGCACATATCTGTTCCAACTGGATTTTTCTCTGAAAGCCTCCTATGAGGCAGAGTGAGTCTGCAAAGGGAGGATCCAGCTCTTCCTCTTAGTAGTTGTGTGTTGTGGACTGTGTTACTCAGTGTCCAGAGGCATGGTTTCCTGACCCCTAGAATGGGGTCACCAGGTTCCCAGCGGAACTGGAAAACATTTTTACAAACTGTAAATTACTGGTTACTCATTGTGGTTGTCATCATGGTAGGGACAGATGCCTTGAAAATGGAGCAATTTTTAGCATTTCAGACTCTTAGGTCTTCTTTGTCCCTGGGAGTTAGGTCATTTCTTTGAAATCCTGCTTCTCTGCCTCTGTCCTGTCACTGGCTAACAAAATGCCTTCACAGCAACATGGTAATAGTGGCCACATGGGGCATGTTACCCCATACAAGACTTATAGCATCTCTCTTACACAGGGAGTGTTTTTTCTCTCTGGGGCCAAAGACGAAACTGAGGCCCAGAAAAGCTAAGTGACTAGACTGTGATCACGTACCAAGGAAAAGTTAGAGCCAGGAGTTAATTTGAGCTTTTCTGAGTATGAGAACCCTTATACTATTCTGAGGCGCTTTTATCTTTAGTGCCTTCGGACCCAGTGCCTTCCCTAGTGAGGCTGCTTAGCATTTGCTGTCATTTCTTATCGGAAAAATCCTTGTCCTGCCCTATCACTTCAGCTGACCATCGACTGCACCCTTGCACCCACCCAGCAAGGCATTAATTGTGTTAGAAAATGGATCTTGGTACCCAGTGGCCACTGCCTCACTGTAGAGTTGTATTAAAGACTTACAAGATCAAAGATGATAAAATCCTAAAGATAGTGTTGATGGTGTTGGCGGGAGAGGGTGTTATTTAATTTAAGCTGGAATTAAAGTATGTGATGTTCTCAGAAAGAAATGTATGTAATGATGCCTGCATCCTGGTCTCCTTCCAGTACAAGGCAAACATGCACTTCCACAAGTTATTTCTTGATGTCCCAACTGAGGAACCACTAAGGCAAAGTAAGTTCTGACTTGTTTGATTTTCTAAGCTACATGTTTGAAAAGGGGTTGACTGGTTCAAAGAGAAGGTGGGCATAGGCCAGGGACTATATCAACCAGGGGAGGAGGTCATTAGGTGACAAAGCTGGCTACGGTCATCATTTACTAAGCACCATGAAAGACAAGGAAGTAGACTGAGAACTGAACCTTGCCAAGGTTTGTGGAACCATCCAGCTGGTTCCAGGATGATCTCCTTGCCTGTTGTATTCATTGCTGAAATGTGTGTGATGGATCCTCTTGAGATGTGGGATAACAAGCCTGGGGCAAGAGAGCTATTTGAAGGAGGTTAAAAGGCAACACAGGTCTAAGTGGGCAGGTGTATTCATGCCTGTGCTATGCAGGGCACGGGGATCACACAAAAACACCTTCCCAGCGTGCAGTTCAGTAAACATGAAGCTCATCGCAGGGCCCAAAGTTCACTTCTAGCCTCTCTCTATGTACAAATAGTAAGAGAAAGTTCTGATTCCTACTGTTAGCTGAAGGCAAAAGGTTTAGTGTGTGCTTTTCTCCTGGGGAAACTGTCCATTTTAATAGTGAGTCCTCAGTAAAAATCCCTGAAGAGGGTCTAGAGTGCTAATGCCATCCCACATGAGTGACACAGCTTCCTACATGGAGACTTCAGAAGCATGCTTTTTTTTATGTACAGTATAGATTGCCTTCTTATTTTTAGAAGTCTAGAATCTCTATGGCTTTGAATTTAAAAATTCTAGTCACCAGCTTATACCACTTAAGATGATTGAAAACAGGTAGAACTTTGGAGTGTGTGTCATCTCTGCCAACGGGCAGAGATTTTAAATGGAAATGGTAGTCTAGTAGAATTCTAAATGATGTCATTATACTTGCCTGTATTTTCCCAGGCTTTACCTGTGCTCTACAGAAAGAAATACTGTACCAAGGGAAGCTCTTTGTATCTGAAAATTGGATTTGTTTTCATTCCAAGGTCTTTGGAAAAGACACCAAGGTTGGTATAATGTTTACTAACAAAAGCAAATCCTACATTTCTTAATATATTACAGATATAAATTATGTTAAATATAGCTAATTGATAAATAATTTTTCATAATTATGCCCTTATACCAATTTTTTTGGTCTAGTACCAAATACTACAGATGCCTCCAAATGACACTTACTCCCATCTTTCCTTCAGCACTAATCTCTCACTCATTTCCTTAACCATGTGTACATTGTACCTTCCCACTCCTTCCCTAAATCCCTTTTATCCGTTATCACCAAAACATGCAGCGTTCTTCATATGGGAAGGGTACCATAATTTGTTTTGAAGGCATTCATTAAAACCAAAGCATTTTCTTAAAGAAATATGAGGATTTGCACCATATTCATCCCGTCGCCATCAGAGAGCTGCCAGGCAGCAGACCAGTAAATAGGTTGCTTACGCTTGCCAGCACCAGTGAGAGGGACGGGAGCATGGAATTCCTCTCCTGGGCAATGACGTGCTCAGAGCCCCGCATATGCTGTGATGCATCTTTTCATTGGTCTGACGCATCTTTTTATTCTCACCAAGCACACAGATGCAGGGGAGCAAAGGTGCATGGCACTGAGCACAAAAGAGAATTTCCCAAAGGTACTGGCACATTGCCCAAGGCACCACCTTCCAAAAGTGTGTCATGAGAAAGGAAAAGATTATGCCGTCCCACTGGTGTTCTTGCCTTTGAGTTCATCCCAGCAACCAGAATAAGGAATCAGAGAAACACCTTCTTGGGTTTGCATGACCTCATTGAGTTTTCAGATATCTGATTCGTGGTCATGAATAAGTGGTTTTTATATTCATGAAGTAGCTGATTATAAGCGCTTTGTTTTGAATAGATATGCTTCATTCTCCCTAAAGCAGGTGGCGATCATATAAAGACCATTCAACAAATATAGTGGAAATTCTTTATTTTGTTAGTATATGGACTATAAACTAGCATTCTATTCATTAGGTGAAATGTTATTCTTGTATTATTTATTGTATAGTTATGTTATAAGCATATTTGGATTCAAGGTGTTATCTGAATCAGTAATGCGCAGCAATATTAAGGAGTACTCCACCATATCTCTAGATTTAAGAATTAGAAGACCTTTTTCATAGAGTAGAGAAGAGGATACTGATCAGTGGGATAAAGATAATTTATAGAGATTCAGAGAAAGCCAACATCTCTGAGATCAACACAGATTGGACTGAAGACATATGTGAGCAAAGTTACTTTTTTTTAAGAAATGGGGGAATTCAAAATAGTGAGTGCAGTTTCAAGCTAATATGATACTCACAATGCTTTATAAAAACCCTGCTTCTGCCTAAGAGAAATGTCACCCAAAAAAAGGAGCTAGCAGGAGTTTTTTAAAGGCATGGACCCGTTGGGGTTGCTTTGCTTGTGCCCTATCTAATCTTCAGAGGCAGGAAAAGGAAAATTAGCATATGGATGGAAATAAGAACTGTGATGGTAACTTGTGTGTTTCTTCCACTCTGAAGATAGTATCAAGCAGACTTAGGCCTTAGAGGTATAGAATTTCCTGACTGTCAAGAAACCTCAGTCCAACATGATCCAGTAGGAACTGACGGCACTTAAGCAATTTGTTTTAAAAGGGAGACCTTCAACACACCCTATCCTGGAAGAATATTAGTAAAAGTAGCCTCCGACCCTTCTGATCAACCAGTCATACCTTCACTGGCTGATAAAATGAAAATGTGTATCACATCCCCTTTGGTCTCACTGGGAAGGAGTTTCAGCTTTGCTTCATACATGCCATCTAGTTGTGCTTTTATATTCACGAGGCATCTGATGACAAACAGCTTCTTCAGGCTGTTCCATACTGTAGAAAAACCTAAATATACAGGCCCTTGTCACTGTGTGTTTGTGTTGCTCCATACAGATAAAACCAGACTCATTTTGGTATCATCATTTATCTTTGTAAATACTGAATTCTTTTTTCCCACGGTTATCTCAACTAACAACTTCTGAATTATCTCCCACCCTTGACAGTTTTTGTGAGTAGTGTCCTTTGGCAAAATAGTTTGTGGAAAGTATCTAATTTCAGTTGGTCCCGCATTCTTGTATAATCTTCATGTCCTGGACTTAGTGGAGCAGTAAATACTTGTCTCAGAAACCCAAATGTGAATACAAATATTTAAAATTCAAAGCTCATTTTTCTTCCTTCGTGCTGGCAGTGCTCACACTCGTCACTGCTTCCCAATGACCCTGTAAGGCTCCTTCAGAATGTGTGAGGATGGTTTACAGAGTGGATGTCCAAGTGAGCAGCGTACCTCTGGAGGAATCTGGTCGTTTTCTTTTTACCATGCCAGCATATGACTCTTTTCAGGGGTCAAAATGATGTGACCCCCCCTTTTTGTTCAAGCATAACCTGGTTGGAAGGATATGTTATGAATATAATCATATCATTCAATGTTATGAATATCTACTATATTTTGTGCCTTCTAATGCATTCTGATGTCACATTGTTTTGAAAAGAATCTACATTTTTGGATTAGGTTTGTTCAAATTCTGTCTTTGTAACTTCTTGTATGTATGACCTTGAACAAGCCATGTTATCTTTCTGAACAAATTTCATTATCTTTTCGTATATCTACTTCATAAGGTTGTCATAATTAAATAACATTCTCATCAGGTGAATGAATATTAATTTTGATAATAATAATAATAGCTTCTACAGATCCCATTGTTGTCATTTTTTTATTTGAACCAAAAATGAACTAACTTAAAAGCTTTTTTCCACCATTCCTGACTTAATAAGTTAAATAAGGAAATGAATGAAATTTTTGTATAGCACTGGACATCTTCCATTTTTATCTCACTTAACAAAAAAATTCTGAAAAGTATACAAGACTATCTATAACTTATATACAGGATAGAGAGGCCTAAAATGGACAGCTTCTAAGGCTGAAGAGGTCGTGTAGATACCAAGAGAACTGAATTCAGATCCAAGACTTCTATCTATTGGCAGGTGTACTGTACCACTGCTTTTTAACATTTCGCCCACTCATATGCAGCCAATGGTGAGGAGAGGGACTTGGGGAGAGGTTACCCCAGAGCCATGGCCACAGGCTTGAAATGTCTGCAGAGCTGTGAGTTCTAGGAAGCAAAAATGGAGAGAGGGCAATTTAGCAACTTTACTGTGCTCAAAATAAAAAGTTTAAAATGTCCTGCAGATATAACTTAATAGAATAACGCTAAGTTAAATCCCTAGTCTGAAGGAAGGAAGGAAGGAAGGAAGGAAGGAAGGAAGGAAGGAAGGAAGGAAGGAAGGAAAAGAAAAGAAAATGGATGCAAGTTTTGCATTCTTTTCCCCTTTCTGAAGATAAAGGTTTCCCACGAAGACCTTCAGTAGAGTTGGTGATCCAGATTGTCCTGCCTTCCTGAGCACCAGCTGGAAGGTCATGGTTACACCACTCATGCCACTCTTTAAGGTTCACTTGCCTTCCTGAGGACTAGACAGCCTGATACTGTTGTTGATTTGTTTGTTTTCGCCTTTAACTTGTAGATTTGAAGTGCTGTTCCATGAAGTGTAACTAAACCAGTGTTAACCTGGTGATTCTATTTCAGATCTCTATTCCGGCTTTCTCAGTAACCCTAATAAAGAAAACAAAAACTGCCCTTCTGGTGCCAAATGCCCTGATCATAGCAACAGTTACAGACAGGGTAAGTATACCAGTCCCACCAAGCAGGGCACCTTTGCCCGGCCTCTTTCTCTGGGCTCTGTTGCCTTTGGGCTTCTTGCTGAGGACTGAGACCCTGAAACATAAACATCGCCACTTTCTATGACGAAGCAGAGAAATTCTTCAAGGCTAATCTTAAAAATTATAGCCTAGAAGGGGCTGGAGGAATGGCTCAGTGGTTAACGCACTTGACTAGAAATCACTAAATATCTGAGTTCGATTCCCTAGCACCACATAAGCTGGGTGTGGCGGCACATGCCTGTAATCCCAGCACTTGGGATGCTGAGACAGGAGAATTGTCTTGAGTCCAAGGCTTGTCTGGGTTCCACAGTAAGTTCAAGACCAACCTGGGCTATAGAGCAAGACTCTGTTTGAAAAAAAAAAAAAAAATTATAGCCTAGAGACATGTAATAGACATGTAATATTGTTCTCACTACGGTATGATTTATTTTAATGTAATTATTGTCAATTTTGAATGTCCTGATGACTTAATTATATATTACTTAGCAAAAGAAAAATCAGAACCAACGTGCTAGTCTATTACTTGGGAGGTTGAGTCAGGAGGATCATGTATTCAGAGCCAGCCTGGGCTTTCTAGCAAGACCTTGACACAAAAATATGCTGTCATATGTCAAGAAGATAAAATAAAAAACAAGGACAATGAGAGTCTTACTCACAGGCTGAGGCAGGATATTCTGAGAAATCCCAAAGGGGGCGGGCCAGCCTCCCATAACCTTCACAGACGTGCAACCAGAAATGAAGAGCTTTCTGTGTATTTTCTCATTTATTCTTACACCATAGCCCTATAAGGGAAGAGTGTTTAAGCAGTTTCCCCCCAGGTTGCCCACTTGGTATCAGAGCTAAAGTATGTGACAGAATCTGTCTAATGCCAGAACTCACAGTATTAACTACTTGGAAATATAACAATATTTACTTGAAAATGATATGAAGCCTTGGTGAGAGGAATCCTCTCACACTCATGGAGAGGGATCTGGAAGTCTCCATGGCCTATAGAGTTGGAGGAGGAGTTTTACTATGTTTTGAAGTTACCATCTATGATTTTTTAAAAAATTCTTAGGTCATTTGCCTCCAGTTATCTGTGTAGCCCTTGTACTCTTTACTCTTTTCCCATAGCACTCTTACAAGCATCTGCCAGAAAATCTCTGTATATGCACAAGGTAGAATCTGGAGTTGACATAAAAAAGAAACAGCCTATTAAAGCCATTGGGAACTTTTGAAGGGAAATCTGGGTCTGAGCAGAGAAAGTGGACTTGTGAGAATTGTTAAATACCTTTAACAACAAAACAAAAATGGAAAAGGAGAATTCTTATTTATAGAGGATCTGGCAAAAAATATCACTGGCCTCTTCTGTCTCCTTTTCTCAGGCATTTTTGGAGCCTTCATTTGGCCCTCTGTCTCTTAATTACTCTAGAGTTTGGGGTCTTGCTGCTCTTCTGCGTGTTTTACTCCAGGAGTGAAATAAAAGTTGAATGTGTAGGTGAAAAGAATGAGAATATAGACCAGAGAATAGTCTGTCACTTGAAAATGAGAAAAACTCCATACAGATTTTTGCTTTTTGAACTTCATACTCTCACTTATCCGCAACGAGTATCGAGTAATAGTCGCTCTCTTTTGTTTTTCAGTACATATTTGTCTCCTTACTCTCCAGAGATTCAACTTACAAACTACTCAGATCTGTGTGTGGACACTTAGATGTGAGTGTGGCATCCTGAGCTTCAGTTACTGCCTTTTTTTCTGTATTGCTTAAGAGTTTTTTCATTGATCTGACTTTTCATTTGTTCCAATAATTTCAGAATACAAGTGTTGGTAACAGTCCCAATCCATCTTCTGCTGAAAATAGTTTTCGGGCAGATCGCCCTTCATCTCTGCCCCTGGTAAGTTCCCTGCATGACTATCTAATCCTCTATGTTAAGAATGCAAAGGAAAGTCTGTATGTCCATAGCTACAGTGTTCACAGCCGTAACCAGAGTGTGGGAAGAACTTAGAACCAGTGTTTAAGGTACAACTGAAAAAAAGGCATAGCTCTCCAGAAGAAAAGGGCACCATAGGAGGTTATAGGCTATTTACTAGTAATTTATAGGTCATTCTACAAAAGAAACAAAAAAATGGTAATAGGCTGTCTTGGTTATTTATCCAGTTATTGAGGATATTCATAATGTCTTGTTTTGTTTGCTTTTCTCCTTTCTTTCTTTCTTTTTCTTTTTCTTTCTTTCTGTGATGCTGGAAATTCAATCCGTGGATTCATACATGGTAGACATGTGCTCTACCACTAAGCTACCCCAGCCATCTATTTCAAAGGTATTCTCAAGTGCCTGAGTTATGGTACAAGCCACCCCACAGCTGTCTTCCATGTGCAGGACCTTGTACTAGCATACACTAAAGGAAACCAGGAAAAGTAAAAGCTGATCCTTGCCTTCAAAGACGTCATACCTTAGAAAAGAAAGTAAGACAAAATCTGAAATAACGATTAAAAAAAACTTATACTCAGGTATGATGGGCCACACCTGTTACCTCACCACTGAGGGCTAAGGCAGGAGGATTGTGCATTTGAGGCCATTCAGAACTACATAGTAAGACCTTGTCTCAAAAAAAAAGGAAAGAAAAATATATATGTAATTCTCAACCAATAGATAGAAATTATCTGAGTCCCACAGACTTCATAGACTATAAGATAAATCTTCATAGAAATTTCCTCCTCTCCCCATTTGTACAAGATTTGTGACTGTATTTGGGTATAATACTTACCCAAGGTAGTCATACACATATCATTCAAGTGATTACTCTCAAATTGATTATTATTAAATATTTACCTTTGTGAAAACCCCTACTTTCAACATCACCAACAAATCTTTTTTTAAAATAATGGGATCAAAAACATGTTAGCACAACTTCTGTTGACCCAAGAATGTTCGTAGCATCATTATTCATGATGGCCAAAAGGCAGGGGGGATCCTAATTGCCCTTCAACTAATAAAAGGATTTGTTAAAATATTATTCAGCCATTAAAAAGAAATGAAGTAGTGACACCTACTGCCAAATGGTTAAACTTTAAAAACATGATAAGGGAAGATCCCAGACATAAAAGACTACATGTAACATAGTGATTGTGTTCACAGATGAGTACATGATGATTGCATTCACAGATGCTCCTGAACTTATGATGGTTTTCAGCCTAATAAACCGTCACAAATCGGAAATATCATTTGTCAAAATACATTAAACATACTTAACCTACTGAACATCATGTCTCAGCAACACAATGCATCCTAGAACATGAGTTGCTTGCCCTCCTGAGTTTATGTGTGACTGGAAGCCCCTTCCCTCTACCACTACCCAGCATCTGGAGAGGTTATTGAAGAGATCATTTGAGCTCAGGAAAAGATCAGAATTCCAAATTCAACATAGGGTTTCTGTTGAATGTGGGTTGCTTTCATGCCGTCACAAGAGTCAAAAAATTATGTCATAAACCATCTGTCTTCGAAATATTCCTGATAGAAAAGCCCATAGGCATGGAAAGTGCATTCGTAGTTAGCAGGGGGTGGGATCCAGGAGAAATCGGCAGTGATTACCATGGGGTTCAGGGTTTCTCCTGGGAGTGATGGAAGTGTTCGGTAATAAGGTATTGGTGATAGCTGCACAACATGGTGACTGTTCCAAAAACCACTGAACTGCATACCTCAAAGTGGAGAATTTTTTGATATATATTTAATTTCTTAAAATCTATCTTTTTAAAATATTGGAAAGCAGTATGAAATATAACTAAACACATGACCTGGAATCTAGAAAACCTGCTTTCAAATCTGGGCTCCACCCAGCCTTTATGTTATCAGGAGAACTCTTTTCATTGCTGTACCTCAGTATCTTCAGCCACTAACATGTCATCTTCATAATGTGGCTCTGAAGTTAGTGCAGTCACCGTGTACGCAAGAAGCTTTAGTACTGCCAAAGACTTGCCAGGTATTCAGTAAGTTGCCATTAAACTGAAGAGTTTGAAATTTTTCAGTTTTCTATCCCCTACAAATTCTCATGTGAAATTGAAGTGCATGTTTTGATAACTGAAAGTTCAAGGTGAAAGCTCGGCAATTTACTTACAGGATAAGTCTCTTCTTCATTTGGCAGCTCACTAAATTGTTAAAAGCTCTCAGCCTAATTGTACCTTTGCCAGGACATTTTAATGAGATCACTTGTCTCTTTAAGCACTTTGGAGGAGCTGGTGGAATACAAAATAATATAGCTCTGCTTTTTCACTTCTAATTCATATTTATATAATTTAAATGCAATATCGCTGACCTATTTTGATGTACTTAAGGGAAGGCAAAGAGCTGAAGCTTTATTTTCATATTCTGATTGGCGAAAGCCATTTTTCTTTTTCTATTCCCAATAACTTTTGAAAACTATAATTTCTCTTTGTCTCTGTATTCGAACTTGTGTTTCTATCCACTTTTTTTTCTCCTTTGTGTGTTTTAAGTGTTTATTTCTCTCATTTCAGAGTGCTAATGAATCTTTTCCAGGGTTACGCTGGTAGCTTCTCAATCATCAGCATGCCACCTTCTTTCTGAGCATTTGTTGTTTCAAACAAGTTGGCCACTGTTTGTGGACAGAATTCTAAACACCCAGAATGAAACTTGGTTTTAGTAACCAGCTCCTCCTATCTATTAGGAAAATCCCACAGTGTGGGGTTATCGCTCCTTCTTTTCTGTGTTGTATGGGTCAGGCCTTGGTGAAAGGGCCAAGGGTTACAGAGGCCTGCCTGTGTGGTAAAGAGTGATCGGCTCCCCTTCATTGCATTGTGTCCCTTCAGGATTTTAATGACGAGTTCTCAGATCTGGATGGAGTGGTTCGGCAGAGAAGACAAGACATGGAAGGATATAGCAGCTCTGGCTCGCAGACTCCCGAATCTGAGAACTCACGAGGTTTGGAAAGTCTCTTTATCTTGAGTAAAATCTAATTCCCCAGAGAACTCTCTCGCCCCATCCTCTTAAAAGTAAACACAAAAACTTACCTTGTTTTCCTAGTTTAGCAGTTATGAAGGACTCTGTAAAAAAAAGTAACCTGAAAGTTCAGGGAAAGGAATAGCCCATGTGGTTAAAAAAAAAAAAATCTTTGTATATATGTGTTCCTTATAAATATTTAACAGATGTTGCTTAAGTAGATATTAGGGTAATTGAGGGATATCAACATGAAGTATGTTCTTCACATTTCAGTAATAGTATTAATTTCTATAGCTGAACCATCTTTGTGAATTAGTGGGGTATCATATCATTTTATTATTTATTTGCTTGAGGATTGGATTTCATTACACAGCTGCCTTGTTAGGAGATCCTTTTAATTCCTTTATCATTATGCAGATTAAAAGATTGACTTGTATTGTGGTTGATCCTGTGTTTTTTAATACATTGGGAAGAAAACTGATCCAGCCCTATTTTGGCTTGGTAGATTTCCATGTGACAGAATCCCAAACCCTTCTAAATGTCTCCAAAGGGGAAGCAAAACCAGCTCGGACAGATGCCCATGTGAGCAGAGTACCTGAAGGAAAAGCCAAGAGTCTGCCTGCATATGGTAAGAAACAAGTTTTTGAGGGAGAGGAGATTTCTCTTTGTAGATTTTAAAGTGTCTCTTTGTGACTGTCTTTAATATATTCCCTCCTCTCTTTCCCATTGTAGGTCTTGGCATATTACTTTTCACTTATTCATTAAATAATACTTAGTTCTATGTTTTACTGTGGAAGATACAAAGAGAACTAGCTTTCATGGAGGTCATTTCATTGTTCCAAATACTTAGATTATGATCTAAAACTTGGTGGTAAATCTCAAATTACTGAAATATTTATTAATTTACTAATTATTCCAACAACTGGTTACAGTTATGCTCTCATAAGAGCAAAATTAGTAACTATATTGTACTTTGTATACTGTAACACAATACTTAACATAGAGTAAGCTCCCAGTAAATAGGTGTTGAGTTGGGAAGAATTGAAATTGTGTTAGGAAGAATTGAAAGTCCTGGTTAAATGACAACTGGAAGGCTTAGTTAGTATTTTCCATGATTCTTTTGCTTGAAAATCATCACCTGTCTGGTACCTGTTTCTCGTTGGGATATTGCTACATGGAAGACGTGTGCCTTGGTGTTAAATTGTTCTTTTTGGGTTTGCACTCAACAGGTCAGTCAGAAACCAGTGGAATCTTATGTAAAGTCAAGTCTCCAAAATGTCTGTCTCTCCACCACATTCTTATATTCTATGCAGTTGTGTAAGTAAATGCATTTACTATGAGTCACTTAATCAAGTGATTCAATTCTCTAAAGGAGTATCTCTTCACATTGCCAAGAGCCATTGTAAATCTTCATTGTTTCTAACATGAGTCAAATATTTTCTTTGACATTTCTATCTCTTATTGATTCCTTTTTCTTTAGACATGGCTCATCCTCATCTTTTCATAATAATTGTGCCACATCCTGCAGAGGACAGAGTTCTGAGTGGATACTATCAGTTGGGAAATTGTTCTGTAAATCTTGAATCTTCTTTTTCTTGTTACTTATTTTTCTGTTCCCTATCCTGAAGAGAAGCCAGGACAAGATGTCACACGCCCTTATTAAAACCTAGGCACTGACTTTTTTAACTTTCCCATCAGCTCCCAGTCTATAAACAGCTGCTCTTTTGAAAGTAGCCAGGCCCATTCTAGGCTGTTCCTCTCAACAAGAAGGATGTGCTCAGTATGGTTTCCAGATAAAGCAGGAATTTGTGAGTCACTCAAGAACAAGATGGGGCCTTCTCTGCCCAGGTTCCTCTATCATAGGCAAGGCCCAGTAATCCAACTTGCGTCTGGACTTGAGCAGTCCTACTAGAAAGACTGTTATGTGTAAACAAACTGAGGGGCCTGGCCTACAGAATTTTAAGTCTTCTGGGTTGAAAGTTATAGACAAGCATGTGCCTGTTTTTAGGCCTTTAAAAATTCTTTTTAACTGAGTTACTTGTTAAATGCCTCAAACATAGGACATAGGTTTATTGTTTTGTGAACATTGAGTCCTGGCCATTTACCTGTTGAAAAATTCTCTTTATCCCTTTCCAGTGTCTGTGCACTAATCATCTCGACCTTCTACATGAGACACAGAATTAATACTCTGGAGGAGCGTCTGGGGTCACTAACCTCCTTTGTGGAGACCCACAGTACTGAGTAAGATGGTTCCCTACAGTGCCGTCATCTTCCTGCTGCTCAGCTTAGTGTGATAGCTGACCTGAGTTTAGTGTGCTTCTGAGCAGACATTAATTGAAAATACACTCTATGAAACATGCAGTTAAGTGTGGATGTGGAAAGCAAAGAAGTAAGTGGGTCCTAGAAATGACCTCAGGTCAGCACTGTTCACGGGTTGCTACTCTGTCATGTGGGACAAGAAGCACACCTAGCTGTACATTAGCTTGCTTTATTAACCTAAGATTAATTGTGACCTTGGCCTGTTTTATTAAGCTGTTCAAGTTGATCCTCATAAAAATGGCAGTGAGTCAAGACATTCATAGAAAAGCAACTCAGAAAATGTAGCATATTTCATCATGTGTATCTTATATTAACTAATTTATTTACAAAACTTCTAACCATTATATTCTTATGACAAGTAACTAGCTAATATGTGTGTGAAGATTTTACATCATTCACTTTTTAATTTCTTGGCCTAATTCAGACATAGTACTCTTTCCTATAAACCCACATACATGAAGATTTTGACAAATTGAAAAATAAAATAATTCTTTCACATTAGAAAGCACACTTTCAAAGATTTAAAAGTAGAGATTTTTTTCACAAAAACTTTCCTTGTACCAGAGTCTCTGTTAGAATGGATAAGTATAGTACAAATATAAATTTCTCTCATAACTTTATAAGCAGCATTAGTCCTACTTCCAGATAAAGAAACTGAGACTCAGAGAAATAATTGCTTCATGTCTTAGAGTTTGTTAAAAAATAAATAAATAAAAATCAGTATTTGAATGCAGATCTGTATAGCTGCAAAGATTATGGGCCTCCCAGTCCACCCGTGGCTTTCAAACCATAGTGAATGTCAGAATCATCTAAAGCAGAGGTAAGCAACTCCGTGGGCCACAGACAGGTAATGGTCTGTGGTCTTAGAAGGACCAGGCCACAGGGGCAGATGAGTGGTAAGCAGGAAGTGAGCAGAGAGTGAACCTCCGCCTCCTGTCAGCACGCTCCTGTTGGGTTCTAATGCTGCTACTGATCTGACAGGAGGCGGAGCTTTGCTCTCCCTGCCCCCTCCTTCTGTTCACCGCTTCAAAGCTGACCTCCAACAACCTGCTATATAACAAGAAACCCCCACTCCCACTGCCTTATACACTTCCCAATCCTTAGGACAGTGGTCTTACTACTGGTGTCAAAAAGGTTAGGTACTACTAATCTAGAGGACTTACTGAAGCAGACTGCAGAACCCATCCCAGAATTTCTGATGTAGGTTTGAGATGGAGTTTCCCAGGTGATGTTGATATGCTGGCCCAGAGTCTACCCTTTGAGAACAACTGCGTTTATTCCATTGTAGGACCTTCTTGACTTTCTCCCTAAATTACCTAAAGGCCTTCTTCTGGAGCATACATGTATGCTGATATACAATCTAATTTTGAACTTTAAATATACATTTAAGCCAATAAAATACAGACATCTAATAAATAGTTTAGAACAGATTCATATGCTGCCTATACCTCCCATCTCTTTCCAGATAGTAATACAATCAGAGATAAGAGGTGAATGCAGATTATTCACTGTCACACAAAGAGATGGTTTTATTAGGAAAGAAAAAAAACATGGCTCTTGTTGTTATATCATAACTTGGTAGTGATGAAGGGGAAATTCTACTAACAAATGAAATATTCATTTCGTCCTTGAAAATAGCCCTTTAAGGGAAAATCACAAAGATTCCATGTGCATGAGGTCAGGTGACACGATAATAGGAAAGTCTGCTGATAAAAAATAATTCCAGGGCCTGAGCTCCCCAGATGCTTTGTCCAGAATGATCTACCTGTGCTGCCCAGGTTGCTAAACCCATACATGTAGTCTGATTCTTCGTTTGCTGAAGAGCCATCCTTTTGAAACCATACATAGTATTATATCAAGTTTGTTAGCACGTTAACAGCCAGCAGATTGCAGGTCTTTAGAGCCTGCTTTTTCCCATATTCCTAGTTTAGTGGTAGCATTGCAGCTTGCTACTCAGATTTTCATGTTGACGAGTCAGTTTTCTGAGTCTCAGATGCCTCATCTAGAAATCAGGGATTTAGATTTTGTTTCTGTTTGGTTTAATCATAGAGAACACAATGTTTCCATGCTAAAAAATAGACAGTTTTGTAATCATTAATAATTGACCAATGTTTCTCTCAAAAATATACTTTATGTAAAATATCTTAGATCAGATACTGCCATCCAAAAAGTAAGAAGTTAAGTCACACCAGAAAATACATACAATATAGACGATGGTTCTTAACCTTATGGAAATCTGATAAGCAACTTTAGCCCATCTCTCCAGGAAAATGAATTTAGTATATCTCTTCTAGGTTTCTTGTAATGTTGCCTGGTATAGGACCCTAAAGTAGGAGCCTATGCCATAAACATTTAAACTGTAAATACTAAATGCATCAACTAGATTATAAAACAAGGGCAATGGTGTTTACATGACAAGTCTCAAGAAATGAACGAAAACATCCCATACTTCAATGGAAATCTGATAAACTAGACAGACATTCATAACATTTCTGAAAGTTCTAGTGTAAACGAGTCCTTCCATTAAAAAGGTCTACATATGACGAAGAAGAACAATAAATCTTTCAAGTGTTTGCTATGCTAGGAATAGAGCAGGTGTTAGGAGTTGATAAAAGTGGTCAAAAAATCAGTGCTTCTGAGTCACTGTCTGATTTTTGTTTGGAAGCCAAAGCACACCTTGTCCACTTAAAAATAGGTTAAGATATTTCCAGTTGAACTTTTAAGAATTAGTTCCTAATCATCTAATTGGAATTGTGGGTGGCTACAGACCATTTCAGTGTTAACAAGAGAAATATTCACTCTTCTGGAGGTAGCCTAGTTCTCTGTTCAAATTAGAAGTGTGCTCATTTCACTTCTTTCACTGCCATCCTGCCCATAATAATTTTTCTCTTTGTTCTTGCAGACAGACGTCACCATCCGGCCTGAGATCACAAGTAGAGTTAAATGTGGAGGTCCTCTGCCAAGAGCTTACAGCTAACATAGTGAGATTAGAAAAGGTGACTTACTTTATTCCCATTCACAGGGATAGTTGTGGCGGTTGCTGTCACTTGCCACAGGCCAAGGTTTACGCACTCCAACACCTTCAGTCTGCAGTAGACAAATTACCCAACTTGGTATGGAGTTGGGGTGTGTACAGGAAATGTAGAAAAATGCTTTTATTTCCTTAAAGAAATAGGCTTTAATCTCATTTCCTTGAAATACCTGGCCCTGTTTGCTCATATTTTGTGTTTTCTCTTTGGTTAGACATATTTCTCTGTACCACAGGGCCCAATGGTAAGTGAACGCTGGTACCAGTGCTTAGTGTAGACAGGGCCATGTAGGGAGTGAACTGAGGGCCAATGGCCCAGCCAAAGAGCATAGCCCTAATTCTACCCTGGCCAATTCTTGCCTTCTGTAAGATACTACATTTAGTCTCTATTACAACCCTGGGAAATGTCATATTTCCTATCTGAGAGAGAAAGAGTAAAGTATCAAATTACCTAGCCCAAGTCCACACACCTAGAAAGCTGGCTGGGGACCTGGAATTTGAACCTTATCTGTCTGACTGCAGGCTTGTACCTAGAAGCCTGCTGTTTGGGGCCAGGAGCATAGGACAGGCTAATGTGTATACCTAGCACTCGGAAGGCGTGGGTTTCATCCCCAGCACAGTAGGTAGGTAAAGCAATGCTTTACTGCTTCTCAGAATCCAGCCTTAGGGCTTGTGGATACGGCCACGGATTTGCCTCTTCTTCTAGAAATATCTTTCCAGGGCAGGTCTGTCCTTAGCTTCTGGCTTCCATACAAGATGCTAGGATGACCAAGGGAAAGAGAAATATGCCAGAAACAGCCCAGAATGAAATGAAACTACTAGGCCTTATTTTCTTCTCATTTGAACATTTGTTGATGGCCCTTCCCATCAAATAGCTACTGTTTTTTTACTTTAATCTTGAAAGAAAAATTTAAAAATCAAATGTTTGATCAAACCTATTTCACGAGTGCTCAGTATTGGGTAGCTTTACATACGAGTGCCATTATAACAAGAAATATAAAATAAAAGTGACAAAATCATCTTTGCTGTTCTACACCAAGTGTTAACCTAGTATTTAACAACTAAATGTTGAGAGCAACAGAATTTCCAAATTCCTAATCTAAAGCAAGCCAGGCCAGATCATTTATTGACCTTGGGCAAACTTTTTCTCTTTTAAATCCATAATCAACCTAAAGAAGGTTTGGATTAGCTACTAATTTCTTTTTTCGTTTTAAACATTAGGCTCTGAGAATTGAGAATAGTTGCAGGGGGGATATTGTTTTGTTTTGTTTTGTTTTAAGAAATGCATGGTAATGTTGGCTTTTATTCTGACCTAAAGAATGGGATGGTATTAGTTTTCAGATTTCTGCACTCTGACATGCAAATTATATTCTTTGGACTCAAAGCACACAGATTCCTGCTGCCTTGTGTGTTTTTTCCCACTATCCTGCCAGGCCTGGCCAGAACACTGTGTTCTTCTGTAATACTGGGATGGAACACAAAAGGACTTGATCACAAGAGGTCAACAGCTGGCTGTGCCTTATGCAAGGCACCAAGCCCAGCTGGGTGCCCAGAGAGGCCTCCAGTGGTACCAATGGAGAGCATCTTTATCTCAAAGCAGATTCAGCAAGAAAAAAGAATTGGGGTCAAAATGTACATGTTGACACTCTAAAAAATTATAAGTCACACACATTGTTCAAAGGAATCTGAAGTATTAAAATTACCACACTACTCCTTTTAGATTGGTCTGCCCCATCCTCAGAGGCCATAGGACAGTTATGCAACACGGCCCGGAGGTAGGGTAGCAGCTACGTGCTGTGGGAAAGTCTGCAATGCGGCTCAGCTCTTGATTCCGGCAATTTTGTTCTGCTCTCCTTCAGGCCCTAGTCACATCTAAGACTCAAGTTCTGTCCCTGGTTATAATTTCCCTGTTTTTATTCAGGGTGTCAGTGCTTTGTTCACCCTCACTAGAAAAATGAGAATTTCTACCTCCTTCACGTTTTCACTTTACTAATTGGTTGGCAAGTCCTATGATGTTCACCCTCACGTGTCTTCTTAAATTGTGTCTCCATTGGTGCCCTTGTAGTCCCTTGGGGCCCTCATTACCTGTCTAATAATGTGAAATTCAATCTCATCTCAGTTTTATTTTTATTTTCTCATTATTCCTGAGGTTGAACATTCTATAAATATTGATCATTTGGATGTTCTTCTATAAATTGCCTATTTACCCTCTCTGTTTTAATTGTGGGGGTTTTTTTGATTTTGCAAGTGTGTTTTACATATTTTCATTTCCTGTTCTACCTTCCCGCTGCTGCCTTTCCACTTAATTGGTCTTGAGAGATAGCCAGGAAATATATAGAGCAGGAATGTGGGGGAATAAGGTGATGGTAATTATGGGTAAAAGAGTAAATTATTTTCTTAGTGATAAAAATTGCATTAATGGTGGAGTAATATGATATAAAAAATATAAATTTTGGAGTCACAGTAAGTGTTCACATTATTTATCCTCTCTGCCATTGGAATGTGTAGAACCTGCCTGTGAGTGGTTGTGGCTAAGGTGCCTGGCATTGTGTGGTAGAGTTGTTTCTCCTTGTTTAACCCCTCTGAGTATGCGTGGAAGGCATCACAGACTTCTTATTTTTTCATTTTGGTTGTATTTGGGATTGAACAAGATCTTCTTGAGGTAGACTCTCACCAAGTTTCCCATGCTGAGCTCAAATTTGCAGTCCTCCTGCCTCGGCCTCCCAAAGGGCTAAGATTATAGGCAAGTGCCACCACACCTGACTATTCACAAGCTTTCTCCAAAAGATATCATGGTCCATTTTTCTCTTGTTGTAACTGAATCATAGATTGGTTAATTTATAAAGAGTAAGGTTTATTCAGCTCATGATTCTAGAGGCTGGAGTTCAACTTCAAGGAGCCACCTAGGGAAGGCCTTCTTGCCAATGGGGACTCTGCAGAGTCCTGGGCAGCATGAAATATCACGTGGCGAGACAATGTACACTTGCTGACTTGGGTATCTCCCCCTCTTACAAAGTCACAATGGTAAAGGCCCCACCACAGAAGACCCTGAAGAGGTGATGAGATTAAGTTTCAGCATGAGTTTTGGAAGGGACAAACATCCAGGCCATTGCAGAAAAGTGTTTCCTTTCTTTTGATGTGTTGGGTTCTCTGCTTCCACCGGAGAAGTGGTTGTTGAAATTCATTGTTCTGACCTCTTTAAAATGTATTTACTCAGAAGATATTTCAAGAGCATTTTTATGCCCAAAGCTGAACTTTATAGTCTTAAGATCCAAACACAGGCTGTGGTTTATCTGTGTTCATGTAAAATTTACAGCCTTTTGGGGAATGCCATGTATGATAATATCCAGTAGGGGTGGTAAATGTTAGGGTGCAGCACTTTTCTAATTCAACCCATCAAGTGGGCTCTATGGAGCCCATTTCCTGTCGTCTCTGGGTGCACCTGGGTCAGGGCTTTGTATTTCTCTTCCTTTCTTTCAGCCACTGCTAACCTTTCCATCTTTATGCCACTTCTTTTTCTTTTTCATTTTTCATTTTAAACTAGACTGTCAGAGTTCCAGTTTTAAAAAGCCATTTCTTTGCACTTTTAAGATGGACGGATATGTAGCTTTTTATTCAAGGTAGAATAGACTAATCTTAAATATTATACAGGCCACAGCAAAGTTCCCCTTAAGATACGCTCTTCTGTTTACTAACAGAAGCTTCTCTTTTGTTATTTCAAGATACAAAACAACTTACAGAAGCTGCTAGAGAATGGTGACTGACCGACCAGATTGCTGGGGCCAAACCTAATACCTCACATTCCCTGGAAGGAGGCACTCCCTCGGCGCTCCCTCGGCGCTCCTGTGGACTATGGAGCATTCCCTGCTGGTCAGAGGCGCAAAAGCAGATGAGAATCCAGACACGTTTGCATCGGGAGGCCTCCAGCTCAGGAAAGGGGGAAGGGAAATCACTTTGCTTCTTGTGCAATAAAGTTGACCTTGTCTCTCGGAAGGTTTTATGCTGCTGCCTGAAGAAAACAGACCTCTCTCAGGAGGTCTCAGGGAGGGCCTGGCAGACTCTCTGGATTGCTTGTGACTCGGTGGTTTATGTGATTGTGTCAGTAAACACTCCACTTCAGACCTTTTCGGTCCTTTCCACCTCCCCCTTTTTTGCTCCCTTACATCCCTGTTAATTGACTTCAAACTAAGGGTCACATTACATCCCAGCAGACTCCATACAGTCCTTTGAAGAATTCGCTGTGAGTGCCCAAAGAGGCAGTCAATGTCTAAATAGATAGGCGTGCATCAAGCAAATAATGCCTGTGCTGTGTCCCTTTTTTTCTTTCCCCTTATGCTGTTATGTTCTATTTTAAATCATCTATGTGTGTGCCTTAACACCTCGATTTAGCTTTGGTAAGAAGGTTAGGCAAAGGGGGTTAAACTATCCCATCTGTTTTATTTTGTTCCTGTGACTAATACCTAATTAGTGTGATTCTCACCCCTCGGGTCAGGAATCTATGAGGCATGATGCTGAAATACTAAATCAAACTTACTTTGAAACCAAAACTAATCTTTAAACCAAAAGGTGTAGTAGTGATTTAATACAGAACAGTGCATTTTAAAAATAGTAAGTGAACCATGTTAGTAATGTTGAAAGAGTATCTCTATTGGATACAGCAACCCGTTTCATGTCTTTATCTTTGCTGACTAAAATAAAGAAATAACTGGCGGTTTGCTAACTTTATTTACCATAAGGGTTGACTGGTTTTTATTAATAATTATTTAGGGTGCCATAAGATCTGTAAGTATAAAATATATTTTATCCGTAATACATTTTATAATCATTTCTATGAAATGTATTTTGTTTAATCAGATAAGCTAATAAGTGAATTGGTTACATCATTTGTATTTGTTAGCCTATGGGACAACTGTGCCTGGTGCACCACTGGCTTTTAATAAATACTCGTTGGTTAAAACACTCTGCTGACACTGTGTTTTGTCAATTGGTAAATCCCTCTGAGATTTACTGTGCTTTTAGCACTTTTCCCACCCCCACTCTACTGCTTCCAGCTTTGTATTTCTTTCCTCCCATGTGTTTATTTCAACTCTGAGTGTGTGTGTGTGTGTGTGTGTGTGTGTGTGTGTGTGTGTGTGTGTGTCTGTAGTATACTGGGGATTGAGCTCATGACCTTCTGCCTCAGCCTTCCGGAGTGCTGGGATTACAGGGGCCTGGACCACCAAACCCAGGAGGAAATGCTTGGTTCCACATTTTGTGAGTTATAGGACCTTAGGCAAGTTCTTTGGCCATTTCCCTCCATTTTATTGGTGAGGATGAAACCAGAAGTACCACTGTGAGGGTTAAGTATGACGAAGTACATAGATTTTTTGGACAAGTAGGATACTGTAATAACAAATACCGTTGTCATATTTTTACCTTTTCTGTCTGACATTATAATAAAAGTTCAGTGTCAATATTTTTATATTCAAGACTCCCCAGGAAATCAAGAGTCAAACAATTTTAAAGTTGAATGAAAGGCCTTAAAAGGTTCAGCTTTCACTGTTAATGATCAACCACCTAGGAACTTAGCCTAAAGCAATAATGCAAGATATAGTCAAAGGGGTATTTTTGGGGGCGTGGGGGGTTGGTTTGCTTTTTTTTGTTTGTTTTGAGACAGGGTCTTGTTCTGAGTCCTAAACTCCCGATGGAGCCCAGACTGACCTGGAACTCAAGGCAATTCTCTTGCCTCCACCTCCTGTGTGCTGGGATTATAAGTGTGCACCATCACACCCAGTTTATGTGGTGCTGGGGAATTGAACCCAGGGCCTTCAGCTTGCTAGGCAAGTGCTTTAAATGCTCAGCTATTTCTCTAGCCCAATAGTCAAAGTTTTATATACAAGAATATTCTCTGAAACCTTTGGACAGCAAAATACTTGTCTAAATATCTGATACAGAGTAGTTGAAAGATGTTAGTATTTAGGCTATCAAAAATAAAATTGAAAATCACATTGAAAGAACAAGGACAAGACTGCATAACAATCCCAATTTTATGAAGAAAACTCAACATAAATGTGTGGTTGCGTATTCATCCCTAAACATGGGAGCCCATGCACTGACCTTTCTGTATGCTATGAATTTTATACAATGGGCAGTCACTTCATCAGTTAAGTTGCTTTGTAAGATTTAATAGCTCTCAGCAAGGAGCCAGATCTCAGCTGCCATCCCAGCAGCACAGCCACAGGTCTGCAGCTGGAACTTCAGCAAGGACTACAGCGGACCTCTCCTAAGTAAACAAAGTGCTGTCCTTTGTGGATTAGTTGTTTTTGCATTGAGAATGCTGGTGCTGCCTGTTCTCTGTTTCCTTACCAGCCTCCAAGTCAAAATCTTACAAGTGGATTTGAATAGTGGAGCCCAGGTCGTAGATCTGCATATTAAATGCAGTGTCTGACTTAAAAACTTGGGTATTGCCACTTGAAATTAGAGAAGAATTCAGGCTTGTAGCCCTTGTATTTCTGGTTCTATGCATACTGATATCTTAACCTGTGATTAACTGTATACTATTGTTTTGGATAATATCATTTACCAACCATCCATAGACTAGAAGTCTATAATTTTGGGCCTCTCAAGCTTTATGATTATGGAAGGCATCTTCCTACACTTACTCTGACATGCTAGGTATTCATTTATGCAACTCTTTTCCACTTTTTTTCACAACTTGGGGGGTTGAATTTAGGGGCCCCCACACTGAGCAAATCCCCAGCTTTTTTTGTTTTTCATTTTCAGACAGTTTCTTAATAAGTTACCAGGTTTGAATTTCCATTCCTCCTGCCTCAGCCTCCTAGTAGCTGGGACTATAGGCATGCAGCCTGGGAAACTTAGGCATTGTCTCAAAATAAAAATTCAAGTATATAATTCAATGTAAACACTGGCCTCAATCCCTCAACTGCAAAAGAAAGATTTTCAGTTTCTAATCTGCCTCCCCATGGCATTTGTTAAAAAGCAAGTAATTTAGTGAAATCTCAGAAAGTCAGTCAGAGCCAGATGGCATTCTGGGATCCCTAGATGGCTTCGTGACACATGGCCATGCTGACCCCTTCATGGGAGAACGGTGGTGAAGGAACGGTCTGCATTTTCACCACTGCTCATTTCCTCATTTTTAACACTGACTAATTTCCATTCAAGAGTCAAACTCACTCGTGGAAAATTAAGCCATTTCTTGCTAAACTAGCAAATAAGAGCAATGATCACATGATACAACTAGACCTCTGTCACAGCTGATCTGGGTAGCGCTACTTGGAGGGTGAGATGGGCTGTCAGCTGTACAGGCAAGCATATTGTGACCCAATTTGTGTGCCAGGCACTTGTTCCAGAGAGGCAGTTCACTGACAGAAGAAAATTGAAGGCAGAATACTGATTGTACAACCAAAGCTGAGTGGCTGCTGAACTGAACAAATGCTGTGTAAATCCCGAAGTCACCCGGGGGGAAAAGAAAATGAATAGCAGGGATGACGAGGTGTTCAGAGGGAAATGAAGCGTGGGCGGATCCCTACCTGCCTCTCCCCGTCCCGGCGTTAGTTCCCCATCCTGGCTCCACTGGCTCCCCATCACCAGAATCCTATTAGAAATCTTGATAAAAAAGTAGGTTTTGGGTCAGCTTACACATCCTTTTGCTGACATTTTTTGACTCTTGGGAAACCATGAAAGGTACTATCAGTTGTATTTTATCGTCTTTTACATAATCAGCAGGCAGTGTGGGACACTCTAACACTTTTCTCTCTAATATTGCAACGAGAAATTAAGCTTAAAGCAGGTCTCTTTTGCCAGCTGTATTGATCTTCCTGCACAGGTGGAGTCTTTTATTTGGAGATCCTGGGGATTAAACCCAGTGCCTCATGGGTGCAAGGCAAACACTCTGGCACTGAGCTACTACGCAGCTCTTCTTCAACTTTATTTTGGGACAGGATCTCACTAAGTAGCACGGGTTCACCCCCAACTTGTAATTCTCTTGCCTCAACTTCACGAGTTGCTGGAATTAGGGATGTGAAGTATCGTGCTTGGCTCTACATGGGAATCTGAATGTTTATAGGGAACTGAGACTATGTTCAGTCTTTGAGCAGCTTGCGTCCCCTCAAGGCTGCTGAGCTTCCGTGCATTTGAATGTCAGCAGTGATCACTAATTTTAAGAAACAAATTATGAGAGCAGATTCTTGAAAGCAACATGAGTGGAACAACTGTAAAATATTCTTGAGCCACTGATTTCTTTCTCCTTTTAAGGGACAAAGTGTGAAAGGGGGGATTCAAACTCTCTATTAATTCGCAGCCTCAAGAAGAAGATACCTGGGAAGTATCCCTTCCCCTGATGTAGCCAGGGACCAAAAGAACACAGCTGAGGTCAACCAGAACTGGACACTCCCATTTTCACAAGAAACCTAAATAAAGGCTAAAAGTTTGCTTACTTGTGTCAGAGGAAGAGGTGGTCTATTGAAATAAGGACAACTACAAGGACTTTTAAAGCTAAAAGCTAAATTCGAAAGCAATGAAACTCTAATGGAGAAGGGAACTATGAAAGTTGGAGCGGTGCTTCCTCAGAGAAAAGCAACTACAACAGCCTGAATAGGATGTGAGAAAAGCCGTCCACTTTCTGTGTGGTTCTTCCCTAGGTAAATATTTCCACATGACCACGTCTGCTACTGAAAAGGATGCAGAGTTATACCAAGCATGTGATCTTCCTGGAAAAATAGGTTTTCTATTTCTGAATCAATATTTTTGTAATCTTTTGTTCTGGTACCTTCAGGCTTTCTACATATTGCACACTTCCTGATATTTGGGTAAATTTTAATAAATCAGCCCATGACATTTATAAAGGACAAAACATGCCACTCTCACTCTCGGCTCCCAACTTTACAAACAGTGCCTGAGACTGAGAAGCGGAAGACCTTCCTGGAGGCTACGAGCCAGGATGGATCAGTGGGGCTGGCACTGGCCTCTTGTTCTGTTCAACTGGGCCTTGTGGACAGGCCAGAAATCCCACCGCTCTGGGAGACAGAGGTGGGAAATTGCTGATTCGAGCCCAGCCTGAGCAATTTAGCAACTTAAGGAGAAGCTATCACAAATTTTAAAAAGAATTTATAAAGGGCTCGAAATGTAGTTCAGTGAAGATTCTAGATTCAATCCACAGTACCAGTAAAAGCAATCCTGGTACTCCTCATCGGAGCACTTGTACTCATAATTAACTATCTTAGACTGAGAAAAGAAAAAAAAACATGAATTTAGTTTTCCTGTCAATTTGGATTTTATCACATACTGAGGATTCTGTCCAGCAGCTTTCCTGTTGCTGGGCAAAATATCTGACACCTGCAACTTATAGGAGGACGGGTTTATTTTGCTCACAGCTTATAAGGATTCAGTCCATGGTCAGCTGGCTTCATGTAGGAGCATCATGGTGGGAGGGCAGAGCAGAGCAAAATTGCTTAGACCCCACCAGACACACCCAGGAGTGAGCTTTACCAATCCCAAGCCAATCAAGTTGACAATCTAATCATTACATATCCCATAAACACTGTCTTATTCAGAGTTAGATGATTTTTTTGTACTCAGCATCAATAGTAAACAGAGTGCCAAATAATAACTAGACATTTTAATTCCCTAGTGAAATTCTAATTTAATCAGTCAGGACACCAACTCTCCACAAGGTTGAAGCACTTGAAGCTATAGCTGCTCTTTTTTCTAGGTATTTAAGTTTCACTTCCCTTTCAAGTAGTCACAGGTGCACTGCCATCTTGACTTCGTCCCGCCCTGGAAAAAACACAGACTCGCGGCAACAAACTTGCTGCCATCTGCCTCTCGTTCTACATTGACAAATGCAAGCCCCTGGATGCAGTTGAAACAGATTCTTTGACTGAGCCTTTCCAGTCAGCACCTCTGTGCTTTCCCAGGAGTCTCAAACTACTTAGCCTTTTCTGAAAAATAGGGAGATCCACGGCATGTCCACCACCAAATCCCACAGAAATAATATTGTAAAACAGATCCTTAGGTCCATTCAGCTCTCCTGGGTCAAAATCTCTGGTGTATCTGATGCCACTCACTTAAGAGTATAAACTACAGAAGAAGCAAAACTTAATTTAAGTTGGTTCATTGGCCCCTGGTTGTAAACTGTGAGACTTTAAAAATTCAAGAAAACAGTTATTGTGAATAAAATCTGAGTCCGGGTGATATTAAAAAAATGGTCTCTCCTAGGAGATTTGGCCCATCTCTAGTATTGATCCTTCTGGCACTCATTTTAAAGATCCTTTCTAGTAACTTCATTTCTAGCCATGCTTTTACATACTCCAGAACCACACTAAACAGAAAGCAACTGTGGGTCCACATAGTCACCATAAATTAAAATTAAACATATCTCATGAATCTTGATCATACATTGTCATCCTCCACTCACCCCCCAATGCCCGCCCCAACAAGGAACCTTGAAAAGCAAAGAGCCACACAGAAAACATGCAGTGAATTTTGTGAGAACCCACTAGGAACAAAATAGGAAGAAGCAGCCAATATTCTATTGTGCTCACATTTTGAATTCTTTCAGGCTACTATGGATTTATTCCCAGCCTTGAGGTTTTGACTGAGGACTAACTTTGTAGTTGTACAATAAGATAGTTATACCTACTGCAGGCTTATTAATGATGAGAAACAGCTCTAACCCACTCATCACTACAGAGCATGAATACAAATGTCCATTGAGGGATTTGAAAGCACATTTCATGTAACCTGATAGTGTGTGTCTAATGCAGATTGGGAACTGACGGCATCTCTGGAGATAAGCGTATGTTTGTATTCCAAAACAGAAGCCAGAGATCCTTGAAACTCCCCACTGTGGAGGCTGAGAATGGAAGGCACTCAGGTGGCCTGAGTTGGCTCTCAGGGGCTGGGTGATGAATTAGCTCGATTTGTTCTAGTTGTAAACCTTGCTGTTCTTCTGCGCTGGTAATGAAATTTAAATAGATCGCCTCCACATCAAAGAAAATAAATTTCTTGACAGAATCTCAACATTAAATATTCTAAGATGGGTTTTCCTCTAGATCAGAAACGAGAATGTACTGAAATGGGAAATCAACACCTAACAGGAGGTGGATCTCAAACATACGTGGCCCATAAACTTATTTAAATGGACTCCATTTGGGAAGACAAAAACCCCCTTCCCCATCTTGCCCACTTTTCCATGGGGAGTGGGGGGGGGGGGGGGGGCGCTGATAATGAAGTTTCAAAGAAGACAAAGTGGTAATGCCACAATGCAGAATAAAACCACTACAAAAGAAAACTACAGGGATATATATGACATATGGTCAACCAAGAGATTCTCAACGACCTTTCCTTAAGAGAATTATGTCAGTTCCAATCACCTCAATGTATTCATGCTCAGTAGGACTTTGCACCACTCCTGGTAGTAAAATGCTGGAAGCAAGTCCTCAGTGTCCTCTATCTAGCAACATACATTCTAGTACCCAAACCCTTGGGCTAGTTGTGGCCTACCTGCATCTCAGATATCAGGGTGAATTCGGTGCTTGGGAACTCATTGGGGACTGTCTCACCCCTCCTCCCATTCAGTTCCAAACATTTCCTAGCTTCTTCTGTGAATTTTTTTAAAGATTTCTTTAGCATTGTTATTTGGTTTCCAACATATGAAATGTTTAACTCAAGCTGTTATTTTTCATTGATCTTTTTCTTTTAGCAAATCAGAATTGTATACATTTATGGTACAGAAAATGATGTCTTAATATATATATATATATATATATATATATATATATATATATGCATTGCAGAAAGAGTCAGTCAAGCTAACTAACCTGAATTACCGTATTTTTATGATAAGAACTTAAAATCTACTCCCTTAGCAACTTTCAGGGTTTTACAAAGACCTATCCCTCTATTACACTGAAATAGTCACCATGTTGCATAATAGATCTCTTGAGTCTATTTCTCCTAATTGCAATGTTGTTTTCTGGTCTGTGGATATAGCTCAGTGGTAAAGTGGTTTTCTGGAACTTTTGAGGCCCTGGGTTCAATTGTTGGCATGAGACAGAAAAAGAGAGGGAGATCTCCCAACTTCATCCATGTCATCACAAATAACTCAATTTTCCTATTTTGTGGGCTGAATAATATCCCATTGTGCATATAACAGATTTTCCCTATCCATTGATCCACTGTGGCCATGTAGGTTGATTCCACCCATACCAGGGCTATTGGTTATTGTAAATAGTATGGCAAAAAACATGGGAGAACAGCTATCTCTTCAATATGCTAATTTCACTTCCCTTGGTTATATGTGAAAAGGTGGGATTGCTGGATCATATGGTAGTTCTATTTTTAATTTTTTGAGGAAGCTCCATGCTGCTTTGTATGATTTCTGCTATGGGTTTCTAATTTTATTGACAATGATGAACCAAGAGCACAGTCTTGAACATTTCCTTGTGAAACTTACTGAGGCACTCTATGTAGCCTTATGTGTAGGTTTTACTTTGTAATATTTAGTTTTTGCTGAGTATATTTACTGTCACCATTTTTTACTTCCTTATGGTGCCAATGTTGCCACTTTCGCATCTGTAGTTTCAGAAGTTCGATTTTCTGTTGACTGGAGGGATTTGTGGAGAGCCCTGTCATCCATTCTCCAGGTGAGCCAAGTGCTGTCGCTGCTCTGAGTCTGCCCCTAGCCAAGGTCCTTGCTCACCCATGAGACCTTTCCTAGCTAGCACCATAGGCAGCAGCCCTTCCAGCCCACCAGTTAGGTGACCACCTTTTGTCCCCAACAGATTCTCCATGCATTGCTTTCACAAAAATCTAGCCCTCTTTACAAAGGATTTGCACACCAGCTGGGAAGGGACTATGAAGTCTTTGTATTTCAAATCAAATGAAAAAAAGATTCTAAATGTCAAATTTATGGGATAACTTGTGGAGAGTCACCAGTCACACTGACTTCCAAACAAGGTCAGGACAGGCTAGCCCCTAAAATGTTACTTTGGCATTAGGGTTATTTGGAGCTCAGGGAATTTGAATTCCAATAAAATCCCTGACCTGCCTCAAAGCAGGGCTTTCTACAAGACTTCAATTGTCCGAAGTTCTCTCCCCACAAGCAACTCTGGTCCTTTCTGGTACCACACACAGTCTCAGTTTCTTCCTAAGAACTCATTTTTTTTCCAGTAAGTCCCCTTTCTCCCACTCTCTTATTTATTTATTTATCGTACTGAGAATTAAGCATAGAGCCTTTACACTATACTACATCTCTAGCCCTTTTTGTATTTTATTTTGAGACAGGGTCTCACTAAATTGCCAGGCTGGGCTGAAACTTGGCTTCCTCCTGACTCAGTTTCCCATAGCGCTGGGATTACAGGTGTGTACTACCAGACTCAGCCCACCGTCCTTCTCTCTTTTACTAAGTTAAGCATGTTACATTTCAAGTTAAACTGTTGTTCGGGGGAATTTTTTTTAACTTCGTTTCTGTGAAGCCTCTAGTACACATAAAATTATTGGCATCAATAAAATCTATATGCCTTTTCTCCCATTAAACTTTTTGTCAGTTTAATCCACAGCCAACAACAAAGCTAAGAGGGTAAAGGAACTATCTTCTTCCACTAAAATACCAACAAAAGTCCATGGAAGCAGAATAGAAAAACAAACAATAGAATGAATTTTGCCTTTTAGGTCAGACCTAGCTTTGTCAAAGGACTTCATGTTCACAGAGAAGGGTTATGCCAGTGAAAACAATATATCCAAGCCCAGGCTCTGTGAATCAGAAGGAAAAGTCATCGAGTGCTAAGAATATGAATTTTGGAACCCAAATCTCAGGTTCAAATGTTTCTTCTGTGACTTACTAGCAGTGAAGTTTGGTGAAGCTCTGTATCTTTTTAAGCTAGGGCACGTCCAACTGGCATTGTGATAAAGACTCATAATTCTGCAGGTTTATGGGAGGATTAAATGAGATAATGTACATGGCAGCCACGGTGTCACCATGTGCCCAGGGACGTTGCTCCCACACTGTGTGGGCAGGGCCTGAGCCTTACCTGCCAGAAACAGTGCACACCTGTTTCCTCTGTGGGGTTTCTCACTTGGTAACAGATCACTTGTGTTGGGAATAACCTCCTTATGATTGAATGGAATTCACAACAAACTAATCTGCAATGTTTGCTTATGAGTGACAAGTTACGAGCATTGCCTTCTTCATATGAATAGGTATAGAAATTTGGTACAAGTTTTTTTTTAATCCCACCTTTAAGTCACAGAAAAATAAAAGCCTTCCCAAAAGAATTTATTGCAGGGAAAAGCACTTGAGTCTAGCTGTGCTGTTCTGACTCAAAATCCTAGCGTCTTCCTACCACAGGATTTTCTTGACTGTGTCCTAAAAACTTACCACTAGTAAGGGGAGGCAAACTAAATCCAAGAGACACCCTCCTGATACTGAAATTATTGTAGAACAATGGTTCCCAATCTCTCTGTCATGCGGACCCATTTAGTTGCAACCCATTCTCCCAAAGACAGGGGTGGAGGAGGTAGTTGTTAGCAGCAGGTTGTTGGGGGACGGCCTTGAAGGAGGAGCAGCAGATTGAGAGGAGTGGGAGTAAGCTTCACAGGCAGTAGAGCCTGATAGAAGCACGCTGGCAGGAGGCAGGGCTTCCCTCACCACTCCCCACCTGCTTCCCGCAGGCGGGGAATTGGTCATACATAGTGACCAATCAAAATCTGAGACGTACCCATTGTTCTTCACTGACTGTCCCTGGCATGAAATGCATGACTCTTGCAAAATACGTGACTCTCGTGAAATACATCACTCTCAGCAGGCTGTCATGGGGGCAAGGGAGGGGGAAGAGGTGAAGCCTCTGTCCTTATCACAAGACTCCAGAGACATCCTGTAAGAGCACAAGCAGGGCTCCAAGGCGAGTCAAGCGGGCCTCACAAAATGAGCTCACAGCAAACTGACTTATAAATTCTAACTTACATAGCAAATTCTAACTCACACAGCAAACACATAACCTGAATACCATAATCATCACAAAATGAAGTCACATTAGTATATTGAAAATCTGAGTTATGTCACTTTACAGCTTGGTTATAGAAAGTTACAAAATTACAAAAGTATACCTAATGTTGCATTTTTAGCTCACTGTCACACTTGCAGCCTAGAATCAGGTTTACCTCAGTATCCCTGTCATACTCATTGGCTAGAAGCAACCAGAGGGCCTGTCCACACAGTGGACCGTGCATCAGAGCACACAGTAGATCAGAGCCCAATTCGCGTACCGATAACTGGAGGGGCTTGCAAAGCACGTCCTGGTGACATCACACACACCCGCGCATGCACACACACACACACACACACACACACACACACACACATGCACACACGCACATATGCATGCACACACACAGAACTTATACAAACTAAAACTGAGTCATAGAGAGGTTGAGTAACTTATATCAAAAGTCAAGACTAGTTAGGAGAGGACTGCTCTGATTCCAGAAGCCTTGCTCTGGCCCAGCACGCTAGGCTCCCTTCTGTCTGAGCTCAGTTCTTCTAGACCTTCAGAAACTATCTGAGGTTCATAACAGTGTCCTTAGCCAAATGACAACATGGGTCACATTTGGTATACAGTGTTTAAGAAAAAGAAGTGTGTAATAGTTTAGATAGAAATCCATTAAAATACTGTTAAAGGAGCTAGAGGAATGGTACAGTGGTTAGAGCACTTGCCTTGCAAATACAAGACCCTAAGTTCAATTCCACAGTACCACATACAGCTGGGTGTCATGGCACTTGCCCATAATCCCAGAACTCATGATGCTGAGTCAGGCAGATTGTCCTGAGTCCAGGGCCAACGTGGGCTACACCCACTATTTTAGGACCAGCCTGGGCTACAGATCAAGATCCTGTGTCCAAAAAAAGGAAAAGAAAAGAAAATACTGTTAATACGTTTATAAACCACCAAAATGAGATTGATATCTCAAATGTAGATAACTCCACAGCAATATGAAAAATTATATATCCAGGATGACTCTAGAGCTCATTACATAGGATACCTGAGATTATTAGTACTTTTCTAATAGCACAGCACTATCAGTAAATTTCACTACTTCATTGGACCTGTCAAAGCCCAGACTACTAGGCACGTTTTTCCCAATGTGGGACCAAAGAGGCCAAAATCAAGATGAAAAATCAGGTAAATAATCCTCAGCAACCAGATGAGGCATTGTCTATCAGGATGGGAAATCCCAACATCATGGGTTTACTTCCTAAAAACAACATATGTAGGGGAAAATATTATTTTCAGAGAGAGACTACAGATTTGAAACTCTTAGGAACAAAAACTCTACCCAAGACTGGGCCTTCCAATGGGCCTTGGAGGAAGAGCCAAGTTCATCCACTTGCTTCCTCACCCCAGCTTTGGAGGTCAGCACAGGCACCTTTATTCCTATAGCACATGACCCTCATCTAATCTCTGTGAGGTCAGGACTTACACAAGCAGCATCCAGTGCCCTGAAACAAAGATATCAGGGACCAAAAATCTGTTCTTGACCTGTGCAGACAGAAGTTTCAAGAGACTCAAACATCATTTTTTTTTTTTTTTTTTTTTGCACAATCTCTTAGGAGTAAATTCATTCAATTATTTAAGACTCCTAAGGATGGTAATCTCCTGGAATTTTCTAAAGACAAATTTACTCCTGTGCTATTATTGGTCATTGCCTCTAAATTAATCCATTTAAAGACAGTGTCATGGGCCATTGAGAAGCCATTCAGTGAAGGAAATCTGAGCCCAGATTCTGCACATCCATTGAAGTGCTCCACCTGAAACTGTTCATCTAGGGTTCTTCCTGTAGTCGTACTAGGTCCTGAGTCACAGCGAGCAGTGCTTTGCCTTTTTCCTGGGCCTCAGTCTTACTTAATAGATTACACATATATCCCTCTCTCTTCATGTGAAGACAGATAATCAGAATTTAAAGAAATAACCTGTTTATATTAATTCAACTTGTATCTTATAATAATTCAGGAAAACAGCTATACCAAATCTTCTAAATCTCAGACCAGCCTGATATTATAGAAGATACAATTGTGACCCCTACCCTGTCCTCACAGTCCTCACCCATGGATATCCTGGGCTCCTGAGGCTGCAGCTGGAGCCAGCTGGCGCATCTCAGATATTAGGCTTTACTGAGAACTTTCATAAGTAGGTGAGTGGGGAATTTCAGCCAGGTGGGTGTTAAGAGCATCTTTCCCTCAGATTGGATGTGTGAGAATGTGCAGGTATGTTGCTCACTATCAACTAAGAGCCAGGTGGAAAGAATGCATCTTCTCCAAGATCCTGTAAACCCTGGGAACCACCCATCATGTTGTCCTTGGCTGCTCTTTCTTGTTTGGGGGGTTTTTTGTTTGTTTTGTTTTTGTTTTTCTGAGGAGGCTGTTGTCAAGTAACACCCAAAATGTGAGAAAATGTTTTTGCTGTACTTGTTTCTTAAAATATTGTTTGTTTTCTCACTCAAACCTATGAAGTTGAATTCTGTCACAGCCATTCCAACATCGAGCTGATCAGTTAAGCAAGCAGGAGACTGGATCTACAGGCACAATTAAAGTCCATTTAGGCAGACTCATGGAATCGTCTCACAAATGGAATGGAACAACTTCATCTTTCACTACAAGCTTTATATACCCAGTAAAAACAAGGGCCCATGCTTAGGGGGAACATTTTTAGCAGATCTTACAGTGTGATCTGTGTAAAGTCTTTATTTGGATATAACTTTGTCTCATCTACTAAGTTAGTAGCCCGTTGTTACAGACCTCTGATTCAATTATCTTAACTTATGGGAGCTTAACTTATGGGAGTTAGCCTCCTCCTCCTTCTTCTTCTTCTTCTTTTGAGGTAGGGTCTCCCTGTGTATCCCAGGCCAGTCCTGACCTCACTATGGAGCCCAGGCTGGCCTGGGACTCATGGCAATCCTCCTTTCTCTTAACTTTTTCAGACAGCAGAGGGGCCTTCCTCTCTGCTCTGGGATTCATGGCAGCCTTCCACCAGACTTGTAAAAGATCAAAAGAAGTTTCCTATTTTTATTCAGCCAAGAGGAATCCCGTAAGAAGGTACGGCAAACAATTTGAATCCCCACAACGTGTGAAGACTGAATATTCTAATTCTCAATTCTGAAATTGTAAAGCAACTCAAGTCTCAGCCTGGCATGTGCTGTATATTCCCTGAGATCAGTTAGAGATTATCAAACAATCAGAGCAATGGAGACCCCCCTCCCCCCAAGGATGCAAAGCTGACAAAGTAATCTCCCCAAATGTCCCTGATGTGCCAGTTAGCTACAGGCAGAAATGGACATTTGTGGCAATGTTAGGTCACAGAAGGAGCCCTGCTGAACCAAGAATGTGAACAGCAGGAAGGGAATTGGAGTGAACGTTTGCTGCCTCAGTGACCCTACGCCTGGGTGGCAGGTCCAGGTGAGGGCCAGGTATGAGGCACAGGGACGAGGCATAAAGGGATGAGAACAGGCAAAGGGAAGGCCTGCGGGTACAAAGGCATAAAAATGGTAAAAAGCGGCAAACGGGCTGGTTATGGGCTAACAGAGCTGTTTCGTTGGGGGAGTGGATCAGCCAGTAGGGAGGTCAGGGATTGGGCAGAGAAGGATACCGCAGCGCTGCCTGAGAGGTTAGGAGCTCAGGTAGGCGGGCTTTGGGTCAAGGAAGACAGTCCCCCCAGGTGTCAGGGTGGTGTCATCAGTTAGCCAACTGCTGAGGCCAGCAAAGGTGCTATGTCAGCGCCAGAGAAGTCCAGTTACCAAGGCGGGGGAAGGTGGATGGGAGGTGGGGGAGTGAGGGAGTAGGCATCTGCAAGCCAAAGTCGGAGGCAGAAAGCCTAGCTCAGTCGGTGAGAAAGGCAGAGAAGGTCAGCGTGGGAGTCGCAATACAGGATCCCATAACCGGGACTTGAGAAAACCAAAACATCTTTCTGACCCAATACCAAGGTATGTATGCTACCTGAGATTCTTAAGAAACAGGATAGACAATGTGATTTCAAGGTGTTACAATTTAAGTGACGATACTCACCTTGTATACAAATTAGATTTTATCCTGTGCCAATACTTCAGAGCAACAGCAGACAAGCCAGTTACACAAGAAAAACAAAAGAATCTTTCCTGACAGAAAAACGCCCACGTGTGGGTTTTCACTCCCAAGAAGCCTACTTCACAGATGGCGCCTTTAGGGAAGTAACAGTTTGTTCCTAGTTTGCTTTCCTTAGTAAAGACAGAAAATCCACCTTCTCTTCTAACTGGCCATGAGAGACTCGCTAATGAGGAATAACCAGGGTTACCTGGGGGCCCCACGTGTGAATGCTAGTGCCATCAAAAAGGCCACGTCCAGGGACTGGAGGAGTAGCTCAGAGATAGAGCTCTTGCCTACCAAGCACAAGGCCCCAGGTTCGATCCCCCAGCATGACATAAGCCAGGCCTGGTGGTACATACTTGTAAGCCCAGCACTTGGGAGGCTGAGGCAGAAGGATTGCCGTGAGTTTGAGGCCAGCCTGGGATACATGGTAAGTTCATTACTAACCTGTCTCATAAAAAAAAAAAAAAAGATTATATGTTCAATTTACATGTACTGAGAATTTAAAAAAATATTGCAGGACTGGAGTATAAATCAGTGTTACATCATGTGCTTAGCATGCATAAGGCCTTGGATTCCATTGTCAGCACTGCATATATATAAAAATAATTGTGTATGTAGATTTTCCCTTGTTTTAAAAAATTACATGTATATGGTCTCATTGGACAGAAATCCACCTCCGTTGCAAGTCCTACGGCAGAGTGCAGCAAGGTTCTGGCCATACCCGCTGCCTTGCTCCAGGCCGGCCCCACTGGTGGCAGCTTCTTCCCTCTTCCTCCTCCTCTTCCTCTTAGAAAGAGGTGGTCAGATATGCAAGTCTCTTCCCTGCTATGAGGTAAGAAGACTTTTCCTCTACCTTCCTAGGTCTTAGGTTCTGGGGCTGAGGCCAACAGATTGAACACATAAAAGACAAATTAACAGGAGAAAAAGTATCCAAATTTTATTTGATAGTAATACATTTTATACGGCATCGAAGCCTTTATAGAAGCAAATAAACAAAACCCAAAGAAGTGTTTGAACCTATGGATATATATATATATATATATATATATATATATATATATATATATAAAGAGAAAAATAAATTGCGAGTGTGTGAGAAGACAAAGGAAAAGAGGTTTGAGCTTGAACTAAGATGGTAAATTATCAGCTAGGGAGCAGAGACACAGGGGAGAAACTAATGGAAGTTAAAGGCTATTTTAGTAAGATTTACTTGTACAAGTTCATCTGAGCATTGGCAGTCCATCTCAGGTGGTAAGACGGTTCTGGTCCCATTGTAGATCAGGGAAGGCACCTTTCTCCTGGAATATTTACCCCCTGCATTCAGGTAGAATGAGGAGGGCAGAGAGCCCTGTCAGATCAGCACGGGCACTAGAACATGCACGCTGACAGGAACCTGGGCTTCACTTCTGCTCACCTCCTGCTCCCTGCTCATCTGTCCTGAGCCGTTCTTCCAAGGCCACACATCTGTTATGGTCTGTGGCTGGGCTTGGGAACCCCTGGTCTAGACTGAGGAGAGATATGCCTGATGTTCCCTAAAGCATCCCCGCACTAAGCACAGTGTTGGGCACAGAGTGGAGTCTCCATAAACATCTGGAAGTAAACGGGCATGGACATAAGGCAGGTGAGATATGTATCCATGTGTTAGCAGTGGCTATCCCTGGTTAGTGAGGTTATGTCTGCCAACTTCCTTTCTTTCTTAGTCTCCTTTTTTTTCTAGTTTTATTTCATTTCTTTCTTTTTTTTTCCCTTACCCATACTTTCTGGTTTGAGAGGGGTGTTAGTACTCCATTTCAAAATAAGAAAATGGGGCTGAAGGAATAGCTCAGTTGTTAAAGCACTTGTGTCACGAGCGCTGAGTACCTGAGTTGATTCTCCAGCACCATGTGAGGTGGGTGTGGTGGCCCACGCCTGTAATCCTAGCACTCAGGAAGCTAAAGCAGGAGGATTGCCATGAGTTTGAGACCAATCTAGGCTACATTGTGAGGTCAGAGCCAGCCTGGACTACAGAGCAAGACCCTGCCTCAAAAAAGAAAAAAGAAAATGAAGTATGGGAGTCTGTGTGTGTGTAAGAGAGACCCAGGGCCTCATGCAAGCTTGGCAAGTGTTCTAGTGTGTTCTACCACTGAGCTACATCACTAGCCCATGGTTGTATGTGTTTGAAATGTATTTGTGAATACCAAGAACCAGCTGAACTGCTTCTTTAATTTGAAGCCATCATATACCTCCACAGAAGCTCACGCCTTCTTGATAGCTTTACAAGATTCATTTCTGTACCAGTTACTCTCTTCTAAACTTAACCAGCAACACAGAGGGGGAGAAAAAGTAAAGGGAAGTGGGCCTTGATCATAGGATTCAGGTTCAGCCAGATTCACCTTCCCAAAGTGGCCCTTATTATTTTAAAATATCATTTTTCACCCATTATTTTATGTACTGTATTTTGTTGCTAGTTTAAATAAAAATTGTAGAAGGCCACTGTCCTAGACTAAGTTCCTACACAAGTGAGGCCAAAAATCAGAGTTATTCATAGGTAAGTTTCACACCACCAACTTGAAAACGAATCTTCTTATCTAGCCTTCAAGACAAGATTAGAGAGGTAACAGCCAAATTTGATTGGCATGATAATGAAGTTTCCTTTGCCTTGAATTCTTAGATCTTTAATCCTTACAAGAAGTAACCTGACGTAATCTAATGCTAACCAATTAGATACCTTCTGATGTTTTGTCTCCACCTTACAAAGAAAGTAACCTTGAAATACCAAGTCCATCTTTTGTCCTTCTGCTTCTGACTTCTCAGCTCCTTTCTGTTTTTTACAGCCAAACTCTTTTGTTCTGCCGTTGGGAGCATCTATTATATTTCACAGAATAAAGTGTTAACTAATTATAGAATTAAAAATGAAGCCAATTAAAGTCATTAAAATAAATGTTTGTGGTTTTTGTCCTTTCACAGAGATAATATTCATACTAGCTATTTAAAGAAGTCCTAAAAATTTATGAAAACTGAAGTCCCAATTTCTCGTCAAGATGGCAGCCGAGTGATAGAGCTACACAATGTCTCTTCAGGGACTCACTTAAAACATTGAGATTATAATTAAAAACTACCTGGTCACCTTAGCTGGGAGAGGAAGGAGTGCACCAACAAATGAAAGGAGACCATGGGAAGGTCAGAAATCCTGAAGACACATCAGAAGCAGAAAAAAAAATAGCATCCCAGGAAGCAGCCCCAGGCCAACTGAAGGCAGCGCTGTGCCAGCAAGCACAGACGGAGGAAAGCCCAGAGCTGGGAACTTCTGACCAAGGTAAGCATGGATCTGGGAGAAGTGGGAATTGACGGCAGCTAGCAGTCCCAGACTCCAAAACCAAGCCTCTGGGTAGTGCAAACTACAAACACAATATTAGCTTCCCCTAGAAAAGGTCTCCTTGAACCTAGACCAGAAGCAGTGCTTGGCAGCCATAATAGGCAGTGATGTAAGCAGGAACCATTAAAAAAAAATAAAAGACCCCAAGACTGAACTGTTTAGAGTAAAATCAGGATCAGAAGAGCACATCAGGGTTTTTGGGGTCACTCTTAAACAATGCCTAGGAAGAAACTTACACAAGACACAGCTGAGGATAAGATAGAAAGACCATAGACACCCTGAATGGCTCACTCAGATGGTGGGAGCATCTCCAAGGGTGGAGATTCTTGTCCTCTGGGAAAGGAAGCCAGCTTTGCTGAGGGAGCTGGAATGAAACAAAACACCATAGAGGCCATCAGGCTGTTAGGTCTTTCCTCATTGCCTATTCCTAGCACAGAACTCAGAGGAATTGCAGCTCCCCACACAAACCCTAATACTGTTCAAAGAAACATCTTAGCTGGACCATCAAAGTGAGGTTCCTCAACAACAAAAACATGGGCAGGAGACAAGGCAACAGGACACACACAGAAATACCTGACACCTCAGAAACTAATGTCATGGGCCCTGAAATAGTGGAAGTCATAAGAAAGGAAGTCAAAAAGCAAATAAGTGAGTCAAACAGCCAGTTCAAATGAGATATTCTCAAAGAAATGCAAGCAGTGATCAGAGGTTTAAAGAGAAACTTACCGAACAAGTTGTGGTCCTCATGGCTACAAAGCTTACTGAGCATATAGAAGCCACAAATAAAAAGTTGTCTGAAGTAAATAAGAAAATACAAGATATGAAGGAACGTTTTAATAGAGAAGTAGAAATTATGAAAAGAAATTTAGCTGAAATTCAGGTTATGAAAAATATATTCAGGAGAAAGCATTCTTATTTTAATGTTCCATGACTCTAGTGAGAATGATAATAATTCCAACTTTATGACCATCTAGGTTAAGTATGAATTCCTATTGAAAAAAGTATCATTCACTTAATAATGAATGGAAAATTTTCCCCATAAGAACATGGTTCAGTGATCTGTTTGTCTTGAGGTATAATTTACAGCTCACCCCTTCTTCATTGTTGGAACATCACCTCACCCACAACCACCCATAACCACCCATAGCCACCACTTCCTTTAAGAAGGTAAGCAAAACACAGGCCATCTGTGGATACAGGAACACTCCAGCTTAAGAAATAAAGGAATGCTTCACTGTCAAGGAAGTTCTGTTATGAGATGAGTTAAGCTAAGTTACGTGATCTAAGTTAAGCTAGACAATAAAGAAATTTATATCTTTTAAAGAAAACTAGGAGAACAAAATTGGCTAAAAATAATAGGAGAATTTTTCTTTGTACTGGGTGTTGTGGTTTGGATTGGGAATGCTCCCCAAATCTTCAAGTATTTGAATGTTGTGGAATACTCATGGAATCATTGTGTTAAGAGGTGGGGCTGGTTGGAAGAAGCAGATCACTGGGGCTTCACCAGGCAGGGGTGTGTCTTAGTTACTCTTCTGTTGCTGTGACAGAACATCCAATACAAATTAAGGGAGGAAAAGTTTATTTTAGCTTACAGTTTCAGAAGGCCACAGTCCATTCATGGGTGTCCACCATCAGTGGAAGCACAGGTAGAAGTGGAAACAGCTCCTCATAGCATTGTAAACAAGAAGCAAAGTCCTCAGAAAGAAGAGAGGAAGTGGCATATGTCTTTCCAGGTCCTGTCCCAGCATTCCACCCCTTCCAGGTTTCAGTTTCTAATTCTCCATATGCCTGTAATCTATAATTTACCACATATCTTCAACTACACACCTATTTTTCACGACACATCCGTAATCCACCCTTCCAGACCAGGCTCCTACCTCCAAACAGCACATGGTTCTATAGGTGACCTATAACACCCAAACACACGAGACTTTTTCAATTAAGAATGAAGTTTTTTTTTAAAAGGATGTGTTGTAATTATGAAATCAAAAAAGAAAGAGAGAAGAAAGAAGAGCCTAGGTGCGGTGGTAGATGGTGGTACAGACCTGTAATCACAGCTACTTGGGAGGTGGAGGCAGGGGGATCAAAAATTCAAGGACAAGCTGGGCCCGGTGGCGTAGGCCTTCAATCCTAGTACTCTAGGAGGCTGAGGCAGGAAGATCACAATTTTGAGCCTAGCTTGGGCAATTGTAACAACTTATTAAGATCTTGTCTCAAAATCAAAAATAAAAATGGCCTAGAGATGTAGCTTGGTATGAGAGCTCTGGGCTTGGTCCCTAGTACTAGAGAAGAAAAGGAGATGTGCAAGGACAGGCTGACTAACTCAATGAGACCCTGTCTCAAAACTAATTTTTTTTAAGGGGCCTGGGGATTTTGCTTGTTGGTATAACACTTGCATAGTATGTATGAGGCCCTCGGTTCTGTATTCAGGACAACACAAAACAAACCCAGAACACAGAAAAGTCAATTTGAATTTCAGGAGAAATGGTCCTAAAAAATCTGTGATCTTTCTTACTGTTATTAAGTGATGAATACATGAAAAGGGAAGTTATTAAAACCAGAAGTAGACACATATGCAATAACAACCCTGAAGCAACTTTGTCCTCCTGACTATTTAACCACAAGCTACAGCCCAGCTAGCACAAGGCTAAACAGAGGTTAACCAGGGGTATTTCGCTGGAGGGAGTAGCCTGCCCAGTCAAAAGCTCCTTTTGTTCTCGAAAAGCTACTAAAAATCCAAAGCCCTTGGAGTCATTTAAACAACTCTGAAGGAACAATTAGGCTTTCACTAGAAAGAAACCATTTCACAGAGAAAAATCTGTTGGGGGACAAGGCAGATGGTACATTGCCTAGGTTACTTACAAAAATGCAGAACTGAGCAGACGTGGCAACTCCATTCACTTTGTTAGAGGCACATAGGTTGTCCAACCCAAGGGTTGAGCACAGTCCCAGTGTGAATCAGAAGTCCTGGGAGATCACAGTGAAGAATCCCTAAACCAGCTGCAGCCAGTGTGGTTCTGTGCTTGCTGTGAACCAGAAGAAAATAAAATCCCTTGAGGAGGAAAAGAGATAAGATGTTCACAAATAAATCACAGTCAACACTGTGGAGGTCAAAATGGAGGATGAGACCAGGAGGTGCTAAGCTTACCTGCACTCACAGGAAATACTAGACTGATTTGTAGATTACCTGTAGCCCAGGTGATGGCAAAGGTAGACAAGGGTAAGGAAAGTCTTTGTTCTGGTCTGTCTCTTTGCACAGAGCTAACACATGTTGAGTTATTACTATAACATCTGTGGTTCAGAAGTTGTAAAGCACTTTCTGGGACTTTTGCTTTAGAAGTCTTTTCATTTCAAGAGATGAAGAATCAGTTGATCACTGTTTGGGGCAGTTACACTGTTGACGTAATTGCAACAATAATGTGTGTGTGTGTGTGTGTGTGTGTGTGTGTGTGTGTGTGTGTGTGTTTAAGTAGATTACTCAGATTACTCAGGAAGGAAAGAAAACTTCAGAGGCTGAGGTATGAGAATTGGAAGTTTGAGGCCAACCTGGGGAATATGCATAGCAAGACCCTGTGTCAAAAAAAGAAGAGGAAAGAGTTTTTTCAATGAATCATGTTGATTCCTTCTAAAAACAGTTTGAAATAGTTTTAAAGTAAAGCTCTTTATCCTGTGGTGTCAAGCACAAAACTAACATTTGAATCCTAATAAAAACAGAATACCCCAGAGATTTTGTCCCCTCATAATACCTGTCATCTGGCCTCCCAAAGGGCACTGAGCATGTGAGGTTCTCTCGGGTCCAGTTCATAGCTCAGGGTCGCCCTATTGCCACCCAGGTCAAGTTGCCCACAAAATGGAGCAAATGTCTCTTCGTGCCACTTGGGATTTTCACAATGAAAGCCATTCCACCTGAACATTCAGTGCACAATTTGAATTCCAGACAGAGAGGCTTAAACTCAGCCAAAGGAGGCTCCCTCTTCTCATTACAATCTGAGGTTCACCAGTTCAAGCTCCTGATGGTGGATCTGTAGAGTAGCTGATTCTGCCATCCCAGAATAAGCCATTGTGATCTGAGGATTATTTTGAGCTGAAGGCAACTGAGAAGAAAAACAAAAATAAAACAAACCTCTCTGCCTTCCCTCTCGTCTCTAACAGCAGGACATACATTTCCAAAGATTTCTCTCCTTGCCATTCTATCAGGAAAACAAAAGCATGTCACTGGACAGTAAGATGACATAGAGGAAGCCACACAGCAGACCTGACTGACCAGCTTTTATCCGCCATTACTCTCCCACAGTAGGTTAACCCTAGAGATGTGAGGTCCTTTTCCGTCATCTTTTCACTGGTCTAAGAGTGCATGGCTCCTTTGCTGAGAGGCTGTATGAACCCCCATTTCACCTCTGAATGTTCCCACATGTCATCCTGATACACACGCTAATAAAATCTTCCTTGTTTTCCTTTGGTTAATCTGTCTATTGCCAGTTGAATGTATAGGGCACCAGACAAAGAACCTCAAAGAATAGCATGGAAAAGAACTTTTTCTCTCCTGGAGGTCCCTCTCAAGAATCCTGGGCTAGGACTTCCACAGAGGTGGGTCTGGAGCTCCCACAGTCACTCTGAAGGGCCAGCTAAACTGAGGCACAGCCTGTCTCCTTTCTCTTGGCTGATGCAAGCCAAGTGTGGGCTCTGAAAGCCACGCCCTGAATCTGCCAAGTAGGAGCCTGGTTCAGACTGTGTGACACCCACTGGACACTGTGTGAAGAGGATACTGTAATCAGTGATGGTTCCCATCAGTTCAGACTCCTGTACTTCTCTTAATTAAATGAACGTCCCAGGGATTGTCCAGGATAAGACCAGCTCCACCCAGAAAGCAGGAAGCTCTCACTGTTTTCACTAGTGATATCTATGACATGTCAGACTTTCACACTCCATGTTGCATTTGTACCTGTTTTGGGAAGGGAAGTGTGGTATAACTACCCCTGCTTTACATCGGAGGAGAGTAGCCCTTGTAGAGCATCCCAGTGTTACACCACCCACTGTGGGGAATTGAATCCAGGTCTCCTAGAAGTCCTAGTGTGGCAGAGTTCGAATTCACTGACCCCAGGCGACAGGAAATGGAGCAAAGAGACCCTGCAGAAGGAAGCTTGCATACTGGTCTCTAGCCTGTTTGTCTGGTTTGCCACTACTCTGCCAACCAACTGCTACAGAATTTTCTGGCTCTGCCAGCTACCAGCTGTTCTACTTGTCCAAGATGATCTTTTCACCTCCTACTCTCTCCTAACCAACTTTGATGCCTTCCCTGATTGACTGCTTTCAGAAGCTGATTACGAGTACTTTTTACTATGAAATGAGTGGTAGACAGCTGTGGGGAATGACACAGAATCTAAATGAATTCTAAATTAACAGATAATCCAACAGCATAAGGAAGATATTGCCACCAGTGAGTGGGAGGTATTTCTAACAAATACTGGGGCAAAGGCAGTTTGTTTTCTCCTCGCTGCCCCACCACCAGTATCTATTCTGTCTTCTGGGGACACAGTTGAACACCTAATTTTTGACTGAATATGTGGCTTTCAAAACTAAGGGCTTGTTTCTCCCCCCCTTATTAGGCTGTGTATATATATGATCAAGTTCTACCAATGCGAGGTAAGGGGAAGTGTCCAGCGCCACTTATGGTCATTCTCTAAGGTGGAAGGACTGTGCCCTCCCCAACTACCAGTAAACACAGACACGGTCTGTGACTCATCCTTGACTATGTAGAACAATAATGGAGAAGAAACCAAAGGCCTGGGAACTACAGGTCACCCTGAACTGTTAATACCTGAGCTATCAAGTGAGACACTATCTTCTTTTTTGTTATTGTTGTTTTTGTTTTGTTTTGTTTGTGGTATTGGAGGTTGAACCTGGGACCTTCTTACTGAGCTGTATTTTTGTATTTTTATTTTTTATTTCCTGGTTTTTTGTTTTTGTTTTTGTTTTTTGAGACAGGGTCACAGTCTGTGGCACAGGCTGGTCCTGAACTCCCTACCTAGCCCAGCCAATCCTCCTGCCTCAGTCTCCTGAGTGCTAAGATTACAGGCATGCACCACCACACCCAGCTTTATGTGGTGCTGGGAGCCAAACCCAGGGCCTTACACTTGCAAGGCAGGCACTTTAACACCATGCCATTGCTCCAGCCCCTTTGCATTTTTATTGTGAGACAGTGTCTTAGTTACTTCTTCACTGCTGGGACAGAACACCCAACATCCACAACTGAAGAGAGGAAAGATTTTTTTTTCTGGATGACAGTTTCAAAAGGTCTCACACAGACAGTCCACTTACGCGTGGCTGGAAACAAGTGAAAGCACATGGTGAAGGTCTAGTTGGAGAGAAGTTTTCCATGGCATGGCAAACAGAAGCCTAGTGAGGTTGGAACAAGGTGATATCTGGACACTAAGGCACAGGCCAGAGCGTTCCCAGGAAAGGCTGTAACGTTTGCTCTTCCTTCTTTTTATGTAGTTCAAGCTGCCAGTTGTGGTGCCTACACCCAGGGTAGGAGTTCTTCTTTCATTTCCTGGTTCGTAAGTCAGTAACGTACACCTGAAAGCTCTGCCTTGAATGGTTCCTTATCTCAACAAATTGACATAATCCTTCCTGGCCAAGCCCCAAGCATCTGCTCCTGCCAGCCAGGCCCCACCTCCCAACAGCCCATGGTTCCATGGGTGCTCACCAGATCCAAATATATGAGGCTTTTTGGGGGGACGTTTCAGATCCAAACTATAGTAGACAGGGTCTCACTAACCTGCCCAGGTGGGCTCCAATTTGCAGTTCTCCAGCCTCAGTCTCCTAGAGTGCTGGGATTACAGTCCGTGCTACCAGGGCCACCTGAGAAACGACTTTGTTTACCCTTTATTACCTGAGGTATCCACAGGTGTATCCTAAACAAAAGCAACTCCCTGAATGGAAGTCTATATAGTCTGCCTTCATTTTTCTAGGTAAAAATCTGTCCTTTTCCAAAAATGAATTGCTAGAGATTTGCTTAATTCATCAGTGCCTGAAAAATAAAGTCACTGAAACCCAGGGCTGGAAGAAATTTAAAACGTCACTTAGCGTCAATGAGAAATATGTGAAGCTGGGAAAGATGACCTAAGCTGTGGCACAGTCTCCATTTAAAGAAATTTAAACTTGACGTTTTCAAAAACTGACTCCACACAAGGACTTGGCTAATTTTGGTGCTTGGGCACCTGTTGTTGACTTTGCATCTAGTTCAGATCATTCATTTTGCAGTTGAGAAAGCCTGGCACATAGAGATCATACTGTTTCTCTGAGATCACTCAGCCCCGCAGAGACAGCTGTGCCTAGAACATATGTGCCCCAAACCTGGGACCTATGGCCACCCAGTCTGTTCAACGGTTCCAGCTCAAGCCTAAGGCACCTTTCTTCCCATTCCCAGGCAGACAGGGAGGGGATAAACAGGTACTATTTTGCTTATGACTCAAAATTGCACAACCTTAAGGAAAGATCATTCCTTTTGCTCCACCCTTTCAGTATAGGAGATTGAACCCAAAGTCTTGGCACTGAGCTACATCCCCAGATGTATTATCATTTTTGTTTTATTTGGAGACAGCATCTTATTAAGACACTAACTTACCAAGGCTGAGCTCATACTTTGTAATTCTCCCTCTCAGCCTCTCGTGGTGCTGGAATTAGAGGCACGTGCCCCCATACCCAGCTCAGATCATTTTTTCATTCCCTGTCCTGGCTATTTCTGAACAATTCGGTCTGGTAGCCATTGGAGAGTTGAGAAGACACCCTAATTATTTCCTGATTTGAATGGTGTATTGTAGTTGCATGAGAAAAATATCAGTTTGTGGGAAATACACACTAAAATATTCAAAAGGGATAGAACATGCTAATTATAATATATTCTCAAATAGCTAAGAACAGCAATCCCCAACATTTTTGGTATCAGTTTTACAGAAGACATTTTTTCCCCATAATGGAAGCAGGGGTTTGGGATAATTCAAGAATACTTATTATGGGCTGGAGGAATGGCTTAGCCGTTAAAGTGCTTGAGCAAACGCTAAGCCAAGCGCTAAGTACCCGAGTTTGATTCCCCAGCACCACATAAACTGGGCGTGGTGGCGTACGCCTGTAATCCCAGCACTCAGGAGGCTGAGATAGGAGGATTGCCAGCCTGGGCTCTGAAGTGAATTCAGGACCAGCCTGGACCACAGAGCGAGACCTTGTCTCAAAAAAAAAATTAATAAAAGAATATTTATTATGTACTTTTTTCTTTTATTATCCTGTAACATATAATATTTACACAGCTCACCACAGTGCAGAATCAATACGCACTCTGAGCTTGTCTTCCTGCAGCTAGAAAATCCCTTCTAGGGGTGGTAGGAGACTGTGGTACTAAAGTATGTGGCGTAGGTCCAGTCTGCTTTGCAATCTTCTTCTGGCTTCTGTGTACTCAAATCTCCCTTCTAATGTTAATTTGTATTTTCAGTGCCCTGTCGCCGCCTCAGCTCATCAGCTCCGATCACCAGGAGCCTGCAACCCAGATCTCCTACATGTGAAGCGCACAGTAGGTTTCATGCGCCTCAGCTGATGTGGCAGGTGGCAGTGCTCAGGCAATGTGAGCGGGTGGATGGTGGCCATAAACACAAACGGGGCTTCACTTGCTTGCCCTCCACTTAGCTTCTGCTGGGCAGCCCAGTTCCTCATAAGCCATATGCTTGTATTTGTCCATGGCCCCGGGGTTGTGGATGCCTTGTTTAGGAGGAAAAATTCTGTGCACTCTCTAGCAATTTTTCTTTAAGTTTGTGATGTCAAAATAAAAATAAAAACCTTGCCCCCTCACCCTCCAAAGAGGAGAATTATTAAGAAAGAGAGGCAGGGATAGAGAGCAACAAAGAGCTGTACAACCTCAGGAACACTACTCACATTTATAAGGGCACAAACTCTGGGATCGGCCCACCTGGATCCAAATGTCAGCCCTCTCACTTAGCTACGTGACTTGGGGGAATAAAGTTTCTTAACTTCATTGGACCTCCGTTTCCTCTTCTATTAAATGAGGATTGCTATAGTATCTACTTCCTAGAGTTGTTATGTAAATTACATGAGTTTATGTTTGTTAAGTGCTTCAAAAAGTGCCTGAAATATAGTGTCAGGTAAATTCAAATAAGGCAAACAGAATGTCCCATGGAACTGTTAAAAACTGAACATCACACATGTTCACTGGAGGAGCGTGTGGAAGGAAACTAACACATCTTAATTATGTTTATTGACTTTTAAAAAACCTGCAGTTATGATCAAATATTGTCTGACATTGGGGCTTATGTTTTGCCCAAGAAGACTAATCAACAGAAGCTCACGATTTGTGATCTAACAGAAGAGTGGTCGGATGGACGGCTAACATTGCTGTAAAGTGGGAGTACTTGAAGTGGAGAACTGCGGGCTATGGAGGGAGCTCAGTAACCCAGGGATGGCCTAGCACATGAGAGGCCCTAGGCATACCTAGCCCTACACATCAAAAAAGTGGGACAGCGGGCCAATCCATCCATCTACTGAAAACAACATTCTTCCATAGTAACTTCCTGGGTACCACAGAATCAGCTCAACTCACATCCCCACTCAACAGACATTTGCCCTGACCAACAGTGACATCTACAGATTAACACCGTAAAGGCAACTAAATGACATCCGAGTCTCAGCCAGATCCCTAAAGCCCAGGGACTGCCAGGCTGGAAGGACTTAACAGCAAGCAGAAAGGGTGAGCTGTTGTTGGGTCTGTGTTTCTGTTTCCAGCCCAATATACCTTGGAAAATAAACAGCCTCGGCAAGAATTTATGCGTAAATTGGGAGGAATAACTGAAACCAGAAAACACAGGAGTAGGTACAAACGTTGTTAGCACACTGCATGGAATAAACCATGAAGAATTTTGAAAGGAAATTTAAATACCACATTACAGTTGTTATAACCCAAAAAGTCTCTAAATTTTATTTATGAAGATAACTAGAATATTTGTGACTTCAAAATTAATGTAGAAAATACTCTACTGAAGTTATTATTTACTCAGCCCTTACCATGCACCAGGCATGTACACGAGGCCCAATATCATTTTTATAATTTTTCTCTTTAATCTTTTACAATTGAGTGGTGCAGGTATTGTTGCCATTCCTATTTAGAGGAAATGCATTGTGTGAGCTGAGCAGCATCCCTGTTTCTTAGCTATGATAACATCACCCCAATTTCCTCTAGGGGAACTATCTGCCCTTGGTTTCTACATTAGGGTCATTAATCCAGGTGTTCTATTCTCCATTAGCTAAGGGGCAGGTAAATTACTTCAAAGGTAAAGGATGCATAGTATTGCTTTCTGGTTTCCAGGAATTTTGAAGAAACAGAAAGCCAAAAAAAAATTGAAATTCACTCATTCTAGCAGTAAGAAGGTTGGTTATTACCTGCTTTCTATCCCTGGAAGTCAGGAGACACACTTGGAAAGCATCAACAGAATGCCATTTGCAGCTCACACGTGTACACGCATGCTCCTAGCAAAGTCATACGTACACACAGCTGAGGAGACACCGGACAGGTCGTGGTCATAGAAAAGGGGATAAAACCATTGCAATAGTTACCAAGGGCTGGCAAGAAGGAAATGGGAAAATGCATACTCAGGCCTCTTTCTTTTACTCTAATTTATTACCATCAGCCAAACCCAATTAAAGCCAGAGAGATTACTTCTGGTCAAGATGGCGGCTGCATAAAAGAGCTGCACGATGTCTCCTCATGGATCTACCTAAAAAGTTGACAGTATAATGAAAACCCACCTGTTTAATATAGCTAAGGCAGGGAGGTGTGCCCCCTAAACTAAAAGGAAGCCACAGGAAGGTCAGAACTACAAAAGGCATATTGGAAGTGGAGAAAAACAGCAGCCCAGGAAGCAGCCCCAGCTGACTGAGCATGGCCTTGAGCTGCCAGCTTCCACAGATGGAAGAAAGCCTGAAGACTGGACCCTCTGACCAAGGTAAGTGTGGATCCAGGAGAGGCGGGAATTTACAGGAGCTGGTAGCCCCAGCCTCCAAAAAATGAGCCTGTGGGTAGTGCATACTATAAATGCAATGTGAGCGCCCCCTAGAAAATGCCTCCTGGAGCCTGGATCAGAGGCAGCACTCAGCAGACATAATAGGCAATGATGTAAGCAGGAGCCATTTTTTTAAAAAGAGCCGGACACTGATCTGTTCAGAGTAAAAGAAAGCTCAGAAGAGCACATCAGGGCATTTGAGGTCACCCTTAACCAGTGCCTAGGAAGAAACTGGCACAAGAAACAGTTGTGGAGAGGAGAAGGCCACTGAGCTCCAGAAGGGCTCAGGTGTAGTGGGAGCACCTTAAAGGGCAGAGAGCCCTACCCTCAGGGGAGGGAAGCCAGGACAGGTGAGAGAGTTTTGCTGAGGAGGCTGGGGGTGATCATGACACCTCAGAGACCACCAGACTGTTAGGGCCTCCCTTACTGCTTACTCCCAGCATAAAACTTGGAGGAATTTAAGCTCCCTCACACCCCCCGACCACCACACACACACACACACACACTCACACCCTGATACTCATCCAAAGAAACGCTCTGCTAGGCCTTTAAAGTGAAGGCCCCCAACAACAGAAACATAGGAAGAAGATAGGACATCCACAGAAACGGCGAGACCCCAGAAACTAATGTCATGGGCCCTGAAATAGTGGAACTCATACAAAAGAAGTCAAAAAGGAAGTGAATGAGTTGAACAACTAGTTCAAATAAGTTATTCTCAAAAGAAATGCAAGCAATTATCAGTGGGCTTAAAGAGGAACTTTCTAATCAAACAATGATCCTAACGGAGACAAAGCTCAATGGGCATAGAGAAGCCCCAAATAAAAAGCTGGCTGAGGTAAATAAGGATGCTAGATATGAAGCAACATTTTAATAGAGAAGTGGAAATTTTGAAAAGAAATCTAGCTGAAGTTCAGGATATGAAAAATACATTTGAAAGCAGGGAAAACTGACTCAAATATTGTGAGGACAGAATTTCAGACCTCAAAGACAAGGTTGAGAAAACAAATGCTATAATTAGGCATGGCTCCAAAATTAGAAACGAACAAAGTAGCTGAATACAACAGCTGATGAATGATTGAAAAAGAACCAAGCTCAGAATTATGGGAGTGGGAGGAAGAGAAAAAGACAGCTTCAAAGTCATAATTTACTCACAAAAATCATACAAGAAAATTTCCCAAATCTAGGAAAAGAAATTAATTTTCAGGTACAGTAAGATTATTGAACACCAAATAACCTCAACCAGCAATGGGACTATGACATATCATAGTCAAAACCTCAGAAATACAACATAAAGAGAAAATACTAAAATCATCAAGAGAAAAACAGGCATTATTCTACCAAGGCAAACACATTCAAATTACCACAGATTTCTCAATGTAAACTTTAAATGCTGGAGAGCCTGGAGCAAAATCTTTCAAGCTTTGAAAGACAGCCAAGGGTCAACCCAGGTTGTTGTATCCAGCAAATTGATCCCTGAAAATTGAAGGAGAAGTAAACCTTTTTCATGACCAAGAATCCCTAGAGAAATTTGCCATCATTAGCCCAGCATTGCAAATTACACTTGAAGGAATCTTTGAGAGAGACAGAGAGACAAGCAGCACCAAAGATCTTCCAGAAAAGGAAACTTGTAAAGAGAAAGTATAACAAAAAAAGTTGATTGGTATTTGAGTCATTTGCTTGGTATCCTACTAAAACAGTACCAGCTGTCTCACAAAATATGTGAAACTTCCCCCATAATTATTATTTTTAATAGTACATTAGTTTGCAAATTATATTAAATGTGGGAAATTGCTATAAAATGTTTAAAAATATATATATGCATTAATTAGTGGATAGATAAAATGATAAACCAAATTTGGCAAAATGTTAGTAACAAAATGTAAGTTAATAATTAATGAAAGTTAAAAACAATTCTGAAATAACTAAGTGTGCCATTGTATCTAAATTTATGTATACTTTTTGTGATATAGATGTAAGTTCATTTAATGTAGCAATTTGATATAGACTTAAATTCATTTAACATAGCAATTCACTCAATTGGTCTTTGATGTAAGTTTAGCCTAAGCAAACTCATTGATATAATGATAACCTGAATGTCTTTTTAATGTATAAACCTTTACCTTTCAGCATTCAGCTAAGGAATATGAAATTTAACTTCTTTTTCTTTCTCACATTTTCTAGCCTTATGAATTTCATTGTTATTGTTCTTATGTGGACTGGTGAGTGAGGACATGTTAAAGACTCTCAGCAAAGATACAGTAAGACACAGAAAAAAAGAACTTTTGGCAAATCATCCCAGTAAAGGGCTCTGTTGGATCCAGTGAAGAGGCATCAAGATTTGGCCACTGCAGCCCATTCTAGAGGTGGGAAGCTGAGCTAAAGAGTGGTGATTTGAGTGAAATGAGTCAGATGCAGAAGATGAAATATGTTAAATATTGCATGGTTTTTCTGATTTGGGAAACCCAGAATACAGGAATTCTATAGAATAAAATGGATATGAGAGGGAGTTAGGGGGATGAGGAGGGTGTGAGAGGGCCAAAAACAGGGAGGAATTGTAATGTTGATATGATATATATGTGCACAAAATACTCATTTATTGTAAACATTATGTATCACACACACACACACACACACACACAAATGGTGGGGGAGCCAGAGAACCAGGGCTGGGGTTCAGTGCTCAGTGGCAGAGCATTTGCCTAGTACAAACAAGCCCTGGAGTGATCACCAGTACAGGGAAACAAAGAAAACTCAATTGAAACAAGTCTCTAGGGGTTAGCCTCCAAGGACACATCAGAAAAGAGAGAATACTAGAAGGATTATCTAAGTTTGGCCAATATGTTTCCCAAAACATTCTATTTATGCTAAAGGCACAGTTGATTTAACTTAAAACAAAAGAAGCCAAATTAAGATTATAGATAAATCCATGCTAGGCATGGTGGCACACACCTGCAACCCCAGCTACTTGGAAGATTAGGATAGGAAGTTAGCAAGTTTGAAACCAGCCTGGCCAACTTAGCAAGACAGTCTCGTGCAAATAAAGAGGACTGGAGATTTAAGCCAGCACTAGAGTGTTTGGTCTGCTTTGCACAAGGCTTTAAAAAAAAAGTGAAAAGAGTTAATATCTAAATATTTTAAGGTAAAACCAGTTTTGTTTTGTTTTTTCTTTTTTTGAAACAGAGTCTCACTCTGTAGCCCAGGCTGGTCCTGAACTCACTGGTGTAGCTCAAGCTGGCCTTGGACTCAAGACAATCCACCTGCCTCAGCTTCCTGAGTACTGGGATTATAGGCATTTGCCACCATGCCCAGCTTTCTGTGGTGCTGGGGAATCAACTCAGGGCCTGATACTTGCAAAGCAAGTGCTTAACTGCTGAGCCATTCTTCCAGCCTGGGAAAATCAATTTAGATGAATCATAACATATGCCAAAATTCCAAATGGACTAAAAATGAAAACGTCAATACTACAAAGTATTTATGGTAAATGCCATAAATACGTAAGTACAAAGTATTTATGATAAAAAACAATCTCAACATTTACTTATGTATTTATTTAGGCAGAATCTCGTTCCATAGTCCAGGCTAGTCCTGAACTCACTATGTCACCTTGGCTGGCCTCAAATTCATAGAAATTTCCTGCCTCAGCCTCCCAAGTGCTGGGATTACAGGCATGCGCTACAACACCTGACTTACGTTGTACTGGAGAATCAAACCCAGGCCTGGGCTTGGTAGGCAAGCATTTCAGCCACTAAAGTCCAGAATCCTACATGTAATCAATGTGGGAATAAAGAGAGTTTTTTTGGGGGGTGAGGTGGGGAAGTAGAGGGTTAAAAAGACTTTTTCTCCCAAAACAATCTTTGTTAGAAACTTCTGCAAGATGTGCTTCAGTAGCAAAACAAGAGTGTAAAGCAAGTGAGGGAAAAACATTGTCCAAGGAACCAGAGGCTCAGTTATAGAAGGGCAGCAGAGGAAAATGCAAGGGTGGCACTTGTGTTGTGGCCCCAGAGAGCAGCTGAGTTGGAGGACTAGGACCAAGGGCACGTGATGAGTGGATTTCAGTTGGAACAAAGAGGTTTGTGGTTCGGGAATTTGAATGAGAAAGTTAATCTCTATCTCCCACATCAAAAAGCCAACAGAAAATATCCAAACTGATAAGCAGAAAATGAGCAATAACACTTATTTAAAGAAGTATCTGTGCTTTGTGTCCACTGCAGCACTGTTCCTAAGTGGACCAACTAAATGTGCATCAGCTGATGCACAGGTAAAGAAAACATAATACATTAACAACATGGAATACTATTCAGCCATTATGGTGGTTTGGATTGGAAACGTCCCCCAAAAGTCGTGTTTTTGGATGTTATGGAATGTCTATGGGGTCATGTGCTGTAGGGAGATGGGGGCCTGGTCTGGAGGGGTGGATTACAGGAATGTGGTGGATCACTGGCACAGGAACTGTAAAAATACATGCTGCTCCCTTCCTTAGAGGACTTGACTTGGCTTCTTGGTTGCACTGCTGTCAGAAGCTGCCTCTGCCAGTGACTCCACCCCCTGCTTCCACTCTTGCTGGCCACTGGTGAATGAATGGACTGTGACCCTCTGAAACTGAGCTAAAATGAACTTTTCCTCCCCCTAAATTGTGGATGTTCAGTATTGAGTCACAGCAACAGAGAAGTATCTAATACAGCGATCAAAATCAAAAATCAAAAATCAAATGCTAGGAAGACACTCCAAAAGAAAGGGAAGAAGGAAGGGTAGTGATGGGAAGGGGAGGTAAAAACATGCACCAATTCCCTGAGTTGGATGTAACCGTTGTGTTTTGCAGTCACATTATCCTAATTAAAAGAATTTGGAGGGATGAAATAGTTGTGACACAGATGGAGCTGAAAATCTATTTTAAGAGAAATAAGGCAGGGGAAGACATTTCAAGTATGATCTTATTTGTAGGTGAGCCTAAAATTACTGATCTCATAGAAGAGTAGAGTGTGGTATTATGGTTTGGAAGTGGATTGTTTCTCAAAAACCTCACATTTGGAAGATAATCCAAACATCCGTTTTCCTTTTCCTGTCCTGTTAAGAGGAGGGGAACTGGTCAGAAGGGGCAGATCACTGGGGTTTGATGGGGGGGGGGGGGGATCCCTGGCACATGACTTGGAAGGGTATAAACTAGTTCTGCCCTTCCTCACTCATTCTGCTTCCTGCTGCAGTGCCATGAACAGCTTTCTCTAGCAAGGCCTCTGCTCAACTCTTCTGCCCTTGCCAGCCACCCATGGACTGAGAGCTAAAATAAACCTTTCCTCTCTTAAGTTGTAGGTGTCAGCTAATCTGTTCCAACATTGAAAAAGTAGCCAAGATAAGTGGCTGCTAAAGTCTGAAGAGTGTGGAGAGAAGAGGAAGAGGCTGGTCAATGAGTACAAAGCTAGTTATATCAAGAGCAAGGAGTTCGGTGTTCCATTGCACAATGAGGTGCTATCATTGATACTGTAATGTATACATTAAAAAGCAACGAGAAGAATACTGCATGCTTTCACCAGAAATGATAAATACTTGAGGTAAGTTTAACTTGATTTAAACATTATGTACAAATATCAAACTCTATTAGTGTGTACAACTTATTTTATTAAAAATAAGTTTAAGTTACAAAAAAACAGGGAGGTTAAAAAAAAAGAGTAGAAAGTTCAGAGCTGATTGCTGGGATGTTGGGGGGGACCTACAGAGGAGGACAGGCACTTTTATTAAAAGTGCCCTACCCCAGGTCAATATTTAGCTTTGTACAAGTATTCTTAAAAATACATGTTATGACAAACGCAAGCCAGATGTGGTGGAGCATAATATTGTCCTGGCTACTCAAGAGTCTGAGGCAGGCAGAGCACATGAGCTCAGAAGCTTCAGGTCAGCCTAGGCAACATGGCAAGAACTCCACCTCAAAAAGCAAACCAAAACAAACACCAACACAAGCCAGGCACGGGGGCACACACCTGTAATCACAGGAAGAAGTAGGATAGCCGCCAAGTTCAAGGTCAGCCTGAATTACATAATGAGATTCTGTCTCAAAAAAATGCAAAGAAAATATTTTAACCTAACCTTCCAAGCTAAAATTGGAAAAACTATAAAATATCAATCGGTTTGCTGAAAAATCCAAAACTTCAGTACATCAAAACAAATTAGGTTTCTGGGACTAAAGAATAATGGCAACCCTTTAATTCCTTCACACACCTTAAAATCAACACCAGAAATTAAACCAAATGTGAAGAGTTACACTGAAGGGACAATTAGTATGGAGAAAGTAGAAATGAACAAAAATGGTCAACCTTGCAAATGTCTCTGGATCAGGTAAACATAAAAAGCAAAGAAGTAAAACAAGGCAGGAGTACCATGTCTGTCACCACAGGAAGTAAAGCCTGTACTAGGTTTCATCTAAAAAATACTGAGAACACTTACACATTTAAAAGCACCCCAAATCACCTTCTCCGCTGGCACCTGTCAGAGTGAAGTTAACAAAACCATCAGCAATAGCCCAGAAAAGGACTGTGCCTCAGTGATAGAGCTCTTGGCTCATACACATGGCCCTTGGTCTTGTCCCCAAAGAAAAAGTGGCCAACAGAAGCAGAGGAGGACACTGGGAAGTTTTGGTTACTTCAGCATTTCCAAGAGATGGAATGCTACAATGCTCTTAGTTGCAAAGCAAGATAAAAACACCTCATCTCTGTTGCGTGAGATCTTCATCAAGAGGGCCAGGTGCCAAGTCCTTTCATCTGCTTCTTATGGAGCCACTGAGTCTGTCTGCCAGGCTCCACTGACTTGGGTGCTCCCTCCAGAAAGTCAAAAAGTATAGCAAGATCCCTACTACAGTGGCAGAGGCCAGTATCCCAATGGCAATTACTCATTTGCACAACAGGGGCTGGGAAGTCAGAGGTGGCCAGATTCCATGATTTGGGAGGTAGGGACAGTACAGTCATCCAATATTCAACACAACCACTAGTCAGTAATTTAGGATTCCTAGCACCTTCAAATATATGGCAAGCAACACCACCTACAGGTGCACATATTTGTTTTTTTTATGGCTTAAAGTACTATATCCATGAGCAACTTTTATTAAATCAGCAAAAAAGAACACAGAAAACTTCTAGGATAAAAATTTTAATGATTATGAAAAAATCAAGTCTTTCTTTTGGTAGAAATTATGTCTAGAAAATAAGTAAGCTTTCAAAATCAGTTTTACCTAATTTCTATTTCCAATTATACAGCTGATGGTCACATACCACCTCTCCCCCATTTAGCAATTTATTTTTAGTTACTGTCAAGTGGCCACAGTGTCACGGCTCCAGCAGACACAGACAACAGAGACACCTTTAAGTATCCAACTCAAGAGAAATCATAAGTATAAAAAACTTTAAATCAAAATCAACACTTAAAATGGAACATTTGTTCAAAAATATGATTCTGTGACTGGGGATGTAACTCTAGAATGCACTAAGCCCTGTGTTCAATCCCTAGAACGGAAAAAGGAGAATAAGAAAAAGAAAAGCACTGGATGACTGAATATGAAAACATAACTCAAAATAATTTTGCATAATTACATAATTACACAATTACTAGAAATGTTTTAAAGAACGCTTATCTGCCTCAGACATTAAAAAGGATTAAAATATTTAAAATATTAAGATGCAAAAAAGGCATAACAGAATTTTTAAGAAATTGCACTTCTTAAATCATTGCTTATTTTTCAGACATACATCTCACTAGATACAAGACAATCAAGTCCACGTAGAACTTGAAAATATGGAAGAAAATTTAGCTACCATTAAGGTCATTTCATGAAATACTTTTTAGTCCTCATTTCAAGAATGGGAAGCAAACAAACGTGCACATGTGTGTTCTGGGAAGGACGGTGGGAAGGGCTTCTTGAAACGTGGGTGACTGATTCTTCCATCATTCTCCTTCGTGTTTAAGTTACCTTATCTTGATTTAAATAATCAAACCAAAGATATGAAAAACAGCACTCCTTGCTGTCTCCATGCCCCAACACCAGTAACGGCTCTCTCAGAGCCTGTCTCCCAGCTTAGGAAGTCTATGTTGCAACTTCTCGCTTTAGTCATTTTAGCAAGTACGTATTTTCTACTACACAAGAAAAACTCCTGCTATTCCTCTACCTTCCCCTCTGACTTCTTCCCACCAATGTTCTCTTAACAGTCCACCAACAGTATCTGGCTTGGCTCACACTAGGGACAGCAGACAGCCCATGTAAACACTACTCCCAGCTGGCCACAGGATGTATCGTGAGTACCTTTCCTTCCCTCGTACATTTACAGCTGTTTAGCTTTTCATTCATTTACTTCTGGTTTGTAATTTAATCCTAAAACTTTTCCCAATTGTACCAATCTCCCCACATCCTGTCATGTCAGCTTCTCCAAAGGCCTCTGCACTGGTCCAAAGTGACAGCAGAGAACGCGCAACTACTCCATGGAAGGGGGGCACAGAGCGGGGAAGCCGAGGCCTCGGGACTGCACCAGTAGAGGCCCCTGAGCATCTGCCAGTAGGGAGTCAGGCTCTCCACAAAGACAGGGTGACCTTTCCCCAGTTCCCTGGGGGTACATGCTGACACACACAGAGCATAGTGGATTTAGGGCAACTCTGGAAGCCTAACAGCTAAAGAATATGGTTGCATAAGACAGCCAGCTGTGCTTTCAGTAGAATCTGGCACAGGAAGCTTCAGCCTGAGGCCTTAGCAGGCAGCAGGTTCTGATACAGGAGTGAAATCTATGTCTACCCTACAGATCTCCTCCAAGTTGACACAAATATCACTAGAAAAAGCAGTAAGCGGTGGTTAGTACCTTCTGTCATTTTAAATACGGCAAGTCTGCCCACCTCAATACTGGATGCGTCCCTAGCACACAGGGACACACCTCTCGTTCAATCATATCTTCCCTAATAACGTGCCAAGAGGATTAACAAGTCAATACTCATAGAATTCCCTTACTTGCTTAGGAGACGTGTGGCATCTGATGTGAAGATTTTTATCTTCTCTATTCTGTTTAGTATGTTCCTAAATTCCTACTATGTTGTGTAATTTTTCTAATTTTGAAATAATCATCACTTTTTTAAAACTATGTACAATTAATGGCGTAAAAATCCATCCAAATATTTTTTTACTACATATGGCAAGATTGATAACATGTTGATTTAAAAGAAAATGAGTCTCTTGATTGTATCAGAGCTTGAAGTCACAGGAGCCTAGCCACTGCCATCTTCAAAATGATGCATTTATTCAAGGCAAATCTTCATCTTCACACTCTTTTTCAGACCCGCTGCAGGAACGCCTGAAAGACTTTAAGTAATGCCCAATCGAAACACCTTTACTCAAACTTGACTCCTTGGGCCAGTGGAAGGTCATTACTGTAGTTGATGGTGCTATGGATAAATACGGACAAAATCAAATGACAGTACATATATAAAGTGGAACATTTTCATGCAATTAAAGTAAATGGATCTGCCTACACTGACAAATTGTAAGTTGGTGAAGAAAACACTTAGAATGCAAAACAACCTAAGTATGGATTCACTTTTATAAAAGAAAAGAGAAACACAAAATTCTGGAAGGGAATGTGTCCCTCCACTTTTGTTCCTTCATTTTCCTTTTTGGCAAGACAGAATATAAGGACTGCAACTTCATCCCTCTCAATAACTTATAAAAACTTTTTATTAGGGAAAACATAAGTATTCTATTTCACTAGTAAGAAAATCTAAGAATTTAGAAAACAGAAGCTTCCCTAGTTACTAGTCACTGAGGAGTCGCTGATTTCTCTCTTGAGAGGAAAAGTGTCCCCAGAGGAGATTCAGAGAAGACTGCCTATCTAGCTCTCAAGGGCACAAGAAAATAAAAGGGGCTCGCTTTCTCTCCTGCTCTTCTCTCTCTCATCCGCCATTCCTCTCATTCTCCCTCTCTCCATGAAACCCCCAGATGCCAGCAAAAAAGAAAAAGATAAAAGAGGCATGGCTCATTTCAAAGAGCGAGAAGACAAAGAGCATGCACTTGTCTGAGACTTAATATACCACAGCTAAAGCCCGTTAGAAATTCTAGAGGCTGTAAGGAGCCAACATCGAGGAACTAGCCCAGACAAAGCTGGCGAGAAGTTGCTAGTTGAACTTGGCCAGGTGCCCTTCTATAGCATAGTTACCATATGGCACCGATCCCATACTCTATAATGCTGAATTTGGATAAAATGTGGCTATTTCTAGCCAAGGGAGTGAGAAAAACTAGGGCGGTGTTGGGGTGGGAGAGAAATAAGTCCTAGTCAGAATCTTTCAGACTCAGGTTCTGGAAACTAGCTGAAGCTGAGCAAGAAGGCTAGAAAAACAATTCAGGTTGAGTATCCCTTATCCTTATTCGAAAAGTGTGGGACCAGAAAGAAGCATTTCAGTCTTCAGATTTTTTTTTTTTTTTGATTTTGGAATATTTGCATATACATAGGCATTATAGGAATGGAACTCAGCGTAAATACAAAGTCCATTTCTGTTTCATATACACCTATACAGTCTTAATGTACTTTTATATAACATTTTTAGTGCCCCTGCATTCTGACTGTGACCCCTCACTGTCACACACTCAGGCATGCAATTTTCGACCTAGCTCATCATGTCAGAGCTAAAAAATTTTCAGACTTCGAATCATTTTGCATTAGGGATGCTCAACCTGTAGTATACAATAAATGCTTCAAGAGAAACCAGCTACGAATGCTAGAAAAATAAAATGCATGCAGACAAAACAGAAGAGTAAAAGAATTTAATAGCACATTTCCAAAAGCTTTAAGACCAAAGCCATGTCCCAGAGCCTGTTCTTACCAAGTAGATCTTCTCATGTACAGTTTCCAGGCATCACTGCCAGACTCCCGGCCACCACCTGTGTGCTTTTCTCCTCCTACAGAAATACAAAACACTCTCATAGCTTTGGAGCAGCTTTTACTTAGTATCACTGAGATCATGTTGATAGAAGACCACAGTTACCTAACAAGTTACTTTACATTTACCCCAAAGTATCTCCTCTACCAAGTAATAAAAGACACAGACAAAAAAAAAAAAAAAAAAAAAAAAAAAAAAAAAAAAAAAAAAAAAAAAAAAAAAAAAAAAAAAAAAAAAAAAAAAAAAAAAAAAAAAAAAAAAAAAAAAAAAAAAAAAAAAAAAAAAAAAAAAAAAAAAAACTCACAAACAGAAAAAAGGGGAAGTACAAAGGAAAATAAAATATAAGAAACTAAAAGGAAATGAAAAGTCACCCAGAAGCAGAAGTGGAAACCTCTAGACAGTGAAAACAACCTTATTTTTTTATATTTATCCAAATATTCTAACTTTTTATCATATAAATATATACACTACTGAAATACCTTAAAAGGCAATGTTTATAAAACACAATACCTCCTTAAATGAGAAAAAAATATTCTTTAAAAGCATGTCATAAAAGCACAAAGAAAAAAAAAGTCTTGGCATTGGTTTTTGTAATAGCGGAGAGGAAAACTCAATAGAGAGATCAGAAGAAAAATTCAAGGGAATCTAAAGAGATAGAAAACAGAAAGGAACAGAAAACAAAGCACACCAATCAACCCTTCAAGAAACTATATTCAAATAACAAAAGTTCTCAAAATTAAAGTACATAGAACAGACACAAAATTATCAGATACACTACCAAAATAAAACTAACAAAAACTCCCTATAGCTGAAAGCCAGATATCCTAAGATCCTAATGAGACCAATCACTAGAGCACCAACTGTTCAACAGAAATATTTTAAAGATCTCCAATAAGCCATATTATAAAAAATTTCAGAACTTCACACATAGCGAACCAATTTTTTAAAGGGAAAAATGTATCAGAAATCAAAATGGATCATTTAGCAAGCATGAGACCCTGGATCAATCCTGTATACTGCAAAGCGAGGGAAGAAAAGAGAAAGAGAAAGAGAGAGGGAGGGAGGGAGGGAGAGAGGGAGGAAAGAGAAATGGATTAGACTTTTCAATTGCAATACTAGAGATCAGAAAAAAAATGAGTAATGGTCTCCAAGTCCTGAGCCAAACAAATACAAATGGTGCAGAGAAGGCGTGGCAGTACAGTAGAGGAGCTGGCAAGGTTGCTAACATCTGCAACTTGACCAATAAGTTTTATACATGAATATAAAACGTCACTGAATCTAAACTGTTTTTATGCAGACAATGTGGTTTATGTTCAACACCTGCTGTGGTGGTTTGGATCTGGAGTGTCCCCCAAAAGCCTTATGTTCCTATGGATACTGTATAGGGTTGGGAGGTAGGGCCTGGCTTAGGACTTGACCTGAAAGGGTGTGGGCTTGACCTGGAGGGGCATGATGCTGGTTCCACCCTTCCTCCTTGTCTCCCTCTTTCATCATGCTAAGGACCTCTGCCCCAGAACTCCAGTTCCAGCTCTAGCTGCAGTCCTACTATGTGATTCTACCATTTCCCTGCCACCACCCATGAATGGACTGAGCCCTCAACTGTAAGCTACAATAAATCTTTCCTCCCTAGGTTGTGCCCATTAGGTACTGAGTCACAGCAACAAAAAAGTAACTAAGACCAAAACTGGTACCAGAGAAGTGGGATCACTGATGTGCTTTACCTGACCATGTGGTTTGGAAGCCTTTCAAACCAGTCTGCAAGAGGGATGTGGAAAGTTTTGAGGATGCTGGTTAGACAAGTCTTGGAATACTTCCAGCTCAACTTAATGGGAGATTTTGGTTGGTACTCAGAAGACCAGAATGTTGATAAAAGTATGGATTGAAAAGGCCAGGTTCAAGAAGTTTCAGGTGGGAAGGAGGGCTGTATCAGCATAAAAACCACGTGTGCTAAACTCTGGCAAAAGGTTTGTTGGCATTGTGCCCTTGTCCAGAAACTTTGCCTGAAACTGAGATCAACGGTGGTGGAGTGCTTACTCTAGTGGAGGAAATCTCAGGGCAGACTGAGGTTCAAATTGTTACATGGCTGCTGTTACGTTGCTTTTAGCTAGCTCTATGGCCAAAGCAGAATAAAATGGCAGAGAAATATCAGAGGTTTGCAATGCCAGGTCAAAATGGCCGGCAGTGGGGAAGCAAGGAGCAGAGAGAAGGGAAAGAAGTTAAAGACATTAGCATTAAAAAGAAGCCAAGTCGGGGAGGGGCCACTCAAGCCCTTTGGAAAGCATACCTTGCCCCAGTTTACTCCCACTGAACCTGGGACTATAGGATTTAACCCTTGACCTAATGGGTTTAGGAACTGTTTTGGTCCTGTTGCTTTTTATCCTCCTATTCCTCCCTTTTCCTCCCTTTTTGAAATGGGAATGTTTATCCTATGCCATTTTATTTCAGAAGTGCTTACCTCTGGTTTTAACAGGAGGTCACAGCTAAAAGTTGGTCTTACATCTCAGAAGAGATTTATGGTCTTGGAGTTTCTTTAACAGTACTGGAACTGTTAAGACTTTGGTAACTTTTGGGAAGGACTGAATACATTTGCTTAAGAAAGTAAACATGAATCTTTGGGGGCCAGGGGAGGAATGTGATGGTTTGGATTTGGAGTGTCCTCCAAAAGCCTCATGTTCCTATGGATACTGTGTAGGGCTGGAAGGTGGGTCCAGGCTTAGGGCTTGACCTGGAGGGGCATGGTGCTGATTACCCCCTTCTTCTTGGTCTCTCTCTTCCATCATGCTGTAAGGATCTCTGCCCCAGTTCTAGCTGCAACCCACCAGGTGATTCCACCATTTTCCAGCTGCCCACCCATAAACGGACTGAGACCTTTTGAAACTGTAAGCTATAATAAATCTCTCCTTGCTAATTTGTGCATGTCGGGTATCGAGTCATGGCAACAAAAAAAGTAACTAAGACAACTGCATTCCTTCTAAGTCTGGAATTTTGATATATACTAAACTGAAGATGCCTACCTGACCAGTCCCCAGTAAAAGCCTTCACCCATGTCATCATAATCTGTTGCTGAAGGAATTAAGTATGCCCTGTGTGACTCCATGGGGACAGGACTCTTGAGAGCCTGTGCCTCGTTTTTTTTTTCTTTCTTTCTTTCTTTTGAGACAGGGTCTTGCTCTGTAGCCCAAGCTCATCCAGAATTCACTATGTAGCCCAGACGAGGCTTAGACTCAAGGCAATCCTCCTGCTTCAGGCTCCTGAGTGCTGGGATTACAGGTATGCCCCACTATGTCAAACTTTATGTGATGCTGGAGAATGAACTCAGGGACCACTTGTGAGGCAAGCATTTTCACTTGTAATAAAAGCAGTTTAAAAATTGCCTCTAGAAACAAGAAGAGTGTGGGCAAACTAATTTTATTTGAAGATTTTTTTCAAAGCTTTAAAAAATAAATGTGAAAGCTTAAAGAAAGAAGAGTCTATCAGAGAGCACAAGGCCTGGGGTGGAAAAAGGAAGTAGAAGCCCACCGAAGGAGCAGACAGACATACATGCATCCATCCATCCATCCAGCAAGGTCAGGGCAGAACTGAAAGTCTAAACATTGAACTATAATTGTAGTATTTTAAAAATACTTTTAAAAACCATTAATTTATATATAAACTCTTACAGATACTAATATGTGTTTGTGAAGAGGCACAGTGGTGGACACCTGTAATCGCAATATTCTGAGAGACTGAGGCAGGAGGACTGCAAGCTCAAGTCCAGCATGGGCAACTTAGTGAGATCCTGCCTCAAAACAAAACCAAGAACGAGGGATGCAGCCAGTGCAAAGGCTCATTTTCAATTTCCAGTACCTCAAAAAAAAAGTTCGATTTGCTTCTGTATATAAACAGGCAATCTGTTTTTACTATATTTTGAATACTTTTTAATAAGTAAAACTTAATGTAAGATGGCTGAGAAAGGTTTAAAAAAAGATTAAAAGCATTTTGTAATTTGTGATGAGTAAGAGAAAAAAGGAACTCTGGGATATTGTGGCAGGCAGATCATGAGTTTGAGCCCACATGGACAATTTAGGATTAGTAAAATGGACAGGGAATGCAGCTCAGTGTGAAAACTCCAGCATGATCCGAATACCACAGGAAAAAAAAAAAAAAAAGCAGAGTTCAGTGAATGTAAACAGCTCAGTATCTCATCTAATGAAAGGTAATACACTTAACATTTACGGCGCCCACTTTGCAAATAAACACGAGAATATTTTACGTGAAGTTTTCTGGTTCTGAAGCCAGGTTTGTAATGGTTTGGGGTCTGGGTTTTTAATCTTTTAAGAAAACATGCTGCATTTCAGGCACTCACATACCTTGGGTCAAGGGTCTCTGCTCTAACCTGATGCTGTATCTGGGCAGAAAATGCAGGACTGTCCGCAATATTTTCAAAACTGAAACATAAGCTCTTTCAGGCACATTATTTCAGAAAGTAAGTCATGATTCAGTTTCCGGGCCAAACTTTCTACTAGCTACTACTGCTTTACTTTTCCCACCAAACACCTAAGAGAAGAAATGACTCTCTACGTACCAAATGCACCTCCAATCTCAGCCCCGTTGGTTGGAATGTTGACATTTACCACACCACAGTCTGATCCTTTAGGTCTGTGTATGAAAGAGAAGGCACAGTGAAAACAATGTACAGGAAGCCAAATAAAAGTCCAAATACATGAAGATAAATGCTAAAATGCAGATTCATTTTTTTAACTCACTCACCACAACATTACGCTTATATAAAATGATCAACATAAACAGCTATACCCCAGCCAGCGGAAGATTCTGCCCAAATCTTTGGTAAAGATGCTACTTGAAAGTCCTTGTTTTACTTCATTATTCCATGCAAAGGCCTCTTCTTCATTCTAGAAAGACAGACATTGGAAACTGTTAGACGTTACAATGTTAAGGTCAAGGTTCACTGACATTAAATTTGATTTTGTGAGATAAAATAATTTTAGTGCCCAAATGATTACTAGGAGTCAACATTTTACTAATTCTGTTTCTCTCTTTTAATTTGGATAATTTTTTAATAAGTAAAACTTCAGGGAGCTTCCCACTATTATAATGTGAGGAAAAAAGATCAGTACAATCTTCATTTAAACTACTACACATAGTAGCTGATGCTTATGCACTGAGTTCTTAGTAAGTACATACTGATTTATGTACCCAACACGCACTTATTCAATGTTGACCCTCTGATACAAGTATTACAGAATCACCAACTTGTAGATTCACCAACTAAAGCCCAGGAGATAATTTACTCAAAGGCTCAGCCAGTCAAGCACACATATTACAAAACATGAATTATACTTTCCAGGCACACTATGTGACCCAATGACAGGCAACTTAAAGCAAGATACAATCAATGCCATCATATAATAGCAACATGATACAGTTATTGCTTTTCTTTAACAGGTAATTAAAACTTGATTCAGTCTCTCCAGTCTCAAAAAGAACCTCCCCAGTATCTACAGACAAGGCCAAGACCTCTCTCAGGCTAAGGAAACCATCTTCATCTGATAATCCTCCACAGGTTAGCCCTGACATAATAATTCATAACTGCATGTCCACAGATCACCAACTACACATCTTTTCTTTCTGCCTGACACGTACTTGTGGAAGTGTCCAGTCCTCAAGTCTACAGAAGCTGCCTCAATGGCCCACAAGGCTCAGAGGAATGTGATGCCAGAGATGAGGGCCACGTGCTACATAAACCCCAACAGCTCACTATCTCGGCTCCTCTGCAGCTGGCTCTGCATGCTTTACAATCTTAAAAAGTGTCCATCTCACATTCTACCTGAATCTTCAAAATTCTACTCTTAAAGTGACTTTCTAAAACTGTCCTAAAGATTCATCAACTTAAATTTAATATACCTTCATAGTCTCTTATCATTTATTTACATATCATTTATTTCAATATTAGACTAGGGAAACAGAACTCATTTTTACCTTGAATTTAATGACATAGAGAATAGGGGCAAAAGTCTCTGTGTGTACAATGGGTGCATCGTGGGCAAGACCTGTCACAATTGTGGGCTCGACGTAATTTCCGGGCCGGTCCATGACCTTTTACCAAAAAACAAAATAAAAAGAATGAAAGCATATTGTTTTCTAGTACTTGGGGTTAAACGATACCATTTTTGCATTTACTTAAGAGAAAAGAAAGACAAAAATTACAAGTACATTGTCTCCCTAAAACAACACTGTGTCTTGAATGAAAACTATCTCTGTATACTGGTTCTAAGTTAGTCAGGAAAAAAAGATATATAAAAATATGAGGAGAATTTGGAGAGGAAAGCCATGCCATGTATCACAACCAAGTTATATTAAAAAGAAAAAAGACACAAAAAACAATGAAAAGCAAACAAAACTGTTGAATGTAATAGGTTGAATCATACCCTGCCCCATATTCCTATCTCAAAGCCCTCACACTAAATGTAGCTACATTTGAAGATAGAATCTTTAAGAGGTAATTAAGGTTACTGATAATAAATGAAATCATTACAGTGGGGCCCTAATCCATAGTGTCTTTATCAGAACAGGGCACGGTAGCACATGCTTATAATCCCAGCATTCTGAAAGCTGAGGCAGGAAGATCACTCACTACAAGTTTGAGGGCCAGCTTGGGCAACATAGTGAGTTAAAGACAGCTTGAACTAAATAATAGATCTTGCCTCAAAAAAAGCAGCCTTATAAAAACTAGAGAGAAGGAATCTCCTGTCAGGGTACACTGCAGGACTCAAGTTACCATGAGTTTAAAATTAACTGAAACTAAACTCTACAAGTTACAGGTATAGCTTTCACAGAGATGAATACAGTATTTCCTATAATCCATGAAGAAAGTACCTTAACTGTATATCAAAAGATGACAAGCTGGTTGCAGTGGTACACACCTTAATCCCAGCTGCTCAGAAGGCTGAGGTAGGAAGATGGCACATTTGAGGCTAACCTGAGCAACTTAGCAAGATGCTGTCTCAAAAAAAAAAAAAAAAAAAAAAAAAAAAGGAGGGTGGAGAGTCAGGGATATAGTGGTTGGCAAGGTTGGGGTGCATGCAGTTCAGTCCTCCCTGACTTCAATTCCTAGTAGAGGAGTGGGGATTGGAACCAAAAATATCTCTGCATGTTAAAATAAAAACCAAATGTTTCTGGCATGTATTTTTGTGATTCCCCTGCCTTAACTCTCAAAAGCAACCATGGGTCTTAATTGCTCTGAATATGAAGTCTTATGCTATGCCATGACAACGTCTCTTTCCCATACAAGGTTCCAGGGAGCCATCCCCAAGAGCAAACATGACTCCGGGTGTCTCGTCTGTCCTCCCAGAAAGATTCCAGGGGAAAATTCGTGTAACAGAAATTGGAAAGACAAGGATGTCAAACACAAGCACTCCCCCAACGGTCTCAGGCCCTGCGTGGGCCTGAGGGAAAGAGAGAAGGCGAGCCACCGGCCTGCTGACTCAGCTCTGGTTACCTTGCCCCCGCAGACCACAGTGCCTCCCCCTCTCTTTGCTTCTTCCACTGCACCAAGGAACTTGCTCACTGACTGCTTGCTGTGGACTGGTCCATAGAGAATGTTCGCTGGAGAGAGAAAACACATGGTCTTCATTGTGCCCTAAATATTCCATGGCTCCCAATCTTTCTGACACCAGCAATCAGTTTAGTGGAAGCTCATTCTCCCAAGGACTGGGGAGCAAAGGTCCACCTCCTGCCAGATCTGCAGCAGCATGACTCTAGCAGGAGCAGGCTGCCGGGAATAGGCCTATGCTTCTCTGTCCGGGCGGCCACGCCCTTCCAAGGCCATGGATAGTATCAGTCCAGACCCTGGGGATTGGGACCTTAGACTAACATCATTTTATTATTACAACAGCTTTCTGAATAAACAATCTCTTCCTGCAGCCACTGCATTAAACATGCAAGGTCAGAGCCAGGCTCAGTAGCACAGGCCTTGTGACATCAGACCTGTGAGAGGCTGAGGCAGGAGGTTTGCAAGCTTGAGCCCACAACGGACAACTAAGTGACTTAGCAAGACCCTGTCTCAAAATGAAAATTTAAAAATGGACTGAGGATAGAATATGAAGCCCATTGGTTCAACCTCTAGTACAAAAATACAGACAAGCTGATGCTGCCCAATATTGTGGGTGCTACAAACTACAGAAACACAGGTACAGAGGAGACTTAAGATAGGTGTGTGGGAGGTGGTGCCACTTGAGTAATGCCCGCCATGAAAAGAATGTGGGGACGGCCATTTCCAGCAGAGGCCAGGAAGGCTGGAGAGGCTGGAGCACAGGGAGCAAGGAGACAAGGAGACACAGGTGTGGTCCAAAGCAGCCAGGGCACTGAAGGCAAGTATCAGCTCATGAGGACTGGAAGCACACAGGAGAGCAGACCATTAGGCCTGGGTAGGGGGAGCTCTGCAGTTAAAGAACCTGCCTAGCAATCCCTGGGTCAGGTGCTGGGTCAGCACCATATAAGCAGGTATGGTAGTTTATGCCTGTAATCCCCACACTGGGAGGCTTGAGGCAGAAGGATGGCTGTGGGTTCACGTCCAGCCTGGGCTATACAGAGAGCTCAAAACCAGCCTTGGCTACACAGCAATATCTTGTCTCAAAAAAGAAAAGAGTAAATCAAAAGAAACACACGATTTAGTCTAAGCACAGTGAAAGGCTGAATTAACCGATACATTTTTTAAGAATCACTCTGATACCATCCAAGGCAATAGTGGAAGCAGGAACATCAGTCAGCCTCCCATCAGAGAAGATGCCGGTGGAAGGAGAAAAGCTCCTCAGCCATCATCACACCTAGACAGCATGAGTCCCACCCCACAGGGCGCATCACGTACCCAGCATCCTAATGTCGGAGTGCATGTGCCACCCCAAACGCCTAGCAACCTGTTTTGGGTGCTCCCAGGCCGCCCAGAAAAGAGCAAACGAACCCCAACTGACAAGACCAGAAACACTTTTTATACTGTTAAAAAAAGAGTATCTTTGAAAACAGGCCCAGCTACTCACATTCCAGTGGGTTCCCGATTCGAATCTGTGCATAAGCCTTTTTAAGTCTATCTACAACTTCGTCATGGATGCTTTCATGCAAAAACTGAGTGAAAAAATAAATATTGAAGGGAACAGCAAAATAAATATACATGTTTGTAAATAATGAGTAATTTTCTTAACAGCACTAGTAGTTCTTGCTGAGCGTGGTGGTACACGTCTGCAATCCCAGCACTCTGTGAGACTGAGGCAGGAATATCCCAAGTTTGAGCCCAAACTAGACAACTTAGTAACTTCACAAGATACTGTCTCAAAGCAAAAAAAGAGACTATAAAAAGGGCTAGGAACATAATTGAATGTGAAGGCCCTGGGTTTGATTCCCAGTACTATCAAAAAAAAAAAAAAAAAAAAAAAACCCCAGCACTAACATTTCTTGATAGTTACTGAGATATTGAACTCTCCGAAAACATAAGCAAATCAAAGTGTATCCTTATATAGTTTCTATGTTAATATTATCCTCATAAGGACAATCATCTCTTCTAGGCCGATGTTACAATGAAACACAGGTAGCAAAGATACCACTGCTCCCATGAGGTGGGGCAGAGGCAGAGCACCTGGTCGGCCAGTATTTGCCAGGAGTGCAGAACAGCACCGCCACCTACCTATGGGCTATGCCACGGGGTTGTTTTCCTAGCAGTACTTCTGTGACACCTACGCAAGAGAATTTATTTAAATGTGGTATCAAAAAGTAGGGCACGCTTACCAGTCTCCTTGTAGTGGTACACCTCTGGCCCGCTGTCCCCACTGCAGCAAACAGGGCCGATGGAACAACCAAGCTGAGATCTGCGTCATCAAAAACTTAAGAGAAGCACAAACACATTTCCATCAGTGCAGCCAAATAAACAGGCCAGGCATTGCTAACTGGAAATGACACGATGCCTTTAGAAATGAAGAGAACGTCAAAGCCATCCTAAGCACATTTCCACTGCAGTGAAACCGATATCCACTCAGGGGAAACACACACTTTTCCTCCAGCAAAGTCTACATGAGAATTAGCCGGGCTATACCACCAGCACTCTGGAGGCTGAGGCGGGAGGATCACAAGTTGAGCTCAGCCTGGGAAACTTAGTAACTTATTGAGACCGTGTCTCAAAATAAAAACTTTTAACAGAACTGAGAATACAGCCCACTAAAGACAGACAGAATAAGAGTACAGAGTAATGAACTCTTTGACCTTTACCCAAATACACAGATAAACCAAAGCTCCTATTCTGACCTGTTGTCTTTCACCGTTCCAGTTTCTGTCAGAGCCTCTCTGCGTCCTGTTCTGGGCTCTTCCCCATCCCTTTTGCCAGCTTGACTTGCGCCTAGACTCCAGCGTGTGACCTATGTGAATCCATCCCCTCTGGACCCGCAACTGAGGTAGACAGCATGGTCTTCTGACTGCTCTCCTGGGCCACATGTGAGCGCTGGCTACATCAGTCAGGTCCCTGCTGCCCCTTCATGGGATTTTCCCAATCAACTGTTCCTACATCTGTGAAAATGTCTGCTTCCTGCCACTGCATCGCGTGACCTCAACCTCTGCTCCATGGAAATGTCCAGGTCCTTTCAGCTTCCTCTGTTCCTCTCCAGGGATCAGTGCAAAGCCACTTCCGAATTCCTCTCCGCTTTTACCTATTCCTTCCCCCTCTCCTGCCCCTACAAGGAAAATAATTTTCACAAAGTTCACCTTCCCACGTACGCTACTTGTGATCCTTCCCTTTTACACCTTCTGAAAGCCTGTGGCCAGTTCCCTCTCAAGTCTTCAGCTATTCCCACTCCTCCAGCTAACAGGATGATTATTTTGTGCACCATGAAAAATGGAAGAGGTACATAAGAAAGTAAGAAGAGGAACTTTGGGGAGAGGGAAAAGGAAAGGTGGGGGTAAGAGGGTGGGGCGGGAAAGGGACGTGGTATGTAAAACAATAAAAAAAACTTAAAAAAACAGAAATAAAAGATGGTTTGCACAAACGTCACCACCATTCTTTAGTTGTGTTTTTGCAACTTTTTAAGCCTCAGTTTCTCCATCCATAAAATGAATGAAGCACTAATGGATGAAAGAACTAAGGGAAATACCTATTCACAGTACCTGGCAGGTACCCAGTACACACTAAATGCTACCTGTATCTTTTAATGAAGTCTCTCCTTAACTAGAAATTCATCTGAAACAAACCCTTCATGGTATACTTTCTTAAATCTCTGATGTCCGCTACACATGCACAGGCACCTAAACATGGTAATAACTATGTGACAGTTAGTGCTGCTTTGTATCATGAAAACTACACTTCTGTTAGGTCTCAGCCTACTGATTTTCATTACACTATTCAGTCATCAAGATGACGGACTATTTCTTTTTGTGCCAAACTCACACAATTCAAAAAAGTGTAAGTTGTCAAACCTACAGACAAACAATTACTAAAAATGCCTTCAGCAAATGTTCCTTCCCAATATAAAAACTCCTAATACTCCACTAAAGATCAGCTAATGTTCCTGAAATCTAAAAGAATCAGCAAGTCACATTAAAAGTTACTTAGTTATTATACAGAAATGTGTAGTTTTCAGAAAACAAGATAAAAACAACTTGCACAAAGATCATACCCCAAACAATGGAAGAAGCCTCACATACAGGATCTAGGCCCCAAGCGGCATTTTCCAAATATTAACACTGTCTTCTTAGTTATCTCTGCTGTTAACTCAAATTTGTGTACTAACTCCTAATGAAAATTCCTAGGCCCACACAACACAGAAAATAAATTCCTAAACAAATTTACATTGAGGCTACAGCAACTATATTGAAAAGAAAACCAAATAATAAAAAGGGGCAACCTTACCAATAATGGCATTGTTTCCTCCAAGTTCTAGCAAACATTTCCCTTAAAGGAAAAAAAAAAAAATCACAAATATAAATGAATTCCTATTGCACTACTGACAGCACAAAGTTATGTGGCCTTACATTAGGGTGTAAATCAATTGTTTCATTTACTTTCTGATTTTTTCAACGTTTCGTTGTATCAGTATCTAATTTCCTAGTTTTTTTTTAATAATTACACCAGGGTTACAGGAGAATGTATGACGTATGAGGCCAACTCACATTCCAGAAAAGTTGCACAGCAGCCTATGAACACCATTTTCCCTCCACTCCCTCCAAAGATTTCAGATTTGTATGCTTCAACTTTAGAGATATATACTTCCTACTGGTCTTTTGAACATCAGTTTTCTTAAATACACACTAAAATGACTTTTATTAGCCAGGAGTAGTACATGACTGTAATCCCAGCACCCTAGAAGGCTGAAGCAGGAAGATTACAAGTTTGAGATCAGCCTGAACAACTTACCAATATAGACAAAAACTGTCTCAAAATAAAAGATTAAAAGGGAGGGAGGGGGCATGGGATATTGTTCAATGCAGAAGCCCTCGGCTCAGGCCTCAGTACTGCAAATAAACGGAGAAAATGAAAATAGGGGTCGGTAGAACGGCACAGCACTTAAAGCGCTTGCCTTGCAAGTGCTAGGCCCTGAGTTGATGCCCCAGCACCACATAATGCTGGGCGTGGTGGTGCATGCCTATAATCCCCACACTCAGGAGGCTGAGGCAAGAGGATTGTCTCAAGTCCAAGACCAGCCTGGGCTACACCAGTGAGTTCAGGACCAGCCTGGGCTACAGAGCATCACCCTGTCTCAAAAAATGAGAAAGAAGAAAAGAAAAGAAAAAACAAAAATCAATTGGCCACAAAACACACCATAAAATGCTATGTTTATGTAACTCATTTAATCCTTTTCAATCGTTTCTTCATTAATATAAATGATGAGTACCAATGAGTATTCCATTCTACAGGCACTCTATTAGTCTTGTTTAAAATTGTGATTTTTTCTTTCTTTAACAAACAAGTCTGATGGAATTTTAAGACTATTTTGTATGAGCCTACTGTCCTCTACCAGAGAGAAAAATGAGGTCTTTTTCCCATTTAAGTTTTAGGCTTCCCTGATTTTGAACTGCTTACAACTGTACTCTTCAAATTCAAATAGCATGGCCACTGACTCCATGGAAAGCAACACGAACAAAAACAACAACAATCTACTCGAGTCATTTCCATTCCCTTACCCTGTCACTCCTGCTAGCCACTAGTGGACTTGTAAACATGTAGATTGCACATCCACACCTCTGAGAGAATTAAAGCCCTCATAAGCAAGCCAACACTTACCAAACCTCTCCTGCACCATAAGGGCCACCTGTTTGCCCACTTGGGTGCTCCCAGTGAAGGACAGCAGGTTCACCCGCTCGTCTTTGGCCATTGCTGTGCTGCAGCGGAACAGACATGGTCATCAACTGCAAAGACACCCAGCAATGGCAGCACTTAGTAGCACTACCAAAAAGCACTGACACAGGCCCTGGATAGGCCATTGGTTGATGCTCTGAAGAAGGGAAAGTCTTCATGAAAATAATACATTTGTCCCAAGTAGAAGCATACAGCTGAACAAGCTAACCAGCTCTATGAGCTCTCTGTCAACAGCCACCACCTAGAAAAAATAACTATTTAGGGAAGAAAGTCCTTTTAGTATTGAGTGAGCGAATGAACAATATGATCCAAATTATTTCCTTAATGAGCATTCCAGTTGTTTTCAGACTCATTACCTACTACATATTTCCTTTAAGACTCAAAAACTTAGGAAGGCTGTTGGAAAACATCTTAGAATATTCTTCAAAGTTGATTTATAAAGACCGTGCTGGAATTTCCACTTGCTTCTAAGGAATATAGATCAGGCACTATTGATTTAAACTTCTTTGCTCATAATTCAGTGCTTCAAAGGGGTCAATGTGCAGAGCAACACAGCATCAGCCTAATACAGGACTAGACGAGCTGCTTAAATTACCCACGCACAAGCACAGACATGAGCACTGAACCCAAGGTAGTTGTTGCTTAATGCATTTTTATGCTCACTACTGCGCTATCCAAAGGCCAACATGATGGACTGGATGCCCAGAAGACAAACAGAACAGGTCAAAGGATGCATCACTCATGTTTTAAGTAACATTTAGACAATACGTCACTTTATCATGAACTGCACGATGGAGCTGCATTCTCTAATGTATTTTCATCTGTATCAACAAGAGTAATGTGTTGTTCCTTTCTGAGATTATCCAGTAAGTGCATAGCACAGCAAAAGTGTCAAAGAAAGACTAACTATATACTCAGCCACAGCAGAATGGTGTATAAGACTTGACCCCTAGGAAACCTCACATCACCAATGTCTAAGTTAGTAAAAACAACCTCAGTTTTCACCACTGTTAGGAGCAACTGAATCCATTCCAGCTGACAGAGGCTGTGACACTATATGATGAAAAAAAAAAAAAAGCTAGACCCAGAAGGCCATGTACCACATGGTTCCATTTATACAAAACATTCCAAGTAGGCAAATCCAGAGACAGAAAGTCCACTAGTGGTTGGCGGGAGCGAGAGGTTACGGGAATGGAAATGACTCGAATAGGTATAGGTTTTTTTTTAGGTTTTTTTTTTTCTTCCGTAGTGATCAAACTGTTCTGAAATAAGATACTGGTGAAGTACTCTGGGAGGCTGAGGGAGGAAGAGGACAATTTGAGCCCAGCCTACATAAATTAGTGGCTTAGTAAGATATGTCTCAAAACCAAAAAGAAGAACTGACTGGAGATGTAGCTCAGTGTGAAGACCCAAGGCTCATTCAATCACTACTGGGGTGGGGGGTAGTGGGGGGTCAGTGATGCACTAAAACATAGCTCAGTGGTAGCAGACTTGCCTAGGACATATGAGGTCCTGGATGGAATTCCACACACACAAAAGGGGGATAAGCATACTCAATTACTCATTCTCCAAGAGATTCCACACTAAGAAGGAAGAGTCGAATTAAGTCTATAATAATAAGGAAGACTGTTCCAATCTCCTCAGCTGTCCTGGGGTTTGTTATTCTAATAACAACGATGCCTGTTAATAAGCGAAGGGTGCTCTCCATCTATTTACCTACCCGATATCTGCTCCACCACAAGTCAAGGAACAAATGGCACCAGGCAGCTTGTTGTCCTCTAGAACTTTGGCAATTATCCTAGAAAAGAAAGGCAATTACTAAGCAATAATTTAGTTTCATGAGACTATTTTTTTAAATGAGGAATAAATTCCAACCACCTGACTCCTTTTTCAAATTTCCCTCCCACCCTTCAATCTTCAGACCTGGATTTTCCCTCATGTTAGAGATGACGTTTTCCAACAACTATAGGCAATGCACCCCCCCCCCCAACCTCCCGCCCCTCCAAAGAATCTTCAGCTGCGTGTGGTAGTGCATGCCCATAGTCCTAGCACTTTGGGAGGCTGAGGCAAGAAGATCACAGGTTTGAGCCAAGTCTGGACAACTTAGCAAGACGGTCTGAAAATCCAAAAAAAAAAAAAAAAAAAGTCTGAGGAAGTGACACAGTGAAAAGGTGCTGGATTCAGTCCCCAGTACTGAGGAAATTTTTTTAAGAAGGAAAAAGCACATGGAACATAGAGGACATAAAGTGCTGCTAAGTGATTCAAATGGTCACTGTTTTTAAGTATTTTCTGCCAAACTATGAGGACACATCCAGTTCAAGTTGGTTAATTTAAATTGCATGCTGAGCATGGGCAAGATCCTGGCTTCACAGGCTTTCCCCGTCACCAGAAACCCATTAAAATGATAGCATAAAATAAAATTTTTTAAAAAGACACCTAGAAAAACAAAACAAACAAACAAAAAAGTAGGCACAAACCCCATTCGCAAAGGAGGCATCTACCCACAATACAAAACACAGCTTTGAGAAGAGGTGAGGATGAAACAGGAAGGAAGGAGGTCCCTGACTGAAACTTGGGCTGGAGGCCATGGGGACACAGAGGGGCTGGCTGGGCCTGGGGAGCCCTGACCTGGCTGCTGGCTTCACGTGAAGCAATCTTCCTATCAGTATCCTCTAGGCTAAAGCCTAGCAGACAAGCAAAGCTTGTTCTCTGCCAACTTAAACTGTTACAGCTAAAATGAGACTACAGCTAAATACCTCTAGCTTTGCTTTTGAGTTGTTATAAAATAATAGCTCAGGTAATTCTGGTTTTTCTGAAACAGGATTCCTCCTTTGATTTCCAGTTTCCAGAGGACTAAAAAAGCAAAGCGCCTTTTTCATCGATCATACCATGTTGCCGGTTACTTTCCAATTTTTTAAAATATTCAAAAATAAGTGAGATGTTTGGAGTCAGGGGGGATGATAGAGGGGTGGATGAAAGAGGAGGCAGGGAAGGGAATGTGAAGTTGTTGTGAAATATATATGCGCAACACCCTCAAGTTAATGTAACCAATGTGCATCACACATACCTACTAATAAAAAGTGGAGGAAAATAAATATTTAAAAAATTTTAAAACTTCCAAATCCCATATCCACTTCCACAGAAAAGATACCATCCTCATACCTAATTATATGCCCTACCTACCCCCCAAAATGACCTTTACAGAGATCATTTTTCCTTCCAGTCCAAGATCCAATTAAGGGTCATGTACCACTGGCGTCACAAGAGAGAGCAGTTCTCAGATTGCACAATTCTTTCCAGGAACTTCAGGTGTAACCATTATCTGTACTCATAGACCATACTTCCTTTAAAGACAAGGGTCTTGCTTTATGCCTAAGGGCACCGGCTAACAAAACCCTTTCCTCTATCATGGGAATGTAACCTGAGTCAAATTCTGGCTCTGCTCCCCAAGTTACCTAGCAAGAATGAGAGCATTTACAATGTTACTCAGGCAACTCACTTTGCAGTAAAATAACCGGAATGGTCACTAGCATCTGGACCAGGACAATGATCTGTGAACTAACTATAAATGGGAAGTCCATGCTTTTTGGCCTTCCCTGAGTGCCATGACACTTGTAGCTGTGTGTCCCTTTGTGGCACTGAAAGCAGAGCTTACAGAATTACTACAAGAGATTTTTAGTTGTCGTGGGGCATCTGGCTCTCAAAGACATGGTAACCTGTTCAATATACAGCTCATCTCCTTCACTATCTAACTGTTATGAAAGCACTGATTGATTGAAGAAAAACTATCTGATCCTATCCTGACAAACTGGATTCCTATCCTATATTCTTCTGAATAGACAGAGGTACCAAATATGCCCTGAATAATTGTATTTACTGCCTTGCATTAGAGAAATCAAGTTATTTTTAATTCTCATCAAGGACTGTGTGAGATCTTCTGAAACTGTGAGCTAAAATAAATCTTTCCTCCCTTAAATTGTGGGTGTCGGGTAATCTGTCTCAGCAACAAGAACATAACTAAAGTATTAACAGTCTATCAAGCAAAAGCAATAAAAGTGTTAGTAGTGTTGTTGAATAGTTACCAAATATAATTATTAAACTGCTCAGATATTTCTTCTCCATTTGAAATATTTTGTTTTCTAAGTGAAAAAAAAAAATGTCTGGAAGAGCTCAAGCTCAATACTCATGTCAGTACCTTGGCATGTTCCCAAAGAGATAAATTCAGCGATGTGGCTATGAAAGAACTGAGTAAACTTCAACAGGACATGATAATGTTATTCCTACCAAAGGAGAAAGAGATTACCAAATTCCATGTCTAAACAAACGACACTTTTATATCTGATTAACCTCAGGGCCCATTAATCATCCTTTCAAGACTATGCCATTCTCATGAAAAAGAAAACCACACATACTTACTTTGTGACAGCTACACTAATGAGGGAAGTTGTTGGAGCTCCTTTCCTAAAGATGGTTACAAAAAAAAAAAGAAAAAAGAAAAAGAAATTTAATTTGAGAAACACCATAGGTACTTTTACTAGCAAAAAAAAAAAAAAAAAAAGAAAAGAAAAAGTCTTTTTTGGGAAAAGGCTCTGTTCACTTGGACAAAAAATAAATCTAGTAGGAAATAGAAATGCTTTAGGTGATGCCTCTGGGACCTAAGGACATACAAAAATCTTCATGAACACAAAAAATGGTATCAAGTGGTTTCGAACTTGCTGGCTGTACTACCAGAGGGATGGTTAGATTAACCTCTGCAAGAATAGCAATGGAATGTAGTGAAAATCAACTACGTATACAGTAATTTGGATTAGAAGGTTGAGAGCGTGGATCGATATGGTGACAATCACTAACCCTTTCAAGTATGCTTTGTTTTAGTTTATGTACGTAACAGACTCACACAGAAGATTAATGCATCTGAAACTGGAGCAGTTTCTCAGAGCATTTACTCTATGAAGCCTGACACTAACTCTGGGTAGTAGCATCAGAATTGAATTTCAGTATAGTAAATAGAAAAGGAAACGCGGCTGGAAGACGAGGACAATGCTGTATCAATAAAAAAAAATGTCATTTTCATCAATGGCAAAATATACAAAAATTATAAATCACCATTTCAGAACTAGCACATGAGGCAATGTCAACTGAAAAAGCAAGTACAGAAAACATTTCAATATACTTAAAAACACTTTCAGTAGCTCATAGAAATGTCTACCTTATCACCTTCTTACTCCAGGATAAGACAATGAGCAGATCTTACCAAAGGCAGACATTCCCACAGACCAACGCGATGGCATTGTTCCAGCCATACACCGCTGCAGGAAAATTGAATGCGGTGATGACTCCAACCAGGCCTACAGGGTTCCACTGCTCAATGAGTAGGTGGCCAGGCCCTGAGGGTAGGGAAGGTAGGAGATATGCTCAAGCCTGTTCATTTAATGCACATAAAGTTACTAGACATTGGAAAGCCTGGGTTTTCATTTCCACTTCTGCAGTCTGAAATCTCTTTTTCAGAACAAAAGTACACAGACTGGACCAGAAGGGACTCCAGATACCTTGCAGCAATTCACTTTATGTTGCCATGGGAGATGGGGACATCCTTCAACATACAATGGAAGTTTTTGTTACTACACTACCTCATAAACCACAATGATATTCTTTATGCCTCTAATTCTCAGAGGAACAGTGTAAATCAGGGCAGTTACAGTCCCTTCTGAGAGACAAGGACACTTCAGAAAAGCAGTGGAAATAGATGTGTCCACTATCAGTCCAATGTTCCTTGCTTTTCTTTTGAATGAAGACGAATTGTCCTGGGGCCACATATAAAACATACAACATAATTAATATACATATAGAAGTAATAACACTTGTTTTTCAAAGTTTTTCATTAAAATATTTTTTAAAAATCAAAGGCAAATTAAATCTTGCAGATGGCAGGTTGGACACACTTGCTAAGAGACATGTAGCAAAGGGCAGAACACCGCCAGGACACAGGATTTACGACACTTAGGTCTATGTTCTTTGTTGCCTAATGAAGCCCTGGACCAATCTCTCTAAATTGAAGACACAGTGGTTTGTTTACAATTTCATGTTGAATGACTGTGAATTTTGAAAGCTTTACATCCACTATAGAAAAATTAAGATCACAAATAGAACCATATGTGATGTAATCCTAACTCTTAGGAGGCCAAGGCAGAAGGACCTCGAGTTCAAGGCCAGCCTGGGCTACATAACAAGTTCAAGGCTGGCCTGGAATACATAGTGAGACCCCGTCTCAAATAACAGTAACAATAAATAATTTATAGTTCCAACACAAACTTCAAAGTCAACCGCAGTCCCACACAGGCTTGTTTTAATCAAAGACAGCTTCAACAATGAAGAAGCAGAGTAAAGGAGAGTGATGGCTCACAGACCCCAGTGAAACCCACAGACCAAGTGGAAGGACAGCACCCAGCCAGCAACCTCTGGCCACCTGCACTACCGTGAGGACTGGCAAACCTACCAGATGCCACAGATCATTCCCAGGCCCCTCTGGAGGCTAAGCATCCTAACTCCTTCCAACTTCCTTCTTTCCTGCTCTCCCTCTTCACCCTGCTAAGGTCACTCCTTTGGTTAAAACCGAGGTCCAGACAGATGCTGCAGTTACTCAGCATAAAGTCCAAATCCATCAGGACAAGGAAATTCCCTTCCCAAGGTTCCCTCACTGCCCCACCAGTCCCCCTTTCCCTCACAGTACACACATCAGCTAAGCTAAAGCAATGTAGCTCCCTAAAACAGCCATGCTACCACCCTCTGAAACTTTTATACAGGCTTCTTCCTGTTATGTGGCAATCTCAGCCCCAGCACTCCAACCGCCTCGCTTCCCTGTGTCCTATCACCTTTACCTAAGGGCACAGACACGAAGGGGTTAAGGATGTTCCCTCAGATGCTCACCATCTGATCCCCAGACCCACCAAAAGACCCACCCACCATACTCTATTACAACTGTATGCTACTCCAAAACTTAAGCGACTGAAACAGCTTATAAATCCTGAGGCTGGAGCCTACTCCTCACTGGCCAAGCATTGCTTATTAAACCATCAGGCATCTATTTAGTAAATAAAGCTAGTTACACCAAAAGCCTCTACATAAATAAATCTTTTCTCAAAATGTGTAAGTCAAAAAGGCTCTTATCGGGATGTGATATATATGTGCACCAACCCCTCAAGTGTAATGTGACCAAACTTTATCTCAAATACATACTAATAAAATCAGTAACATTTGGGGAAATTTTTAGAGGATTGTTATTAGTGAGGCAATCACCACAGAAAGTAAAAAATCAAAGAAGTAATTTCTCCAAATGGGCTGTGTACTAAGTTTTCTTTTAACTATAAATAACTTTTTAAAGTGTTCAATGACATAAAGTTCAAATTGGATAATGGAAACTGCTTTTATATGCCTAATTAAGAATATTACATTTAGGGGTTGGAGGACCAGCACAGAGCAAACAAGCACAAGGCCACACAATACAAGCTGGGCATGGTGGTGCCTGCCTGTAATCTCAGCCCACTAAGCATGGCTGTAATATCTTTACTACAAAAGAGACAGACATATAAAGATAAAGGGCTGGGGTGCAGCTAAGTTGTAGAAAAATTGCACAGCATTCAAGATGCCCTGGATTCTAACCCTAGAAGTGGGAGCAAAAGAAAAAACAAGAGAAAAAGGAAAGAAAAGATAAAAGAAGAGTTCTTTACAGGACTAAATACAAAATAATTTCCAAGACATATTAAGCAGGAAGAAAGTATAGAACAAATTGTATAATTTGTTTGTTCTCCCAAAAGGACACACATTATTTGCCTGTATGTGAACAAAAATTCTAAAAAGACATGTAAGAAATAGGAAACATTCACACTTCCATAAGGTACTGTGAAGTAAGTAGCAGAGGAAAGAGGGAAACTTCTCATCCTTTATCCTTCTTATCTTTTCTACTTTTCTATTATGCGTGTCATATCTTTGAAAAGTTAAATTAAAAAATAAGTAAATATGACCTTCCCATAAAAGTGTGGGGTCAGTCTTCCAGGTATCTTCCCAAGAGATTTAAAGTCATCATACAACAGTGACACATGCGTACCCATGTTTACAGCAGCACCGTTAATAATAGCCAAATCTTAAAAGAACCCAATATGCCTGACTACGGATGACTAGATAATGAAGATGTGGTATATATACACAATGGACTACTACACGCCACAAGGATGACAAATTTGACTCATTTGTAGGAAAATGGATGCACCTTGAGATCATTATGCTCAGCAAAATGAATCAGACCCAAAAGTTAAAAACTATTTCTCATATTAGAGAAACCAAACCATAAAAAAAAAATGTAAGAGATATTGAAGAAAGTAAGAAAACTGACTTTGTAAAGAGAGAAAGGGGAAGTGGGGGTGGGTGAAAGGATGGGAAGGGGAAAGAGATACAATGAATAAAAAAATTAATAAAAAAATAAAATTTTAAAATCCAGACCAAGAAACAAGTGTGGGGTTAGGAGAAATCTTCATAAGCATTATTTTCAGTACATACTAATCATCTACCAAAATTAACTTGGTATTTTCCTCATGATTTGGCCCTTAAATAATTTCTAACAAATTTTATTAAGACCACATTGACTATCTGCTGTGGTTTGGATCTGAAGTGTCCCCCAAAAGCCTCATGCTCCTTATGGACACTGTATACCACTGGGAGGGAGAGGCTGGCTGGAAGGAGCATGTGCTGCTTCTGCCCTTCCTCCCAGACTTCTCTGTTCTGCCATTCTGTGAGAATCTCTGTCTCTGGAGCTCTGGCTCTGGCCCCAGACTTGGCTCCAGCGCTGCCATGTGATTCCACCATTTTCCAGCTGCCCACCAGTGACTTTCTGTAACTATGAGCTAAAATAAATCTTTCCTGCCTAAGTTGTGGATGTTGGGACACTATCTCTATTTATAAACCTTTGTCACATTTGGCTTTTTTACTTAGATTCTTAAAACTGGCTTTAAATTTAAGGCTTTTTGAGTGTATTTGTAAACTGTTTTCTAGTTGGGTTAAATGAATGCCTAATCCACAGGCTGGCAACTTTGGATTTAATGTTTAAAACAAGCGAAGTGTTCTTGATCTAATGTTGTCACCCATTTTAACTTGTATTTCTTAGAATGAAGATATTTTCACTTATTTACATACAACTTGCAATTCCTCATTTTAGCAATTCATACGCCAAGTATTTTATGGAGCTTTGTTTTTTTAATTACAGCACAAAAGTCTTGGCCTGATTAGCTTTATGTCTTACTTTCAGAAGGCAAGACAGGTCCCCCGATCATCCGTGACAAGCCAACAGCATAATCACAAATGTCTACGTACTCTTGAATTTCTCCCACACTTTCCACTAGAATTTTCCCCATCTCCAAAGACACCTGAAAATAAAAAGACAAGCAGAGTTTTCCCAACAGAATTCATGTTATGCATTATTTAAATCGAGGAGACAAAAGTAAAACATTGTGTTTATTTTGTGAAGGTAATAAACTAAGAAAAGTCTGTTTATTTTTTTGAGAATTTTAAAATGAGAGAATTTGCTGGGCATGAGAGTGAAAGCCTATAATCCTAGCTACTAAGGAGACTGATACAATTGGATGGCAAGTTTAAGGACAGCCCGGGCCACTAAGCAAGACCTGGCTCAAAATGAAATAAAGTAGCTGGGATGTAGCTTAGTACCTTCTAGGTTCAATCCCCCGGGAGGGGAGGAAGGTGGGGGCTCTTATTAATTGTTCTTCTAAAGAAAAAAACTGAAATTATAAATCACTTTTTAAATCACAATCACATACACAGAGAAATGTATAATGGCCTTATCCTATAGAAATATTTTACCAGCTTTCCCAGGACATGGATCTTCTCCCGTAAGGCATTACCAATCTGCCTTACTATTTCTCCTCGCTTCGGGGCAGGAATCTAAAAAAACAAAACAAAAAAGGGAAAATAGTGTCTGATTCAAAGTATAAATTCATCTTCTCAATAGTTGAAGATGTGCACTATGTGTGAACAAAATATAATCACATGAAAGAAGACTTTTTGATCGCATCAAGAGTGCCACATGGCCAACAACGGGGGCTAATATTAGAAGGGCGGCCATCACAGGAATGGTATCTACTGGGAGACAGAAGCGGGAAAGGCAACAGGTAATTACATACTGCCTTCTGGTCTACAAAGACAAAGGAACCCAACGGGATACCAAAACAGAGAGAAAGACAAAATTGGAGGGTATATGGGCATGTCATTTTACCTAAAAGATCAGCAGGAAAAATCTTCAGTTGAGAAAAAAACTGAAATCTGAAGAACAGAAAAAGTTAACCACAGGAACAGTCCTCACGAGGAAGAGGAAAAACACAGAAGGTGGGTTATAAGAAGCAAGAGGGGAAGAGGGCCAGCCCATCTGGAGCTGGAGATTTCTAATAAGTCAAAAATATACTGTAGGCATAATGGGAAATCTTTCGTGACTTTTAAGATGCAGGATAAGGTAATTTGCTCTCTTTCAACATTTACTGTCTCCAGCAGAAGTAGAGAGATCAAGGAACAACAGAGAATAATAGTAACCCAGACAAAAAGGTGCAATGACTTAACCTTAACATCGCAATGGTAACGTGAGAGACACACAATGAGATGTGGATCTACGCTGGAAGTAGAATGGACAGAACACCCCACAGAAGTGATGACAGAAACTGGGCAGGTGGATGGAGAGGAGGACTCCTGGATCTCTGGTTTGAGAAACCAGCAGCTAGGAGGGTGACTACCTGATAAAGATGGCCGGGGCAAAGTGGCATGGTTTTGAGAGATGAAGACCATAGGCTGGGCCCTATGAGATTCACAAAGGGAGTCACACTTCCCCCAATTGTGACTATCACCTTTTCTTCCTTCTAGCTCCTTCTCTGCTTCCCAAGGAAGCTAGAAGCCTTCCCCTCCCCTCCACAGAACCCTTCTGCAGGCCAGAGACAACCACTCCCCATCTCTCCTCACCCTACCACCCATGCTCCACCTCACAGCGCCTGACTGACTTCAAGGATCTTTTTTTCCCCTTCTCTTCTGACCGTGTATCACTAGGTCTTAAAGTAGCTTTTCTGGAGGGAAACTTGGCAATCGACTAACATTTAAAACATCTCCCCTTCGACTATATAACTGAGCTTACATAAAAGTATAGGTACAATGTGTACCTACCATGTATATTGTTTTCTACTAGAGAAAGCAGAAGCCACATAAATGTGTAAGAGCATTTGATGGGTTGAACATAATTCTAGTGACACTTTGTATTGAGGAAGATGGGGATAAAGGGACTAAATGTGACTACCTACAGAATCTTAATTTTTAAATAAGAAATATGCATTATTTTTTATGATCAGGAAGCAAATAAAAGCAATTTCAAAACAATAAATGCTACTCCCTGGACACTGTTCTCTAACCAGGTAGGATGAACTTTACTCAGCACAGTGCTAACTTACAAAGGTGACATTTTTCTGCTGAAGCATATTTTTTATTGTATATAATAGTACCCTAAGCCTAACTTATATCCAAAAATTACAGTCCAGGAAAGATGTATGCACAAAGATCATCTTGGCTGACAGTTCTACTTCCAACCCTGGTCTCACTGGGAGCCTGTCTCCATCACACCGACTCCACCCCAAACCTCTTGCAATCCTGACTCCGAGGAAACACAGGCTCAGCAGTCCCAAACCCAGAAGCACGTGATTGTACAAAGTTCCAAGACTTGCCACGTGTCGTGCTCTCAGGTAAGCACTTTAAATGATTAGGTCCCCCAACACTCACGATGACCCCGCAAGATGGGCAGCCTCTGCTTTTTATGACAAAGCGCTACGAAGAGGGAAGGAAGAGGGAACTGAAAACCCCAGCTCCCCCTGCACTTTCACTCTTCCATCCTCAGGAACCGGTTCCTAACTAGTGTGGCCCAGTCTAACACCCACCATAGTTATCACACATGTTCATTTAATGCTGATGGGAGACTCAGAGCACCTTGCCCTGAGAAAAAAAGGGATGCTATGGCTGACCACTCTTGTGTGGGGCTTGTCAACATGACCTTCAGGTAAACATACTCCATCCTAGGTAAATGGGACAGAGGGAGAATGAGCCAGCAGGTATTCTGGCATAGATCATCCATTCTCCTTCCACTTATAGCTTCAGAACAGAGTCTGCACAGCTTGAGTGTATACTTATCAGAACAGAGTTCTAATCTTTCTGAAATTACTTACCGACAACCCCCTTCTGGTTAGCAGAAGCTTTTACCCCTCTGCCCATGGTTCCAAAATAAGGTATCCATGTTGTAAAAATAAATAAATAACAAAAAAATGGCTCATAAGCTGAAGGTCAATGACAGAAAAGGCAGTTTCCCCAGGAATACGGCAACAGAGGCCCATCTCAGGCCCAGGAGCTCATGTTTCTGTAAGAGACACAGACCTGCAGCTAGATGGTCACCTCATTACAACTACAGTAGGTGATTTCTGTGCTGCAGACCACCAAGGCGCCTACTTACATCCGCCCAGACTTTCCAAGCTTCTCTTGCTTTCTTTACAGTTTCTTCATAGTCCGCCACACTGGCCTATATTAAAAAATAAGAGAAGCAAACAATGACTTCTTCTAGAACATACACTTTTTTTTTTTGGGGGGGGGGGGTAAGAACTGGAAAAAAATCTCTGGGTGTCCATAAAATTTATATGTCCAGAGTCTTCTAACAACTTTCTAGGGCAGATGTATTGATACATGCCTGTAATCTGTAATCCTAGCCCTCAGGAGGCTGAGGTAGGAGGATGGCCAGGAGCTTCAGCCTGGGTTATAAAGTAAGTTCAGGACCAGCCTGGGCTATACAATATGATCAGCCAGGACTATAGAGCCAGATGTTGTCCAAAAAAATCCCAAACAAACAAACAAACAAACAAACTGGCAAGACAGAAGAAAACCTTGTTTTTTAAAGCAAGTTTGTTAGCCTCACCCAGGAAAACACCAACCCTCCTATGTTGGTGATGCCGAAGCTCAGGATCCATCCAGCCCAGATTCAAGGAATCAGGAAGCCGACTCGAATACAACCTCATATGACTCAGAGGTGCTGCCTTACGCAGATTCCCCTCCCTGTCCTCTACATGCTTCACACTTCCGAGGGCACACCACTGCCACTCAAAGAGTAGAGACAGTCTAAGTCTCTCCCAGACATGCTTAAATGTCAGCTCGAAAAGGGACCATTATTCCTTGCATTGTACTTTGCTATTGCTCTTGGTCTGCCAAATAGGTTTCAGTCTCTAAAGAAAGTTTACACAAAGCACGGACTGGTGGCACAGGCCTATAATCCCAGCACTGCGAGAGGCTGAGGCAGGAGGACAAGTTCAAGTCCAACTTAGGCAATTTAGCGAGACCCCTCATCTCAATAAAAACACGAAGCTGGACCTGGGGGGCGCAAGCCTGTAATCCCTGCACTCTGGGAGGCTGGGACAGGAGGATCGCAAGTTTGAGACCAGTTGCAGCAGTTTAGTGACTTTAAAGACACTGCTTCAAACTACAAAAACAAAATGGGCTGGGGTTGTAGCTCGGTGTGAAGGTCGTGGGCTTGATCCCCAGGACATCCCTTTCAAAAAAAAAAAAAAAAGGTTGGATTTTTTGTTTTGCTTTGTTTTGTTTTGTGGTGCTGGGGATTGAACACAGGGTCTTACAACATGCTAGGCAAGAGCTCTACCACTAAGCTAGGCCCCAGCCCCACACCCCCACCAAAAACAAAAAAAAGGAAAAAAAAAAAGGGCTAGAAGTCTAGGAGTTCATCCCAGTACGAATGCCCCTGGTTCCATCCTCAGCATCACAAAGGGGGGGTGGGGGGGGAAGAGGGGCCACAAACTGAATAGTTTGAATTTTAAATACTTACCTGTCGAACTCTTGCAATTGGTTCATTGTTAGCAGGACAATAGGTCGTAATAACCTTAAAACAAAAATATAACCATCATTTAAGGCAATTGCAATCCCCCCCAAATTGAGAGAACAGATGAAATAGGAAGAAGAAAATTCAATTTTCATTTCTCATCTGACTATCAGGACCCCACCCTTGTCTTCTAAGCATTAAGTATAGAGAGGAAAGCCTTAATGTAAGTTCTTGCAGACTTTAACAGAAGAGACCTTTGGCAGATGAGTGTTACTCACGCCTTCTCTCCCTTTACTCACTCCTTTTCTCCCTTTCCGTGCCCACCCTGTGGTCAAAGGAGGAAACTGCTGAGCCTAGCCAAGTCTAGGAAGGGCCTAAGTCCATGAGAGCTGGAGGGGTCTTGGGTCAAACACACAAAGACGAGGCGCCGCTGAAAATCTTTCTGCAAAGGGTATTTTATCGAATAGCCTAATAGATGCCCCAAGAAAAATGACATTCCAGATTACGTGAAAGTTTGGGGAGCAATTAAAATGACCTGCTTTTCCAAGAACATTCGTAACTGCGTTGAGTTTACAGAGCGTTTGTCTGTAAATGCTTCCCTTTGTATGCTGCTCTCTTTAAAAGCTGAGCGATAAGACCCTTACCTTTCCATTACATCTTATAAAATATCTTACTGGAAGATAGACTTCGTAAGAAGGAAAGGGGAAAGAGGATGGCACAAGGGTGGAAAGGGGAAAGGGATGCGATATGCAAAAAAATAAAAAAAAATAAAAATCACAAAGCATCTTCCTGAGCATTAACTGGGTGCCAGGGTTGGTCTTAACTCTAGGCCATAGAGAAATATTTGGCAATCTCACGAAGTTCACAGGACACACTAGCAAGTACGAGCTCGCAACTTCGAAAGGATCGCAGAACAGACAACATAAAACCACACAGTGGGACGTTGACCTGAGGGTTTACATCTCTTTAGACGAACTACAGGCTCAAAATGAAGACAAATCGCACAGATCGCAAACAAGACTCTGCCGTAAGGTTGTAAGCAAGCTCAAAAATGACATCAGTTCTTCACGGCACTGAAGGACCTACCCTAAAATCTAGTATTTTGCTGTCTATGGCGCCCTGCACGAGGAAATCCACCCCGGCAGGGAGTCAGAAACCGGATCAGGAGCCCCAGACCGCCGGGCCGAGATTTCCCGGGCACGCATACCTCGCCCCGGCCGCCCCAGCTTCCGTTGTACACGCCCTCGTTCTCGTCCCGGAGGCCCAGCTCCTTCAGCCAAGCGTACTGCGGCTCGCGGATCAGCAGAGAGGACATGAAGGCGGCGGGCCTGCCCCACGGGCCTGGGAGTTTGCTGGCTCTCGCGGCGTGCGCACACAGCGCGCGGGGAAAGAGCCACATGCCGAGCCTGGGACGCCAGCCGCGCTTGCGGCCGGGCGGCGGCTGAAATAAGAGGCCCCCGCCCCCCGGCCGCGAGAGCCCATTGGGCGGCCGGCCCGGGCACGCCCCCTCCCAGCGCGCGGGCCCCCGCCCCCCGGCCGCGAGAGCCCATTGGGCGGCCGGCCCGGGCACGCGCCCTCCCGGCGCGCGGGCCGCCGGGACGCTGGACCTTCGCCCGCCCGAGCGATGGGGTGGCGGGAGGAAGCGAGGCGGCCGCAGTCCCCGCCGGGCTAGAGATTCTTTCCTGTGAAGCACTGGCTGTAAAGTGCAGCCGGCCGGAGCGGGCTTCCCAAACTGCAGTGTGCGTACAGCGACCATGGCGGATGCCCCGCGACCCGAGACTCGGCCTTTCTGACCAGGAGACAAGCGATGGGAGTGCCCAAGGGCTTTGGTAGATCACAAATGAAGTTTGCTAATAAATGCAACATACTATATCATTGCTTTTCCCTCTAAATATGCGAAGATAATGTTTATCAACTTCCTCTCTTCTTTAATCTCCCTATAAATATCCTCTTCGCTCATCCCGTACTATACCCGTATGTCATTCAGCAATAATGGCTTCCTCTACTTAAGGGAAATACTAACATCTTGATGGCATTATTTAATGTGATCAAAAAATACAAATGCTTCCTCAAATGAGCTAGTAAGTACCGCAGTGATTCCTGACCTACTCCTTCCTTCCTTCCTTTCTTCCTTTTTTCTTGCTTGTACTGGATTTGAACACAGGCTCTACCACCTGTTCAGAAAGCCCTCTACCACCAGAGCTATCATGTACGCCCACTCCCATTCGTCTGTTTGTGACTGGGTCTTGCTAAATTGCCTGCATAACTGGAATGTATGGTCCTCCTGCATTAGCTTTCTGACTAGGTGGGATTTCAGGTATGTACTGTCACACCTGGCTCCAAGTTCTCTTTCAAAGTATGTCTCCCTATTTGGCTGTTCTTTCCGCCCTGCAGCAATGCACCTCGTGTGTCTATGCAAAGCCTGTATGTTCTTCTTCCTCCTACTGTGTCTTTTCTGTCTTTTCCCTTGCTGTTCTCTCCATTTGTACAACCCAATCTTCCATTTCTTCATTCAAGTTTGAATTTTGTTGATCCTCCCTTATAGCACATGAGATTTTAACATATACTAAGTATGCATCAAGCACCTACTAGAAAGTACAGTAAGTACTACAGATATGTGAAAGATGCCTCCTTTTGTAAATCTTATATTTTCCTTGGTAAGGCAAGGACCATCTCTGACTCATCCAGGCTTTGTTCACAAACACATAAACAGATAAATTTAACAGCACACCTTCAAGTGATACCAAGGATGGAGACACTGCCTAGCATTGACCTTCTCTATCAACTGCTGGGTATTGTCTTTTTCTGTCTCCTCCTAGTAGTGAGGTGTTAATTTTCCTTCCGTGGGATCCGCAGCTGAGTTGTCCAGGCTGAAGCAATCAGTCTTCCAGACTCGGCCTACTAGAGTGCTGAGATTATTAGTATACATCACTACATCTGACTAATTTTCCTAATTTTAGTTCTCAGACATTTTAACTGATGCCTCGCCACTTTCTATACTTGGCAAGAGTCTTTGGCTGTGCAGAGTGGAGCATCCCAGGAATCCTAGGTACTCAAGAGGCTGAGACAGAAGGATGATAAAGTTGAGACCAGTCTGGCCAACTTTGTGAGAACTTTTCTCAAAGTAAACAAGTAAGTGGGGGCTCGGGGGTATAGTTCAGTGATTAAAGCACTAGCCTAGGAAGCCTGAGGCCCTGGGTTCAGTCTTTCGGCACCACATATTAGCTGGGCATGTGGCACATGCCTGTAATTCCAAAACTCAGGCTGAGGCAGAGAGATTCCTGTGAGTTCTAGGCCAGCCTGGGTTACACAGTGAGTTCAGGATTAGCCTGGAATACAGAGTGAGACCCTGCCTCAAAAATAATAGTAATAATAATAATAACCAAATAAATAAATAAGACTGGGAGTATAGCTCAGTTGTAGAGTGTCCCTGGGTTTAGTCTCCAGTATGTGAAAGAAAGGGTCTTTTTATGTGTAGAAAACATTAGCTTCCTTCTCATTAAGTTAATAAGAGGGGCTCATGGGCATCTTTCTGAACCAGTTGTGGTGGGGTGAGGGGCATAGCTCAGTGGTTAAAGTATCTAGCAAGCTCAATGGTCTGGGTTCAATTCCCTAGCACTATATAAACTGGGCGTGTTGTTACATGCCTGTAATCTCAGCACTCTGGAGGCTGAGACAAGAGGAGTGCCATGAGTTCAAGTCCAGCCTGGGCTACATAGTGTGTTCAGCCCCAGCATAGAACTGCAGAATGAGACCACGTCTCAAAAAACCTAAACCAGTTCTGGGATGATAGGCTCTAAAAACTACTTTGAAAGTAGAACTATATCTCTCTTCCAGCTCCGTTTTTCTAAACCCAACAGAAATTGAAGAAAAATCATAAACATTGAATTTTTTTCTTCTTATTTGATGCTAGGGATTGAAAGTAGGGCCTTATAAGTGCTAAGACAAATACTCAGTCCCAGAGAAAAATAAACTGTAGTGGTAAAGCAGGAAGGAATAGGATTAATTGAATCCTGTATAAAAGTAACTTAGAAACTACAAAGCGTTATCGAAATGTAAATGTACTGACTGAACTTAGTGCATTTTGAGCCAGTTCTGCATGAGGCTGAGACAGGATGATCACAAGTTTGAGCCAAATCACACCACAATCGTGTGTTAAGATTTGGATCTGGGACATCCCCCAAAAGCCTCATGTATTTGAGTGTTATGGATTATCTGTGGAATACACATACTGTGAGAGAGGCGGGGCCTGGTGAGAGTGTGGTGGATAGCTAAGGATATGGCTTGGAAGGGTACACTCTTGCCTCAACTTCTCCCTGAGTACTCATTCTGCCTCTTGCGATTTCTGTGAGTTCCCATTCCATACACCCTTTCAGCCATTGCCGTCCACCCATGAACAGACTGAAACCTTAAACTTTGAGGTAAAATAAATCTTTCCTCCCGTAAGTTGTGTATCTCAGGTATTGTGTCCTAGCAATGAAAAAGTAACTAACATAGAAAGGAATTGATACCAGAGAAATTTGGTCAATGCCTCAAGTTTACTTGACAATGTGGTTAGAAGCCTTTGGAACTGGTTTGTGAAAGGAGTTGAGAAAAGTTTGTAGGCATTGACTAGAGAAGATTTAGAATGTTGTGAGCTGAGCTGGATGGGAGATTCTGGTCAAAATTCAGAAGACCAGAATGTCAATAGAAGAACAGTCCAGAAGGGCCAGACTCAACAGATTTCAGATGCAAAAGAGGACTCTGTTGGCACCTGGTGTCGCTGACATGCATGCTAGGCTCTAGCAATGAGAATGTCAGCATTTTGCCTTGTCCTGAGACTTTGCCTGAAACTGAGATTAAAGTCATTTAATCTGGTGGAGAAAAATGTCAAAGCAGCCCAATGTTCATCCTGTCACATGGACCTTGCAGCTTTTAGTCAGCTCTACACTGAAAAGCAGGAAAAAAATAGCTGAGCAAAAACTTGTAAAAAGTTTGAAGTTTTTCCAGAAAGAAAGTGCTTGCAAGGTTGCGGCAAAAGACAGCACAGCTGTCAAAGACATATACATTAAACAGAAGCTGAGTATTTGGCATCAAACCTTGAGCACATCTCAGGAAATCGGCAAGACCTCACCCTTTACCATTCAAAGGTGCAAAGACAAAGAACTTTGCTTTGAAAAGACATCCTTAGGGCAACCAATGAAATTGAATCCCCAAGGTGTTTAGCCATCTAAGAATTCAGAGGCCTCTGTGGATAGGGTCCAAGGGCTAGACTATGGCTCAAGACAGAGACTGACCTTGATGTTACCCATGTGGTGCTAGTTTCACAGGCATGCAGAATGCAAAAGTTGTGACGTCAGGAAAGAGTCCACCCACATTTTAGAAGAAGGCTTTAAAGGCCAGGCAGTGTGCCCTCCAAGGGCAGTGCTTTAAGCTATGAAAGTGAAGCCAAAGGTGCAATAAAGAGTCTATAAATTTGATGACACCAGGAAGATGGATCATTTACTGCAGAAGACCACAGACAATGAGCAGAGTCACCCCAAGAACAAGGCCATCACCATTGCAGCCAGAGGAAATGCCATAGGAATGGGGCCACCTAAAGCCTCTGAAGCTCACAGCTTGCCATAGCTTGCCCTGAGCGCTGGACATAGAGATACAGGATTTAGCAGGGCTACAGAATTCAGAGGAATTTAGTGTTTGCCCTGCTGGATTTCAGGCTTGCTTTGCTCTGATTGCTTCCTAGCCCTTGTTCCTCCCTTTGGCATGGGAATGTTTACCTTGTGACACTGCTGGATTTTCACTGGGGCTGACAGTTGAGAGTTTGCCTTGAGTCTCAGAGGAATCTCCGAGGAGTTCTAGCAGTGCTATAACTGTTAAGACTTTGACAATCTTAGAGATGAACAAAATGCTTTTCTCATAAGGAAGTGGACATAAATCTTTTGGGGGCCAGGGAAAGAATGTTATGTTTGGTAGCTTGACTGTCCCCCAAAGCCTATGTGTTTGGATGACGTGGATTGTCTGTAGAGTTCACATGGAGCCTGTAAAGGATTACTGAGGGTGAGGGAGATCATGGAGAAAATGGCAGATCACTGAAGGTGTGGCCTGGAAGAATATTCTCTTGCCATAGCTTCCCTCCAAGTGCTGATCTTTCCTCTGGCAATGCCATGAATAGCTGTTCTCTGCCAGACCTTTTCTGCCATTATCAGGCACCCAAGAAGGAACTGGGACCTCCTAACACTGTGATCAGGGAAGAAAAAAAAAAAAAAACTTTCCTGTCTTAAGTTGTGGGTCTCAAATATTATGTCCCAGCAATGAAAAAGTAACTAAGACACTGGGTAATTTAGTGAGGCCCTGTCCCAAAATAAAAAGGCTGAATTTGCAACTCCGTATGAAGGCCTTGGGTTCAATCCCCAGGGGAAAAAAAGCAAAGAGAAAAAAAAATGTAGAGTTTGCAAATGGCCAGTTTGGCTTTTCTTATGGCTCTGTAAGTGTGTCAGTGTAGTGATCAAGCGTCAGTATAAATTACTTCTGTTTAGGATGCCCTCTGTGAATAGTAGCCATCTTTGTTTTTTGGTTTTTGGTTTTTGGTTTTTTTTTTTTTTTTCAGAGAGCTGATCAGGAGGCAGAGAAACAAGACCTGATCAGATCTAACCCCAGTACAACACCAAACTGATAAGATCATCACCATCCAGAATACTATTACAATCTCCAAAACTCCAAAGCAGATTTGTCTATAACTCATCTGTAAGTGCCACTGTTGATCTGAGTAAAGTCGTTGCTAATCAGGTTCTCAAAAATTGATGCTATAACCAGAATGCTGAGTTGTTATGTTACAGTGGGGTGGATTTTTGTTTTTGTTTTTGTTTTTTTGTTTTTTTTATCTGTTTGCTTGTTTGACACTGGGGTTGAAATCCAGGACCTTTGCTCTCAGCCGTAGCCCAACTCTTTTTAATTTCTTTTTCTTTCATACAGAGTCTCACTAAATCATTTGGTTGTCCAGGCACAGCCCAAACTAGCAATGCTCCTGACTCAGCCCCCATTGTGCTGGGATTATAGGCAGGTACCATCATACCAGGTTACAAAAAGTTTATCTTCTGAGAAGATGAGGTATTCATATCCTCAAATTATTACATTTCCTCCAGGAAACAAACTACCTGATTGTTCAAAGGGCTCAAGTCAGATGAAGAGTTCATGATTAAGAATATAAAATCCCAGTATTTAAAGGCATCAGGCCAAAGTAGATTCCCAAGTACCTGAATTTGCAAATTTAATGCAATCTCAATCAAAGTATCAGTATTGGCAAGACAATCCTAAAGTGTAAATGGAACTGCAAAGAATCTAGAATAACCAAAACAATATATTTTCAAAAAATTCTTATGTTTTATGCATTTTTTAGTGATACTGAACATTGAACTCCAGCTCGTTTTTATTTTTGATTTTGAGACAGGCTCAAGTTGCCCAGGCTCAAACTTGTGATCCCCCTGCCTCAGCCTCAGGAGGACAGGGATTATGAGCCTGCACCACCAAACCTGGCAGAATTTTATACCAATGTTGTAATTGGGACTTACAGGCTGCCTTTAAAAAATAATAATAATAATTCTTCACTCTGGCCCACAGATTGCCAGTGGGCAACTAAAATCAGGACCAAAGCTTGACTTCTACTTTCGTTTGATATCTGTCCCCTTTGCCACATAAAACTTCAGTCTGATTCCTGCTCAGCTGTGCATGTCGACAGGTTAATCTTTTAAAGCTGGTAATCCCCAACCCCTTTAAGGCAGAAGGCACTAGTCAGGAGTAGTGGCGCACGCCGGTAACCCCCGGGTTAGGCAAGCCTGGAGATCACTGGCTGGGGCTACATAAAAAGCAAAGACAACTTTCTTAGTCACTCACCACAGATAAGATCCACATGAGCTTGTGATTTCAAACTTTAGCTCGAGAGAAGGTGATAACTTCTGAGCATGCCTATAAGGTCCAGAACTTCCACAAAGTCTAGACCATGGGTGAAAATTCTTGAGGTCTCAGAGCAAACAAAACAGAGAAGGTCTACCTGGAGAGTAAACAAGGACTACATCTCTCTGGAGGAGGTTGACACTGCCCATTTTATGTGCAGTTAAAAAAAAATGACATGACCTTGTATAAAGGTGTTGTGGCACATCCCCAGGGAAGCAGCCTCTCTGGGCCTGAAACAGTTAATCTAAGGGAAAGCAGCCTGGGAAAGCAGTCCCCCCATCCCTCCTTAACTGAGCCTGTAACAAACTGTAAAGATGTGTAGCTAGGTTTGTAGCCCAAGGACAAGAACAGAGCCTGCTTCTCAGACAGACTATGAGATAGGGCCAAGGACAACAGGTGTGCTCTGAAGCTTGCTTCGTGTAAAAGAGAAACCATTTGTGCAGACATTTCTCTGTGTTCCCTATTCCTGCTTGCTGGCTAGCCAGCCTCCTTTGTGCAAAGGGTGTAAAAGTAGCCTGCCCCAGAGCTCGGGTTCCCTGCCATTTTGGAATGATCCATGCAGAGGCTCGCTAGTGTAATAAATCTTCCTCTCACCTCTGACCTTTCAGCTCTGAGTCTTGATATCAGCGGGTTTATCAGATTGTTGTAACAAAGGGAAGGTTATTCCTTGAAAGACCCAATTAATCATATCAACACAATCTGAGTTCAGCATAACTGTCTTTGGGCACATGTGCCTTTACTCTTGAGATATATTCTTTCTCCTTCTCTCTCTCTCAAAAATCTATCATTTTATAATAAACTCTACCTATACTCTATAGTTTTGCCCCCCCCCCCTCTCTCTGGGGGGGGGGGAGGTGTTGAGGATCAAACCCAGGGTATCATACATATGAGGCAAGTGTTCTACCACCAAGCTACACCTCTAGTCTGGCCTGTGTTTTTTATTTAATTCTCTCATCAACAGTACAAGGATTCAAGATGTGTCCCTAATACTGGTTGTTCAGGCTCAACTCTCTGGTAGTACTAGTTACTCTGGGAAACTGATGCAGGAGCATCATGACTCTGAGCCCTGCCTGGGCGAATTAACAAGATCTTGTCTCAAAAATAAGCAAGCAGGCAAACAAATAAGTACAAGGACTGGGAATGTAGCTTAGTATAAAGTTCAATCCCCAAACAAACAAACAAACAAACAAACAAAAAAAAAGAGGACACCAAGGTAAGAGTAACTAGGTATTTTCAATACTTGCAGTGACATTATAATCAAGAGATTATGTCAGCAGTAAACTTCTACAACATACTGTTCTGATCCCTGGAGTGGCACCTAGAAGTCTCCAGGCAATGTCCTGTGCCTGAAGGGACTAACTCCATCTTGCATTTTTGAGTCCTTTTGCTGGCTCATTCTCTCCACCTTGGATTCCAGAAACCACAGCTCTGATCACTAAACATCTTGCCTCACAGGCTGTGGCAAGTTTCTTGGCTTTGTCAACAAGGACAGTCCTGAGATAATGATCAACTGGACCACAGGTTGACCAAAAGTGCTTAGCTGTGCATGCTTTTTGCCCAGCCCACCCGTTTAGTTCCTTGGCTGTGTGAGCCTGAAGCCCTTCGTCAGCAACCCTGGAGACAAGCTGACAGCGCTGCTCCCCTGCTTACCTGGACTGCTACACTGAATACGCCCATTGCAAATTCTCACAACTACTTTTTTGTTTGGTTTTTGATGTAACTGACCAGACCTGGTCTCTTAGGACTTCCTGAAGTCAGATTCTCCCCTAGTAAAGGACTCCTGTAAAGTTTTTACGATTTTAAAGTTTTATAAAGCTACAGTGGCCAAGAAAAGGTTGGTTGTTGTCAAGGCATAACCAGCCTGACAAAAGTTGAGCTTTCATTCTTTCTTCCTTGTGGTCCTGAGGCTGGAGCCCAGGGTCTTCACATCGAGGTGCATCCCCATCCCGTTTTTATTGTTGATATCTATGAGGCCCAAGTTCCAAGTTGCCCAGGCTGCGCTGAAACTTGCAACCCTCCCACCTCAGCCTTCAGAAGTGCTGAGACTGCAGGCTTGCACCATCTGGCTCAGCCCTTAAAGTTGAACTTTATAAGTTAGACTTTTTTTTCTTTTAGACAAAAGCAGATTCTTCAGACCCCCCACCTGATTAGTGCATACCAACACCCCCTCCTCATCCCAGTGACAGATTATACAGACACTGGCCGCAGGAAGTCAGAGGACAGTTTTATTTCACAAGAAAGGAAAAGATAAGGCTGAAGGTGAGTGAAAGGGATAAAGCAAGGTTGAAGATGTGCATTATCCGTCTGTGTCTTCCCTCCTCTCTGTGCCTTGCAATAAGAGTCCTTCACAGGAGACCTACTCACAAGAGCTGGAGATGGAGATCTGAGCCAAATGGGCCCTGCTGTCTGTCTCCTCAGAGCTAGCACTGGAGGAGTTCTTCTTCCTCTTTATCATGATCAAAATGACCTCCTTTGATTTGTCCAGGGGCTAGGAAAGCCACTGATCATATGTTCATAAACATCCGGTGACAGAGAATCACAAAGTTACTGAACCAGAGACCAGAGGACTAGCTTAAGGCCAGAGTGTGTACGGAGAAGCTGAGAATGCCGAAGGCCCTGGGCTCAGTCCCCAGCACACATATACATGACAAAATCAGCAGAACAGAATAGACAACACAAGAAGGAAATTCATATATATGGCCAATTTTCAATAAAGGTGTCAAAGAAATTCAATGAGAAAAGGGTTTTTTTTCAATAGTGTTATATTAACTGAATATTTGTGTTCAACAAAGAAGAACCATCATTTTTCATACTGTCTGTAACAATTAATTCAATACACTGTCATGGGTCTAAGGAGGGTCCCCAAAGAAGAGATGGAGAACTCCGCTCATCCCCCCCATGAGGTAGTTTGTAGGTTCATTGACTTACAACACAGAAAAGAGTTCCAGGTACATCAGTGAGAGGAATTAGGAAGGTTTATTCAGCAGAATTAAAGAAGTACACATTCTGGGAATAATGTACACCCTCAAAAGTTAGGTGCATTATAATCTGGGGTTGAGGTCTTATGAGGTTTTAGGGATGTCCTTGTGGTCTGGATCTGGAATGTTCCCCAAAAGTCTCATGTACCTGTGGATACTGTGTACAGTTGGGAGGTGGGGCCTAGCTGGAAGGGGCAGACACTAGGGCTTGACCTGGAGGGTCGGTGCTGATTCCGGGCCCTTCCTTCCAGGTTTAGCTTTGCCTTGTCATATTGTGAGGATATTGGTCTCAGGCTCTGGCTCTAGCTGTGGCCACAATGTGCGATTCCACCACTTTCCAGTCACCCACCTGTGAATGGACTGTGACTTTCTGTAACTGTAAGCTAAAATAAAATTTTCCTCCCTAAAGTTGTGGATGTCAGGTATTGAGTCAGAATGATGAAAAAGTAACTAAGACAGTCCTCAAGATGGATGAGATGCGCATGTATTCCTCCTGTCTGTCAGGTTACCCATTAGGTGGGTTAGGTTAGAATGCAAACCATTTGCACTTATTAGAAGTTTAGAGCTATGCATCCCATTTACTAGTGACTCCCCCCCACCCCCCCCAATAATGGAAGTCTGTGGGAGGACAAACACAGACCAATTTATAGGTTTAGGATTTTTTTTTTCCTAGAAGAAAAAATGCTAGTGTAATCTGGGGTAGCTTTGTGTTATAAAGCTGAAGTTTTTCTTAAAATTAAAAATCTCTTTGGGGTTGGAGGAATGGCACAGCATATAAAGTTCTTGCCGTCTAAGCAAAAGGCCCTAAGTTCAATCCCCAGCACCACATAAAGCCGGGCATGCTGGCACGCCTGTCATCCCAGCTCTTGGGAAGCTGAGGCAGGCAGACTGTTCTAAGTCCAAGGCCAGCCTGGTCTACACCAGTGAGTTCGGGACCAGCTTGGGCTGGCTACAGAGTTAGACTTTGTATTAAGAGAGAGAGAGAGAGAGAGAGAGAGAGAGAGAGAGAGAGAGAGAGAGAGGAAGGAAGAAAGAAGAAAAAAAATCTCTTCCACCTATCTTTATTTTTCTATCATACCTCAAGACCACATACTGAAGGTAGAAGTCAAAACTCCAAAACTTCCAAAGAAATGCATGAGAGAAAAAAATCCTTGCTGGAGGAGACTGTTTCATGCATTACATAGTGTTTAGCTGTGTCCCTGGCCTCTAGTGCCTAGATATCAGCAGTATCCCCAATATATGACAATTAAAAACATATCCAACCTAGGAGTTGGCAGTGCACACCTGCAATTCCAGCACTGTGGGACGTTGAGGCAGGAATATATCAAGTTCAAATCCAACCTGGGCAATTTAATTGGCTTAGTGAGATTCTGTGTCAAAAAGAAGAAAGGAAGGAAGGAAGGAAAGAAAGAAGGAAGAAAGAAAAGGGCTAGGGATGTATCTCAATGTGAGGGTCCTAGGTTCAAGCCCTATACTGAAAAAGAAACAAATTCTCAGGTGTTGCCAAACAGGATTCCTACCCGCAGAGGTGGGAGGACAGGGAATATCTCCCACTCAAAAACTCCTAGGTTATTCAAATTGTTCTTAGGACACACACACACACACACACACACACACACACACACACAAATCATAAAGAGAAACATTGATAAGCTGGAGTTTAGTAGCATTAAAGCCTTTTACTCTCCAAAAGATACACCTAATAATATGAAAAGATAACCCGCAATGAGAAACTATTACATAATAATATAAATATAATAATAGTACATGATAAAGTGTGTGTTTCAAGAATGTATAAGGAATGCTTATAATTCAGTAAGAAAAAAACCTGACTTTGAAAAAATGAACAAAAAAATTGAACCAATTTTTCACTAAAGTAGCTATACACTTAACAAATAAGCACTTGAAAGTGAAGCCAACTAGGACTTGCACACACCTGAACATAAATTCCATTAATAGCAAAGCTCTTGTGTTGTCTTTCAGGGAGGGTCTCCAGGCTATTCACTAATAATTCCTACAGTTTGGAACCAGCTTTTCAAGAATGGACAAGACTGACGGCCAGGTGGCTCAGGCCTGTAATTGCACAATCACAGGAGGCTAAGGCAGGAGGACCTCAAGTTTGAGCCCAGCTTCAAATTGCCAAGTTTGGGCATCTTGGCAACTTAGCAAGACCCTGTCTCCAAATCAAAACTAAAAATGGGGTGTGGATGTAGTTTAATGTGAAGGCCCTGGGTCACTCTTCAGTACCATAAAAAAGAGTAAAATAGATAAGAAAAAGAAGCCAGGTCATCGATCAATGATGTCACACTCAAAAATCCCTTTGACAGAACATACCCCTTCGAAAAGAAATGTGATCTATAAAGAAGTATGCCAGCCAATCAACAAGCATGTTCTCCCTCTCCCTTCCTAGGAACTGCCCCACTACCAACTGACCAGGGAGGCAGATTTGAGTTTATAATTCCTGTAGTCTACGCTGGCCAGGTGTGTAATAAAGCTTTTATTATTTGCAAAACCGCAGGGATATACTATTGATTTCTATGTCCATCTGGCCGCAAATCCTGGCTTGAAAACAAAAAGATGCTCATTATAGCCATGCCTGGTGGCACAGGCCTGTAATTCCAGCACTCTGGGAGGCTGAGGCAAGTTCAAGTACAGCCTGGGCAATTTAGCAACTTAGTGTCTCAAAATCAAAACTGAAACTTGGTTGGAAATATAGTGTGAAGGTTTTGGGCTGGATCCCCAGTATCACAAAAAAGTTCATTATTATCATCTACTCAATAGGAAGATACAAAATAAAATCACAAAAAGTGCTACTTACACATGCATTCACATGGGGTAATGATTAATATTAAGTGTCAGTTAGACTTGGGTCACAGATTACCCAGATGTCTAGCTAAGCATTATTTCTGGATGTGTCTGTGAGAGTTTTTCTTGGACAGATTAGTGTGTGAATTGGTAGACTGAGTAAAGTAGTGTCTGCAATGTGGGTGGGCACCATCCAATGCACCCATGATCTGAATAGCACAAAAAGGCAGAGAAGGGGAGAAGCCTATCTCTCTACCTGAAGGGGTGGAGACATCATTAACCTTCTCCTGCCCTCAGACTGGGACTTACACCACTATGGCAGCACTGAGCGTTTGGACCTTGTACTAGTCTGTTCTCAGTTACTATAACAAAATACCCGAGGTGGGTAATTTATAAAGAAGAGAAGTTTATTTATCTCAGGTTCTGGAAGTTCAATGGCATGGCACCAACATCAGCTCAACTCTGATAAGAGCTCTCTTGATCATCATATCACATGGCAGATGGCGTCATTGTGTGAGTGTGTGAGAGATCACATGGCAAAACAGGAAGCTGAGGACACATTCAGAGGCTGGGATTCCTGTTTATTAATTTTGTTGTTTATTCGTTTCTCTCTCTCTCTCTCTCTCTCTCTCTCTCTTTCTTTCTCTTTTGTTGTAGAAGCATGAAGGCCAAACTCAGAGCCTTGCGTATACTCTATCACTGAGCTATAACCACAGCCTTTAAATTTTAATTTATTCTTATTTTTAATTTTAATTAATTTATTTAGAGACAGGGTCACACCCTGTAGTCCAGGGTGGTCCTGAACTCATTATGTTTCTTTTTATGGTGTGTGTGTGTGTGTGTGTGTGTGTGTGTGTGTATGTGTGTATCCTAAGAACATTTTGAATAACATAGAACTTCTCAAATGGGAGCTATTCGCTGTCCTCCCACCTCCAAGGGTAGGAATCTTGTTTGGCAACACCTAAGAATTTTTTCTTTTTCAATCTGGGGCTTGAACCCAGAACCTTCACATTGAGATACATCCCCAGTCCTTTACTTTCTTTCTTTCTGTCCCTGAACATAGCACAATCCTCCTGCCTCAGCCTCCTGGGTGCTGGGGTTACAGTACAGATATGTGCCACGACGCTTGGCTTATGTGGTGCTGGGGAATCAAACCCAGGACCTCCAACCCTTTATTTTTAAGACAAGGTCTTGCTAAATTGCTCAGGTTAGCCCAATATTCCACTCTCCCTGCCTCAGCCTCACAAATTGCTATTAAGACAGGTGTGCACCACCATGCCCGGATTTTTGTTTTGTTTTGTTTTTTCCCAATGTTTGGGATTTAACCTAGGTCCTCTTGCATGGTGAGCAAGCACTCTGCCATGGAGCTATATCACTGAGTTGCTCTTTTAAAATGCCTCTCCTACAAAAACTAAACAGGGTCAGAGAAAAACTATAGTAATTCCTTCTAAGAGCAGTGCTTTGATTACTTTGCACTGGACCCCATGAAGGTTCTATTACTTCCCAACACCACCGCACTGGGACCCAGCTTCTTACATATGAACACTTTCTTAGCAGGCATACTCAACCCACACTCACCTCATTGTTGACCTGGACCAGAACTTGTACCACAGGTTATAGTTCTTAAGTCTTCAGATTCACACAGGTACCTCCATCTTGCAATGGTGGATTGTGGAAATTCTCAACCTACTAACTGTGTAGGCCAATTCTCATAATAAATCCCTCTATATAATAAGTCTATCTCAAAACATATTCTACTGGTCTGTGTCTCTGGAGAATTCTTATATAAGTGATGGTAATATAAAAAGTTGACAAAACCAAGGACTAGGTAGGATATAAACCAACTGACACTCATTTATTGCTGAATAAATACAAAATGGTAAAAAGCACTTTGAAAAAGTGCTTTGGCATTTCTCATGAAGTCATAGATAAATTTCAAAAGCATTGTGCTAAGTGAAAGAAGCCAGATACAGAACACCTTGTATTGAATAATTCCATGTATATGATATAAGAGAAAAGGCAAAACTATGGAGACAGGAGGTCAGTGGGGCTCAGGAGTCGGAAAACTGGGAGCCATGGTTGATTGCAAAGAACAGGAAGTGAATTTTTGGTGTTAGTGGAAGTGTTCCTCTTCTTCCCCTCCCCTAAGCCTCCCACCATCCCAGAGATTGAACCCAGATCTTTTCACTGAATGTATTCTCAGGCCATTTATTTATTTATTTATTTATTTATTTAGAATCAGAATTTCTCACTAAATAGCCCAGGCTGACCTTGAATTTACAAGCCTCTTGCATCAGCCTTCTGAGCTGATGAAATTGCAGGCACGTGCCACTGCACTTGGCACAGAAGTCTTCTTTTATCATACTTGGTAGTGGTTACATGCTTCATTTACTTGTTAAAACTTAGTGAACTGGATGTATAAATCTGGTAAATTATGCTTCAGTCAGGGTGGGTTTTTGGAGGGAGGAGGTTGTTTTTGATTTGTTCTTGTATTGTTGGGGATAGAACTTAAAGATGATTTTAAAATAAAACATTTTTGAGTAACTAAAACAAGATGTCCACATATGTTAAAACTATAAAATGTGGCTATAAAATATGAAATAAAACCTAAATAAAAGAGAGCTATACTATGCACATGAATTGGAGACCTAACATTTCTAAGATACCAGTTCTCTCCAAATGGATCTGAAGATGCAATACAATCCCAAACATAATCTTACTAGTCTTTTCTGTTTTATAAAAACAAAAAATTCTAAGTTAAGGCAGTCCTGGTGGTACAGGCCTGTAATCCCAGCATTCTAGAAGGCTAAAGCAAGGGGCTCTCAAGTTGGGAGCCCAGTCTGGGCCACATAGAGTCACTCTCTCTCAAAATCAAAACTAAGATATGGACTGGGAATGTAGCTCAGTGTGAATGCCCTTGGCTGGATCTGCAGTACCACCAAAAGAAAATCTAAATGAATTAATAATTTATTTATTGATAGTAAGGATTAAACCCAGACTGAGCCCGCTCGGTCAGTCAACGAGAACTCAACAGGGGGAGTGCGGATTGAAGAAAACTGGACTCTTGCAAGGGTCTGCAAAAGACTCGCAAAAGCCGCTTTATTGGTTACATCTTCCCTTTTATACCCTCCTTGCCTTGCCACTAATTAACAGTCCGACTTTCCACACCTGATCCAAACCACACATGGTCAAAACAGGAGACGCAAACGTCAAAACAACACCAGGAATTTCACACTGTTCAAGCAAAACGACAGATGATTTAAAGGAAGTTGGCAGAGGTCAGCAATGTTGAGGCTCCGGGCCCTGAAGGCCCCAACAAAATCCTGGAAGCACTGAATTACATCTCCACCTAGCCTGTAACTATAAAATTTATATGTAAATGACCTAGAAGAGTGAAAACAATTTCACAAAAAGAAAAACCAACATTAGAGAACTTCTAATACCTGAATTCAATACTTAGTTTAAGTTATGGTAATTAATGTAATATTAGCCCTAGGATAAGCAGATCAGTATAACAAGATAGAGTTCAAAAATAGACTCACACCTATATGCTCGTTTTGTGTTTGTTCTTTTTTCTTTTTCTTTTTTTTTTCTTTTTGGTGCTGGGGTCAAAGTCAGGGTTTTATGTGCAGAAGTCAAGTCTCTACCATTGAGCTACAGCCTCAGCCCCTTGCTAAGTAACTATTGATCACCTATCACATATATGAAGTCCCTTGGCATGACACTGGAGAAAATAACACTGAATACAGCAAACTTGTTAGTTGAATCTGGAATATCTCCCCCTCAGCCTCATATTTGGAGGGTAATTCAATCCTGAGAGTTAATCCATTGACTCCTGTGCTACAAGAGGTGGGATCTGGCCAGAAGGGGCAGGTCACTGGGCGAACAAGAGACGGGCTGGATCATTCGGACATGACCTAGTGGGATACAGTGTAGCTCCATCCTTCCTCTCTCATGTGGTTTCTGTCTGCCATGCTGTGAATGTGAACAGCTTCTCTCCAACTGGTTTTCTGCCACATCCTTCCACCACTAGTAGCCAACCATGAATGGCCTGAGACCTTCTGAAACTGTGAGCTAAAATAAACATCTTTTCCTTTAAGTTATCGCTGTTGTAAATTCTGTCCCAGCAATGAAAAGGTAATGAAGATCATATAGCAGACACAAAACAGGTATAATAAAAGTATGGATGCCATGTAGAAAAACAAGGGGATAGAGAATAACAGTACAGTATTCTGTTTCACTTAGTTTGGTTGAGAGAGCAACAGAAGGTCTCTCAGGAGTAACAATCAGAAACCAGAACCATGGGACAGAACCACCATTGTAGACAATTAGAAGTGGAAGCCAGGATAATGATTCATGTCTGTCTTCCCAGCTATTTGGAAGGCTGAGTTCAAGGCAGCCTGGTCAATTTAGCAGAGACCTTGTCTCAAAATAAAATTTAAGGGCAAAGTGGAGTATGTAGGTCAGTTGTAAAGCCCTCTCTCAGTACACGAAAGGCCCTACGTTCAATACCCAGTACCATCCAGGCTTGATAGTGCATGACTGTAATCCCAGCATTAGTATTCTGGGAGGCTGAGGCTGAAGAATTGCATATTTAAATCGAGCTGTGTAACTTAGTGGCTCTGTTTCAAAATAAAAACTAAAGAGTTGGGGATGTGATGTAGTTTAGTGCCAAAATCTTTGGTTTTATTTTTCCAATTAGTACCACAAATAAAATCCAGTGCTGCCCAACAAAGAAAGAAAAAGTAATGGGTGTGAGAGTGGAGAGAAGAGCCTTTTGGGCCGAATGGACAGCAGAAGCTGCAAAGGCCTTTAGTTTAAAAGAACCAACCAACAAACAAAAAAGCACCCGAGGGACAACAGTGCAGCTCCTTGTCAGAAGAGGGCCAGATTTGGGACCGGGTCCAGGGGTCAGGATACAGGGCCTTAATTGCCATGCTGTGAGCTTAGGCTGGAGGAGGAAAGCCCCTAAAGATAGGTGGGCAAGAACTCAGGCACTGAGGACTGGACCTGGTGATTCAGGCCTATAATCCCTGAGATAGGACAATCGGATAGGGCTGATCAAAAGACCAGGGCAGGGTGTTGTAGTGGCCATGAAAACAGATGTGAGCCGCGGATCGCCCCACTCCCGCAATCCCCCACCCAGAGAAGCAGCCAAGGAGGAAGGATCACAGAGAGTGAGACACCCACCCCCTCCTTATCCTCAGAAGACCATAAATTCAGCCCAACTGCTGTGTCCAAACAGATAACAGTGTTGCCGAGATTCCAGTTGAGCATCTCTAGCAGGGAGTCTCAGTGGAGACCGCCCCCCCCCCCCCTCCAATGCCCCTGGAGAGCTTCCTCTCTCCTCCCTTTTTCGCTGTCTACAGTAAACTTCCACTTGCTTGGAACCCTTCTGTGGACTCCAAGTTGTCTTACTCATAATCAGTTCAAGAGCCCATGAGCCTGGACAACTGAAGAACTGCGGTATCATCCAACACACCAGCATTTTGGGAGGCTGAACATGAGGGTAGTAAACTGCATCCCAGCCCGGGGAACTTAGCAACAGGTCCAAACCTTATCTCATCCAAAAAATAAAATAATTAATTAAATAAAATAAAGCAGGGAGGCTGTGACCAAGCACTGGGCGGAGGAAACGCTCCCAGGCGACCGCTGTGAGTGCTCATTCTTAGGGTGTCCCAAAAAGTCTGACAGGAAAGTGCTAGAGGTAAAGGAATTCATTTCCCTGGGGTAGTAAATTTTTGCCATGGTGTCGTCTCCTTCTCGGTCTCGGCCCCGGAGGCCATTGGAAACGCGGCCGCCAGGGGGCGCGCGAGCCGCGCCGGTCCCGGCGTTCCCGCCGCCCCACCGGAAGTGCTCTCCTGGCCTGCCGGGCCACGCCGCGGGAACATGGCGCTTGAAGCCGGAGACATGGAAGATGGGCAGCTTTCGGACTCGGACTCCGACATGACTGTTGCACCCAGCGATAGGCCGCTGCACGTGCCGGTGAGCTTGCAGCGCGGGCGGGTGGTAGGGCCGGGTTCGTGGAGCCCCTGTGGCCGGAAGCGAACGTGCGGCGGGGCGGGCGCGGGGCGTACGGGGCCGGCGAGCCTGCGGCCTCCGGGGCGGCGTGCGGCGGCCTCCGGCGTCTCTGCTCCGTGCACTGCTGTGCATTTTCTAAACTCCTTGCTCACTCCAGCACCGCTACGTTGTTTGGGAAGGGCAATTTTTATTTAAAAAATATACACACACATATATATGTTGAACCTGGAGACAAAGGCCCGAAACCGTGTGTGGTGCCTGCATTCAAACTTGGCGGAGCCGCCGACTCTCGCGCAGTCGGCCCCGTCTGTAGAATTGGCCAGGCACGCCGCGGACGTGGTGGGTTAAGGATTCCGAGGGTGCACCTTGCACCCGGTAACGCCCTCCGAGCATAGCCGTTGGTTTTGCCGGCCAACACCAAGACTGTACTCTTCCTGGCTTCAGTGACCTCCGTTCTCGTTCTTAGTGTATGACAACTCTTTGGTTTAGTGTTTAGCATGAAAAACCAGGATGGAGAACAAAGTTAAAGTCAGAGGGATAAGTTTAGGTGTTCTATTTTGGGGGTGTGGGTGCTGGGGATGGAACTGCCCAGGGCCTTCACACTGATCTATATCTTAAGCCATTTTTAATTTCTAATTTTGAGACAGAGTCCTGCCAAGTCACTAAGTGCCCCAGGCTAGACTGGAATTTGCAGTCCTCTTCCCTCAGCCTCCCACAGCACTGGGATGATAGGCCAGCTCAGGTGTTCTGTTGCGTAGTAGAGTTGTTGTACCTTGTCATGTATTGTATGATGCATGGTGTTTATAAAAGAGAATGGAAGGGGTACTGGGTTCGCACCCAGGGGTGCTCTATTATGAGCTCCACCTCGAGCCCTTTGCATTTTGAGACAGGTTTTTGTCAGATTGCCCAGGACTCAAGTTTGCCATCCTCCTACCTCAGCCTCCTTTAGTGCTGGGATTATGGGCCTGTACCTCCATGCAGGGCTGGGAGGATTTTTAAATATTTCACCACAAAAATGTGGCAAAAATAAAAAATGTGGAGGCTGAGGCAGGGGGATTGCCATGAGTTCAAGGCCAGCCTGGCTATATAGTGAGCTCAGGACCAGCCTGGACTACACAGATGAGACCCTGCCACAAACAAACAAATATAAACACATACATACATACATACATACCTGGTGTGGTGGTTCACTGCTATAGACCCAGCACTAGAAGGCTGAAACAGGAGCATTAAAAATTCTAGCTCTATCTGGGCAATTTTGCAACTTGGTGAAATTGTTTTTCAAAAAAAAAAAAATTAAAAAAGAGCCAGGAAATGTAACTAAGAGAAGAGGCCTTGGATTCAGGCCCCTAATACCACAAAAACAATAAATTTTAAAACTGAAAAAGCACAGGCAAAACTTACCTCTTGCATATAAATGTCTTAGGAGGAAATTAACTCCAGAATATTTCATGTTTCAATCTTTTTTCAAACTGTTTTATATAATTTGACCCATGAGTTGATTAACTTAATGCTGTGATTTCTACAGTTGCTAAAATAATGTATTAAGAGTCAGTCTTAGTGTCATACACCTGTAATCCCTGCAGTTTGGGAGGCTGAATCAAGAGGATTGGAAGTCTGAATGCACCTGGGGAAATTTAGCAGCCTAGTCAGGCCCTGTCTCAAATAAAAACAAACAAAAAACTGGGAATGTAGTTCAATACAAAGTAATATGTCAAGGATGCTGCCCCTTATGAATACAAATCTAATCTTTAGTAATAGAAACATATAAAGTTATTTAATGTGTCCAAATGCAAGATAGATATCCTTGGAAATACAAAACAGGTTCTTCCTAACTGCTGATAATTAATCTGTATGTCATTTTCACACTTTCTCGCCATAACTGAAAAAGATTGAAATATGTTCAGTATGAGAATTAAAAGGCCAAGGAATTTTTAGTAGCAGGCCTTGCAGAATTAAGTGTTGCTTTAGCTGTAGAAATAAAATTTTGTGGCCATAAGATTGGTAAATGTCAGGTAGAGCTTGAGAAAGGTAGGAACTGGATTGGTTTCAGAAGTAGTTTTGGAGATCAGTTCTGTTTAAAAATGCCCCAGGTTGAATTTCTTGAGTAATTAAAAGAAAATAGCTCCTGGTGAGTGGAATTAATGTATTTGTGAAGTTGACTGTTTTCTTTCACTTGTAGAAAGTACTAGGGGACAATGCCATGAGGTCCTTCCAGAATACTGCAGAAGAGTGTGCACCAGTATCACATTATCGGACAGTTAAGAGTGTGGATTCGAGTGAAGAGAGTTTTTCCGATTCAGATGATGATAACTGCCTTTGGAAACGCAAGAGACAGAAATGTCTTAACCTTCCTCCCAAACCTGAGCCTTTTCAGTTTGGCCAGAGTAGCCTGAAACCACCTGTTGCTGGAGGAAAGAAGGTTAACAACATATGGGGTGCCGTGCTGCAGGAACAGAATCAAGACGCGGTGGCCAGTGAACTTGGTATCTTGGGGATGGAAGGCACTATTGACAAAAGCAGACAATCTGAGACCTATAATTACTTGCTTGCTAAGAAACTTAAGCGGGAGTCTCAAGAGTATACAAAAGAATTAGACAAAGAGCTAGGTGAATGCACGCATAGCGACAGAAAACCAGGGTCAAAAGAAGAGGAGAACGGTCAAGGCCATCTCAAACGGAAGCGACCTGTCAAAGACAGAGTAGGCTGCAGACCAGAAATGAACTATAAAGGCAGATACGAGATCACAGAGGAAGATTCTCAGGAAAAGGTGGCTGATGAAATTTCTTTCAGGTAAGTGTTTAAATTTGACCTCAAATGAGCACTTGACCAAATATCTTCTATTTTGGGAAATAAAATAGATGCCAAACACATTAATGATGATGATCCTTTTTGGTTTCGTTTTTGTGTTTCTGTTCTGCTTTTTACTTAAAGATTCAAGTATAGACTCAAATGTGTATATCTTTGTTGTCTTTGGTTGGTTGGTTAGGGATTTTTTTTTTTTTTTTTTTTTTTTTTTGGTGATACTGGGGCATCCAGTCCAGGGTCTTAACATCCATAGTGCATTTTTATTTTTGATTTTAAGACAGGGTCTCATTAAATCCCTAAGTTACCCAAGCTGGGCTTGAACTTGAGATCCTCCTGCCTCAGCCTGTCAGCCTTAATGGTGGAGTTATATAGGCCTGTGCCACTGTGCCTGGCCATTATGCAACTCTGCATTTAGTGCCATGTAGCTCATTATTTAAAACTTTTTTTTCCCCTTGAGACAGGGTCTCACTGATCTGCAAAGTTGCCCAGTCTGGCCTTGAACATGATATCTTTCTTCTTTAGCCTCCCAGAAAACTCATGTGTTTTTTGAGTATTTTCAAGCATTTGTAACTTAAACCAAAACAAAAACAAAAACACTGTGTGCAGGGTTTTTTTTAAAATGTGATCATATTTACCTATTTTTAAGTGTTGGGGTTTTTTGGTAGTTTTATCAAGTTACACAATTATCATCACTTTTGAAATCTTTTTGTCACCCTCTAAAGTCCCTGTGTCCATTTCCATGGTAAATTTACAATTTCTTATTTTGATTAACTTTTAAGTCATTCATCCCAAGTTGAAAACAAATGGGGTTCAAGAGTAATGTAGCAAGTAGCAAAACAAGTATTTACTTTTTTCTAGGCAAGTTTTACCTCAACATCAGTACTGTATTTTTTTTTTTTTAATACAGAGGACATTGGGAATTTAAATTGTGGAAAGGAACTTAGTTTGTAAAACAAAGTCGGGTGACTTGCTGGTTGTCACAGATTTAATTGCTGTCAGACTGGAGCTGGTCCCTTTGTTCATAGTCCAGTGTTCTTTCTGTAGCAACGTGCTGCCTTTTGTTGAGTAGAGACCGGTGGTACCCAGTCTGACTGGGGAATTAGTGAGGCATCTGTATGCCCATCTCCATCTCCCTCTGGAGAGTGTGGTCTTTGACCCATTAAAGAGTTACTGAAGCTCCCTGTGTTCTTAATGTTTCATGGTAAGATGAAAGTACACATCCGACTCAGCACTGGAAGAATTGTCATCATGCATAGACAGTTGTTAGGTTTATGCTTGTAACCATAGCTAGCAGTAAAGGCTAGCTCTTTATGGTTTTCATTCTGAAGCAATGAAAGGGAAGTGGAGACTCATAAGGAAAAGGAGGGAAAGGTCCTACCCATTTTTAAGCTTTCAGGAATCTCTGGAGTTAAAAAAGCTGTCGGGCATTATAATATGGTAATTTGTTTTGGCCTTGCAAGCACAGAATATATTTGTTAACTGTTGTGATAGGAATGGACTGATTCTATCTTTTTGCATTTAGGCTGTATTCACCTTATTGAAGATGCACATGCATTTTTAAATCGACCATAACCCAGACAGGCAAATGAAACCAAGTCTGAGAGTTGAGCTCACACCTTGAGGTTTCCATTTTCTTGGGTGACTGAAGATCAGACCGTTTCTGTGACAGTGATTCTGAGGTTAATTATTGAAGACTGAGAAAAACAAATGTTACTAGAATAGGATTTTTATGCTAACTATGGACTACACTGTAGATTAAGACAGCAACAAACAAGAGGTTAATTTTGCTTAATTTATTTCTTACCAGGTTGCAGGAACCGAAGAAAGATCTGATAGCCCGGGTAGTGAGGATAATCGGGAATAAAAAGGCAATTGAACTTCTGATGGAAACTGCTGAAGTTGAACAAAATGGCGGCCTCTTTGTAATGGTAAGGCTGCTTTACTGTTTTGTTTTTGTTTTGTTGATATATGAAATTTTTTTCCTAAACAAAAGGAACTTGGCTGTACTGGACCTCTTACCATACAGGGTCTTGCCAAATTGCTCAAACTAACCTTAAACTTGCAGTCTTCTTGCCTCTGCCTGTTGAGGAAATGGGATTTCAGATGTGTACTCTGGTGCCTTGAATAGTACTGTTCTTTTTGTAATTAATGCTGTCCTTCGTAAAAACAAAAAAATTATGGCCTGTTAGTGTGCAGCTGACAATGCATTTCATGATTCATTAAAGACTGGGGCTAAATATTTCTGGATAATCTGGAAAGACCATCAGCTCAACTTTTGAGAGTATTGGTTTTGTAGATCAATTTATTGACTGAGATTTGCCTCAATTAGTTGATTGCTTCATCCTGGTATCCTTAGCTATAACATCACAGGTTAAATAAGATGATACACATAAAGTATTTAGCAGCCAAGTGTAGTGGCACACTCCGGGAGGTTGAGGTAGGATGATTCCAAGTTCAGGTCCAGCCCAGGCAGCTTAGTGACTTATGAGATAGGTGAGGTGCACATTTCAGTCTAGCTGTTGTGTTGAGAGTAGACTGAATGTGGTAGGGAAAAAAGTATTAATAGGCTTTTGACAATAATTCGAATGAGATAGACTGGTGGGTAAGACCACGGGGGTAGCAGTGGAAGAGGGGAAAGTGGTTAAATTCTGAGTCTAACCAGGATTTTCTGGTGAATTAGTTGGAGAATATGAAAGAAAGAGTCAAAGATATCTGCAAGGTTTTTAGTCAAATTCCAAACTGGTATCTGATAAATTCAGAACCAGGCATAGTGATGCATGCCTGAAATCCCAGCCCTTGGAAGGCTGAGCAGGGAGTTCATGCGTTTGAGGCCAGCCTGGTTCGAGACCAGTATGAGCTTATATAGGGAGACCTTGTCTGAAAGAAAAGAAAACATTTAGAGTAGCTGTAAAATCTCAGAGTCCAGTTTAACTTGCAAAAGGTTTGTATAATGACTTATTTAGTGAAATGACAGATTACAAATCCATTTGTGCACTAGAGTCTTATGGCAGGGTAGGAGAATAAAACTATGTAAAGAAAAAGTTTTTTAAATGTTCTCGGGGCTGGATGTGGTGGTTTATACATGTAATAACAGCTTCTTCGGGGGCTGAGGCAGGAGGATTTTAAGTTCGAAGCTAGACCAGGCAGTATAACAAGATCCTGTCTCAAAATAAAGAAGCTAAGTATGTAATTAAGCAGTTGAGCATTTGCTTACCATGCACAAAGCCCAGAGTTCAATCGTCAGTATAGTATACACACATATACATGTGTACTCAAGCCAAAAAGTTGCTTGCAAAAATGTGTATGTTTGCTTATTTTATTTAAAAAAAAAACTTAGTTGTTTGAGTAGTTAACATTCAAATAGTTAAAAGTATCAGACTGATGGCAAAGGGAAAGGAGGGGTCATTTATTTAAAAAGGAGTTATTTTAGAAGTTTTAGAGATCTGTTTCACAATGATGTGAATGTACTTAACAGTAAATTGTGTGCTTGAAAAGGATTATGGGGGCTAAGTGTGAAGTTCCATTTCAGAGCACTGTCAGCATATGTGAAGCACTGAGTTCCATACACTCAGAAAAAAATGAGTGAAGATGGTAAAATTTAAGAGTGTGTAGTAAAAGCTATCCTTTCAATTCCAACTGCCAGCCACTTAAACTATTCTGACATGCTGTTTTACACAAATGGTAATATGGTACACATACTTTTCTATACCTTCCTTGTGAATCTGGGAAATGTCTTATCAGTATATAAAGAAAGGCTTTTTTTTTTTTACAGTGACCAACATTGCACTGAATGACACCATAGTTTATTATTTCTGTTATATGTGCACAGACCCACAGTTGGCCCTCATTTGTTCATTCTGTATTTGCAGATTTGCTACTTGCAAAGATTTATTTATAACCTCAAAATCAGTACTAGTAGAGCTTTGAGTTATTACAGACATGCAGTGTACACACCTGGAGCTGAAGTTGAGCAAAGCAGCATCTCTGCTGTGTGACATTTCTCACTGTGGAAACAAGTATTCTTTGCAGCTCTTTATTTAGAGCTGTGGTTTTCACTTTGTGCTTTATTTTTCTGGTGACTTAGCTGTCTGAACAGCCCTCCTATTCTGTCCTTCACATTGCCAAGGAAAGTCTGTGTGATTTGTTCCTTTTTATAGAATGGAAGTCGAAGAAGAACACCAGGTGGAGTTTTTCTAAATCTCCTGAAAAACACTCCTAGCATCAGCGAAGAACAAATTAAGGTAATATAATGTCCTGTAGTTTTAGTTGACTTTCATGCTAGTTTCACTGTCTCTATCTGCCTTACATGGAAGGATTTTGCCATTGTGTCATTTCTGGTGAAACTAGTGTTTTGTAAAGTTGTGCGTTCTATCTTCAGTACCACAGTGGGGAAAGCCTGATTTTTAATCTTAATTTTGCTATTTAGTGTTTGGGTGACCATGAGAGGATCTCTTAATCTTGCTCAGCTACGTTTTTCTTACCTGTCAACTGGGAACCTTGATATGTGCACTGCTTATTTATTAAAGGTATATAAGGTCGAATAAAGTAGTATTTTAAGTAACCTTGAACAATTACCAGAGACAGGAGAGAGGGAAATTCCATGCATTGGCACTGGGCCAGTCACTTAGAGTATATGACTTACTCTCCACCAGAGTATCTCAAAAGTGGCTGTACACTGCAAAGAAAAAGTAAACAAGGGGGTTGGGGGGTGTAGCTCAGTGGTTAGAGCACTTTCCTAGCAGGCACAAGGCCCTGGGTATGGTGGAACACACCTGTAATATCAACACTCAGGAAGGATTTTCTTGAGTTCATAGTGAGTTTGGGACTACAGAGCGAGACCATGTTTCAGAAAGAAAGAAGTAAGGGAGGGAAAAGAAAACAAGTTGAAGTGATATAACTAGGATCACTTAACACCCTTAATCCAAACCCATGTTGTTTTCACAATATCATGTATCATTGAAATAGCATTTCCCTGTTTATTGTAGAAAAGGAGATTTCAGTGTTAGCTTTTGCATTAAACTTTGCATTATAATGATAAAAGTCATTTGGAATACCTAATAGGAGAATGTTGGCTTCTAGAGACATTCTTAAAGGAGTAATCTGTGATGTCTTGCTTGTGAATTGATTTTAAGAAAATGAAAACATACAATAAAACAAATTGGCAGCCTGGAGGAATAGCTCAGCAGTTAAAGTCAAGCACTAAGTACCCGAATTCAATTCCCCAGCCCCACATAAGCTGGGAGTGGTGGCACAGACCTGTAATCCCAGCACTCGGGAGGCTAAGACAGGAGGATTGTCATGCGTCCAAGGCTAACTTGGCACTGGGCCAATTCCTTACAGTATATGACTTACTGTTCACCAAAGTATCTCAAAGTGGGTGTACCCTGCAAATAAAAGTAAACAAGGGGGGCTGGGGGTACAGCTCAGTGGTTAGAGTTCAGGACCAGTCTGAGCTACAGAGTGAGACCCTGTCTCAAAAAAAAAATAAAATAAAATCCTGAATTTGGGGCCCTGGAGCTATAGGTCAGCATAGAAAAAGTGCTTAGTATTCATTAAAAGCTAGGTTCAATCCACAGTACCAAATGATATGTTATTAAAGTCCTTTGGTTTTTGTTTTGTGTTTTTGTTTATTTTTTTGAGAAGGGGTGTTGGTATGAATTCCAGGCTGTCCTTAAACTTGCAGTGTAACACTGGCTGGCCTCAAACTTGTGACCTCCTTCCTTAGTCGCCTGAGTACTAGGGTTGAAGGTATTTCTTACCACAGTGCCTTTGCTTCTTAAACTATGTTTCTGTGAATTTTTTGTATGAATAATGAGTATTGTCTTAATTACTTTCTTGTTGGTATGACAAAATACTCAACACCCACAACTTAAGGTAGGAAAGATTCATTTAGCTCACAGTTTCAGAAGGTTTCACAAAGACTATTCATGGGCAGGGGGTACTGTGGAAGCACTGGGCAGAGGCTGGAGCACTGCTCACCCCATTGCAGACAGAAGGCCAAGGCTTTTAGGGGACACTCTACTTGAAAACCATAGCATCTTTGATAATGAAATTCTCGGTAATAAGGTCTGTCATCTTTGGAGAGAGAGAGAAGCTTCATTAAAGTTACTATACTATTGATAGGTTGCAAAAGGATTGTAACAGAGTTGTTATCCAGATGCTTGAAGAGATCTACATAAAATAAAAAAAATTGCTGCTACTTGTTGGTTTTCTACTTGAAGACAAATGTTTTTTAAAATGGTCAGTTATTACACTTTTGTGAAGGTGATATAACAGGGAATGATAATACGAATTTTGAAAAATCATGTATGAGGTCATACTATCATATGTTAGTACTGTAATCTACGAAAAAGCTATCCCTTGGTATTGTGCTCTGTGTTCCCCCTAGTCCTCCAGCATTTGTTCTTGCTTCTGTACCTACTTTCTGCACCTCCATGCCTCCCTCATTCTCTCACAGTTTACATCGGGGCTCACATTCTGAAGGTCTTCTTGTTCCCGCTTCATTTCCGAGCTCCCTCCTCGTTCCACCTGTGTGCCTCTTGTTACTGCTCAGTATGCATTTAGGAGCCTGTCCTCACCTCACCATCTTCCATCGTGTTTTTATAGACAAGAAGGGATTTGCACTTTGTATACTTCAAAAAACATGAAGTATACATGTTTCATGTGTACATGTATATGACCTGGCCTGACTACAGCTTTCAGGAGTTCCTTCCTAAAAAACAATTTCCAGAAGTATGTTCTGCCTATGCCAGATTTTTTTGAAACTTTGAACCATCTCTGTCTTAGTGTAGCCTGTTTGGTCCTCTGATGCACTACTTTGTTTTGTACTGTACATTTTATTATTCCACTTACCTGTCTGTACCAAGGTTCTCACATGTTATTTTATGAGTTTCCATGTTTACATAACATTGTAAAGGGAATGAATCGTCTACTAGAATAGATCTTACCCGCTGGTGGTTTTACCCCTCAGAGAGTATTTTGCAATGTCCAAAGGTGCTTCTGGTTGTTACAGTTTGGGACTGAGATATATAATACGCTGTTTAGGCAGAGAGTAAGGAGAAGCCAGGGACACGGGCAGAGACATCCTGCCATCTGTACAGATGGTCCCCACAGCAAAGAATTCACCTGAGCTGAAAGAATCACATTTTATAATATAAGGTCCCGTTCTGGTATCCCAGAATGTATGCTAGTGCTCACTGGATTATTTTTTATCTTATGACAAAAGTTTTTAACCAAGATTTACAAGTTATTTTCAGTAGTATTTTTAAAGACTAGAGTTTCTCTTGCATTATGTTGGTGATAAAATTGCTTATTTACAAACAATTCAGGCTTGGTTTCTAAACATAGGCGATCGTGTATATTTATGATGACATTTCAAAGTTAGTTAATCTTTATTCCAAAGACTTTTGTCTTCTTATTGATCAATTATATTTTACTTAAAGCAACATGATTTTCCTATAGTGTCTTTTCCTTTGGAATACTTTTATCTATAGAGAAGTATTAAACGCGGGCCAAAAACGTAGCAGTTAAGTGTCTAGTGTGAATCACAGCTTTAGTCTTTCCTTGGAGTTGTGTCTTTCCTCAAACTCTGTGTAATAGTAAGCCTGTGCATATTTGTTTATATTTATGAGAAATGGGCAGGGCTTGTTTTTTGTTTTGTGGTGCTGGGGATAGGACCCAGGGCATCTGCACTGTGCTACATCCCTAACCCATTTTTTGGTTTTGAGACAGAATCTCAACAAGTTACCCAGGCTGGTTCAAACTTAGCATCTTTCTGCTTCACCATCCCTGGATGTTGGAACTACAGGCCTGTGCCACCAGGCCCAGCAGAGATAATAGTTGTCAAGGGCCTGCCTTATAGCAATAAATGATAGTCCTTTTTGACTAAAGTTGTTCCTTTTTACTACAGGACATTTTCTACATTGAAAATCAAAAGGAATATGAAAATAAAAAAGCTGCTAGGAAGAGGAGAACACAATTATTAGGTAAAAAGATGAAACAAGCCATTAAAAGCCTGAATTTTCAAGAAGAAGATGATACATCACGAGAAACTTTTGCAAGTGACACAAATGAGGCGCTGGCCTCCCTGGATGAACCCCAGGAAGGACATGGGGAGACCAAGTTGGACGCAGAGGAAGCCATTGAGGTTGACCATTCCCAGGACTTGGACATTTTTTGAGTGTATTCTGGACATTTTCAGGAATAAGCGTTTTTAACATTGTAAACCATTTCTACTGACATAAAGGTTTGTTTTGTTTTACTTTGCACTGATCGACATCAGGATTTGGACAAGAGAGAACTTTTCCTTGTTTTAAATAATACATGTGGGGGAAAGAGTGTGAGTGATAGAAATATTGAAAAGTGGCTCATGTCTGACACAGTACTTAAAAGTATATAACACAAGATTTAATTTCTTAGTCTGTTGCATGTGCTGATTACTATGAGAATTACTAGTTGTTAATAAGTTTTTTCCAGGTTATTATAATATGCCATTCAAAAGTTTGTTTTCTTTTTCTGATATATATTTGATGAATAATGTTTTTACTTCAAAACATTCCAATAAAAGATGCTGATGGGATACACTAAATGCTAAGCTGTTACATGTGTGTCAAACTTATTTTCTGTATTTGTAAGAACTCCTCAACAATTTTAGGGATAGAAACTAAAAATAGGCTTATGCTGATGATTCTAACTGGTTACTTTTTTGTCCAGATATAAGTGTCAGAGCTTTTCAAAAAAGTATTGGTTAAACTTAATAACTTGATAAGCAATTCAGTAGTTACAAACTGTACAGTGTGCTTGAAATCTTTCAGCAGTTCTGAAAGTATAGTCATTGAAGTTGGACCTAAAAGGGAAATAGTTACTGGTTGCTTTTTATTTATAAAAAAATGCAAAAATAAAATTAGATTTCTGACATTCTTCAGTGAGCTTTATTTACTTATTTGCTGCTGTGAATTGAACCCTGGGCCTGGTACATGCTAAGCATGTTCTCTACCACTGACCTACAACTTGGCCCTGACTTTTTTTTGTGGTGCTGGAAATGGACCTGTACATGGTTGGTAGGCACCCAACTTTTTACAGTCTCAAGTATTCTTGCGTATGATAGTTGTGATCATGGGAAGAAATATTTTAAATAGGTGTGCTCTTTTCTCATTACTGGGACACACTAACCAATATTCTGTTTAACGGAGGAAAGGTTTATTTCAGCTCACAGCTTTATAAGGTCTCCGTTTGTTCATGAGTGGCTGGCTGCGGTAGAAGTGCATGGTGAAAAGGCTAGCCAGGCAGAGAGGGTGAAGGGTGGAGTTAGCAAGGCCGCTTTATCTAAATCCTTCCAGGTCATGCCCAAGTGACCACCCCTTCCAGGCCCAGGACCCTTGTAGCAGCACAAGCAATAAATGGATTAACCCCTGTAGTTGGAATCACTTCCAGACACTTGATTTGGGACACATTCCAAATCCAAACGATAACAGTAAATAACTAGATACTGTCCCTAAGGGTTTTTTGTATTGCAGTACTGGGGACTTAACTCAGGGCCTTCACACTGAATTGTATCTACAGGGCTTTTTAAATTTTTATTTTAAATGAAAGTGTAAGTTGCTAAATTGCTCAGGCCAGGTTCAAACTTGTGATCCCCTTGCCTCTGCCTGTCAGAGAGCTGCGATTACAGGCATATGCAAACATACCTGGCCCAAATGAGTACCTTCTATGCTTTGGATGGAGCCCAGGGGCCTCATATGCTAGACAAGTGCTCCACCACTGAGATGGCCTCACCCTGACCGTGTGATGTTGAAGATACACTACGTTATTAAAAATAAGCCGGGCCTAGTGGCACAGACCTGTAAGCCCAGCACTCAGAGGCTGAGGCAGAGGATTTCAAGTTCACACCCAGCCTGGGTAGCTTGGCAAGACTGTCTCCATAGTAAAAAGGGGCTGAGGATGTAGCTCAGTATGAAGACCCTGAGCTTAATCCCCAGTACCACCAATAAAAGATAACAAACATGTTAGTTTGTCAGAAGAGTCAAGACTTTTTTTGGTTTTTCAGAGGTCAATCGATACATTGCCCATTTTGCTGCATAACCTTTTGCCATCTTTCTGTGAGTTTTATAATCCTTCATTTGAGAAGGACCTGTCTTTATCAGCAAAAAACTGAACAAAGTGCCTCATCTGAATTCAGTGTCACACCACGCAAGGACTTTTGAAGAGAGTAACATGGTGGGAGTATGAGGGCGCAAGCTCAGGCCAGTGTGGTGGGTGTGGCTACACATCCCACCCAAGCTCTGGTGATCTTTAACAGATGATCAAGCTTTCATGTGGTCTCACATGGAACACGACTCCTTTGTGATGTTTCTGGATGATGGATTTCTTCCAGCTGACCAGTTGCTGACAGCACATATTAAAATGGAGTGTTTGGTTCTTTGATAAGAGCATGAAAAATCCAGCACCTTAAAAACAAATCCCACCACACTAGCACCATAACCTGCCTCTGGTGAGTGGCTGCTTTTGAGGGCATCTGAGGCAAATCATCACATTGGTACCAAGACTGCACCTCGTTGCTGTAAACGACCCATTTCTCATCACCAGATACCAGTCGCGTCAAACAAGGACTATTTTCCTCACATTTAATGAGCACATCGCATATATTTATACGTGCTGTCAAATTTCTTTGAGTTCATGAGGCACCCAAATATCGAGCTTGCTTACGTACTCTGCCTCCTTCAGGTGGTTGTGAATGCTTGCATGCTAGATGTTCAGCATTCTGCAATCTCTCTCGTGTCATGTAACATGGGTTTGATTCGATCAGTGCCTTCATTCTGTCATCATCAGCCTCCGGGGCCTTCCCTGTCCAAGGAGCATTGCTGAGATCAAAATGACCATCACTGGCACTGACGTTCCTGTGGAGCACGTTGCTGTAAACTGTACGCGACTTTTCACAAGCTGGTGTGTTCCTCCTTCTGTGGAAGTGAAACAGTAAAATACAGTGAAAGCACAGTGTGGTCTACTATGTTCAACTTGTAAAATCTCCAAAACCAAATCACGCAATTTTTTTAGAATAAACTATTAAATATTGCTACTTTTCTACTGAAAGTTGAATTTTTAAAGGGCACTAACTCCTGAGGCTATTGTATCTTCATGACTATTGCTCCTTTTAAGCTGGGTGTGATGGCCCACACTTACAGTCCCAGTGACTGGAAAAGCAGGGACCATAGGGTGCAGGTTGCAGGACATCCTGGACAATTTAGCAAGACTGTCCCAGAATAAAATTAAAACCCCCTGGGTTCAATCTCAAGTACTGCATGTACTGGATTTCTGGCATGTATTACATCGTACTATTATAGAAACCAATGCCTAAATTTTTAAATTACTTTAAATTTTTCTGGGAAGATTACTCTTCTCACCCAGCACAGTGGCATTTGTCTGTAAAGCCCAGCTCCTGGAGAAGCTGAGGCAAGAGGACCCCAAGTCTGAGCCCAGCATGCATGAAACATTGCTTCAAAATAACACAAAACTTTGGGGTGTAGCTCAGTGTGAAGGACCTGGCTCAATGTCTATTATCACAAAAAGGAAAAAATTAGAGTGTCACAATCTAAAATAATCCACAGTATAACAATAAGAGAGCAAATAGGAAATTGGCTTGATGGCACATACCAAGAACTTGAACAGCCATCAGTGCTGGTGAGGCTGTGGGGACAAAGGAACCCTTTTACACTGCTGGTGGGAACATAAACTGGTACTACCACTACAGAGGGCAGTATGGAAATTCCTCAAAATTCTGAAAATAAATGTCTCCTTTGATCTAGCACTACCTCTTCTGGGAATCTTTCCAAAAGAGTTAAAAGCAGAGATACATATATACCCATGTTAATAACACAACTAATAATAGCTAAAATGTGGAAGACACCAGAGTACCCATCAACGGACCAATGGATAGCACTGCTTGTCTATAAAGACAGATAGTTTTGAGGCTTTGTAGGCTTTGTAGGTAAATAGACGCAACTTGAGACCATCATGCTCAATGACGTGAGTCAGACACGGAAGGTTAAATATGGAATGGTTTTTCTAATAGGAGGAACCCAGGATTCAGTCATTTTGTGTGTGGGGGGGGGAGTGTGGGAGGGTTAAAAAAGAGAAGAAAAGTGTAAATCTGACATGATATATGTGCACAAAATACTGAAATTTAATGTAAATATTATGTATCACATATATATTTATTAATAAAATGGGGGGGGAGAGGGAATTGGTTTGAATTTAAACAAATTGGTGCAGTCTTAAAATGTGTGCCAAGCAGACCTGCTCTGAGGGTGCAAAGCTCACCTTGCACAGGGGCAGGTCGCATTACCTGTGCTTTTGTCTCTGGGCTCCAGCAAGTATAAATATGACTGATGTAATCCCCTCCTGGCACTGGCAGCGTGGGGACGGCTGGTGCAGAATGTTTGGGGAGCATACACTACGTGGCTCAAGTTTCCAATGTAAACAAAATCAAATTTGGACCAAAAAGAGTGTTAAATATACAATGAGTACAAAAAAAAAATGTGTTCCAAAGTAATAGGGATATAATCAACCATGATATGAATGACATAAAGAGGAATATTAGCCAGAGGCAAAAAGAACATTACTAGGAAGCGCTTTTTGTGGCTGTGAAGCCCAACGTATTTTTTGGAATGTGTCAAATACACCATGTCTGCATGCATTCTCATTTTTTTAATTGTGCTCACTAAGTGATTTTCTCAAGGGGGATACAAAACCCACTGGACATAGATCGGAGTTTCATACTTTGAACTGCAAAGGGAGCGCTGAGGGTTGCTATGACCCCAACAAGGCTTGTTACATCACAAGCAGTGATTTCATCATCATTAGACTTGTGACTTTGCTTCTCGATGTGATTCCTCTTGCTGCTGCAATGATGGCTTCAGAAGAAGACACTTGTCCTACCTTACCTAAATTGGCCAACAACTGCTCTGAGGAGAATTCGTATAAGCCTGCCGATAAGTGAGGATCGAAGAGAGCTGGGGGTTGTTTGTTGATTTGGTTTTCAGGCTGGGAGCTATACGCATGAAGACAGTACCTGCTTGGTAGCATTTATATAGGAAACCTAGTACAGGTGCAAGGAACGCAAGTTTGACCTGAGGACATGGATAAATTCAGAAGGCAAGTTAGCTGCTGGCTTCTTGTGACTGGCCAGAGATTTTCTTCAGACTGCAAGCAGCGTGAGGCAAGCCATGGTGACTGCTTCTCCCTTGAAGTAGGTCCCAAGGACTTTGTAGGACCACCTGCATTCAGACGTACAGATACTCAGCCCCGAGCTGATCTTGGCAACACGTGGAGACTGGAAAGCTTGGTTAATGGTTGGCCCTCAGTGGCACAGCTTTCTGTCCTGTAACAGCAGGGGTCTGAACATCCTGGACACACCACTGCCTCTGTTTCTTAGCATGAGGCTGGAACAGCCGATAACCTCACAGGATATCCTTTCTTTTTGCTTTCTTATTCTTTAGGTATGAAGGGATTCACTTGCCACGGTTTTCATTAAGGCAGGGGATCATCCCAAGTCGTTACGTTATGCCTTGGAAAGAAAGCATGAAGTTCAGGCGTGTGAACCTGAAGGTATTTTCTCTCAAATATCACTTACTGCAGTACACATACTAACTATACAAAAACTACATTCTCACATAAACTTGCAAGTAAAGGTCCAGATAACCCAAATGCAAACTAAGTAGATACATCAATGGATTTCAGAGCCTCCGTCATGTAACCGTGCAGCGTTGAGCAGGTGTTCAGAAGCGGGTGCCATTAATATTTAAGTTACAGTACAGAGCATATAGTTTCCACTTGTGCTGCATATTCAAATAGAGTGCCATGGGGCAGTTAGACTAGATTTACAGATAAGATATTCACCCGTTTAGTAGTCCTAATCAGTCAGTACTATGAAAATGTTTTCCACATTCAAATGGATCATTTATTTGAGGAAAGAGTAAGTTGTGTCTTTTTTTTTTTTTTTTGAGATAGGGTCTCACGCGAGTTCAAGCTGGTCCTGAACTCACTACACTATGTGGTGCAGGCTGGCCTCAGTCACATGAAAATCTTCCTGCCTCAGCTTCCTGAATGCCAGGATTTCAGGTGTGGCCACCACACCCAGCATTATGTGGTGCTATGGTGACTGGGGCCTGGTGCTTCGTAGGCAAGCGCTGTAATCACTGAGCCTAAGAAACAGCCCGAGTTGTTTCTTCGAAGGAGAATAAAATATACCAAAATAATCAGATTGTGAAAGGACATTTCAGGGCAGGATTCTTAGTTACTTTTTGGATGCTGTGACTGAATACCTGACATACACAATTTAAGGGGAGGAAAAGTTTATTTTAGCTCCTCATTTCAGATGGTCACAAGTCCATTAATGGAAAAAGATAGAAGCACATGGTGGAGGTGGAAGTAGAGGCAGCTCCTCACAACATTGTGAATAGGAAGCCAAGTCCCAGAGGAAGGGAGGAAGTTGCATTTACCCTTCCAGGTCCTGGCCCAGTGATCTGCCCTTTCTGGGTTCAGTCTCAGTGTTCTGCCTCTTCCAGGTTTAAACTCCTAATCCACCACATACCCGTAATCTATAATTCACCATACACCCATAATCTAATCTACATGTCTGTAACCTATAATCGGCTACACACCTGTCTTCTACCACACACCTATCATCTACCACACGCCTGTAATCCACCCCTTTGTACTAGGTCCCAATCTCCTAATAGCACATGGTTCCATAGATAATCCATAACATAGAAATACATGAAACTTTTGTGGGACATTCCAGATCCAAACCAATAGATTCCTAGAAAAAAGTGAATGATTTCCAAATTTCAACTGTATAAACAGTTAATGTCAAATAAGAATGTATTTTGCCAAGATAGATACTGCATAATATATTTATATAAGATATATAAAATATGGCTCAGTTACTCTGTCATAAAATGTGCATGTACAATGTTATAAAATAAATGAAGATACATTGTCCTGAGATGATTATTTGGGGTATATATGTGTGTGTGTGTTTTATTTTTTGAGACAAGATTTTACTATGTAGTCCAAGCTGGCCTTGAACTCAAGGCTGTATTCTTATCTTACCTTAGCCCCCTTAATGCTGGGATAAAAACTTGTACTACCACACACAGTGTACCTGTCTGTTTTTGATTTTTTGTTTTATTTCTTCAGAGCCATCATTTCATATAATTTCACTTTGCAGTCCAGAAGATCTGGTCCTGAACTCACGATGGAGCCCAGATTGGCCTCAAACTCATGGCAATCTTCCTGCCTCAGCCTCCTGAGTGTTGGGCTCCCAGGTGTGTGCCACCACACCCAGCTTTATGTGGTGCTGGGGGATCAAACTCACGGCCTTAAGGTTGCGAGGCAAGCGCTTTACCCCCCTGAGTTATTCCCCCAACACTCAGCTGTCTCACTTTTGCAATTTAGAATGTTCCCAACGAGACAAATATGTGCCAAATATGGTGGCACAAGCCTGCAATCTCTGTACTCTGGGAACCTGAAGCTGCAGGATCACAAGGTGGAGCCCACTCGGGGCAATTTAGTAACTGAGCAATAACCTGTCTCAGAATTAAAAAAAAAAAAAAAAAAGGAGTGGAGTGGGGATGTAGCTTAGTTTTATATCCTGGGATTCATCCCCAATATTACAAGGGGGAAAAAAGAAGTAAAAGGCCCACATCCCGAGTACCGAGCATGCTAGTATGTTCTGTCTTCTTTCCTTCCATTTCTCCTTACCACTTTTACAGTCATAGATGCTAAAAAAAAAAAACATATTTAGCAACAACAACAAAAAATGATTTTCTTTCCACCTTGGAGCTGGGCCAGACAGAATGCTGCCTGGCCGTACTGAAAGAGATGTGCACCTAAGTCAGATCCTCGAAGGGCTGTTTGTTACTCAGCAGAGGTTACACGGCAGTGCCGACCTGACACACCTGGCAAGTGGCAAGGCTTCCTTACTCTGGAGCGAGTCTTGTTCTCTGCCTGCTCCCTTCTGTATTTGTGGTGCTGGGGACTGAACCCCAGCCTTCCCCAAGGGAGGCAAGTGCAATATTCCTGAGCCGCAGCTCCAATTTGCTCAGTACTCAGTCTTTTGATATTTTCATTTGACAGCTGAGAAAATGATTTTTCATTTCATCTACCGAAAAGGCCTATCATGCTTCTTATTATAGCAACATGACAGTAAAAAACAATTAGAAAGTTAGGAGCATCCAGAAATCGATAAGTTAAATTACGCTCGTCTGAGAAAATGGATTCTTGGAGGGAGTGTCTTGTACAAGATCACATAAGTAGAGAACTAAAATTCAATAATCTGACCCCAAGTTTGTCTGTCACCTGTAAAATCTGTGCTCCACACAGCACTTTCTGGTAGTTGGTAACACTGAGTGACAAAGCATTGGTTTATCTGTCCTTTAGATGGTAGAAAAAGTACCAAGAATGTCTTTCATTTTTAATTTTTTTGATAGAGTCTGCATAGGCCAAGCAATCCTGGAACTCCAAATCCTCCTGTCTCAGCCTCCAAAGTATGGGATTATAGGTGTGTGTGCCATGCCTGGCTGACACTTCCAGTTTAATCTAAGAGTAAAATTATGTTTAATGTGATATTAAGCAAAGGTTTTTGATTTTTGTTTTGTTTTAGCAAGCAGAAGCATGTGGGATCTATACTGGCCCATTAGAAGACTCTCTCTTTTTGGATCACAGAGAAAGGCTTTGCCATGGGGAAGATCGCAAAATTGTGCTGAAGAAAGGCCCACCAGAAATAAAAATTACGGATATGCCCTTGCATTCCCCTCTCTCGAGATACCAAAGTACTGTGATTTCCCATGGCTTCAGGAGGCGGCTGGTCTGATGAACAAAGAAGGGGATAAATCTGGGTGGCCATGCAGCTCCATGGTAGAATACCTGCCTCGTGTGTGCCAGACCTTGGCTTCCACTCCCAAGGCTCCAAAGTAAATAAATAAACATAAAATGACAAAATGTTTCAGTCTCTTTCCCCTCCCCCACTCCCATCTCTGATAAATGTTTGAGTCCATTGTACATTTGTATTTCACCTATAAGTTCAATTTTCTTTTCTTTTCTTTTCTTTCTTTTGTGGAACTTGGGACCAAGCTACCCAGTCATAGTGGAACTTTTCAACCAGCAAACACCTAGTCCATTTTTATTTTTGAGACAGGGTCTCACCAAGTCACTAAGTTGCCCAGGTTGGGTTTGATCTTGTAATCCTTCTGCCTCAGTCTCCCAAAGTGCCTGTGCCACTGGGCCTGGCTTAAAATTTATTTAAAGATCATAAGTTTAATAGCAAAACTTCGAGGTCATAGAAAGTTTGGAGAGGAAATAAGGTTTGATATCCTCTAAGATGCTGTAACAGAAGAGGAGGGAAAGCTGCCTTCATAGATGCTAAGTTTCAAGGTAGCATCTGCTATAAAGAAGAGCAGACAGAGCCAGGCCCATTACCTGGCTCGTCATACTCCTTTGCTCTTCTCTCTCTCATTCATCCTCTCCCATACTTATCTTCAGATGAGCCCAACTGAAGGAAAGTTGCAGAACATGTGATGATTTTTGCCACTTTGCTGGATGTTCCCACTGTCCTTTCTTTCCCACACCTCCAGCTCTTCAGACTCAGGACAATAACTGGTCCCCATGGCGATGAGAAGAAGTGTTTGACAGACAGCTCTATCTTACATCAAATAATTTTAGCTGAGAGAGAAGTACTGTCTGTGTTGGTTCAGTGTGCACAGGTATCAATTTCCAACAGCAAAAAATCGATGCATGAAATTTAACAACATAAAAGCAATCGGTACAAAATAGTGCGGGAAGACAACTTTATGGTGGTCCCTCAAAAACTCAAATGTGGAATCACCGTGTGGTTCAGCAAGTTGACTCCTGGGTATGTTCTCACAAAAAAAAGAAAGAAAAGAAAAGAAAAAAGAAAGAAATGAAAGCAGGGCTTGCACAGGTATTTGTATAACAGCAGGATTCGTGATAGCAAAAAGATGGAAACAACCCACGTCGTCACCTGATGGATGGCCAAACAAAATGTGGTATGATGATATGTTATTCAACCATAAATAGGAATGATATTTTGATACACAGGACAACACAGAGGAGCCTGAAAAATAATGAAATAATCCAGACATTCTGTCTCTGTCTTCTCTTTAGAATGCGAAGGATGCAGAATGTGATTATCTGCAAGCCAGGAAGAGGGTCCTCTCGGTAACTTCCAGCCTCTTGGTCTTGGGCATCTCAGGCTCCAAAACTGTGAACACAAATGTCTTGTTTAAGCTGCCTTTCAAGGGTATTTTGTTATAGCCTGAGACTGAAGTTCCTGTGTTCTTTGTGGAGCTTCAGGTTACTTGACTTTCTAGAGTCAGTTTCAGCCAGAACTTCCTTTTAAAACTTATTTTAAGATTTGTCTGCTAGCAACAAATTCAGTTTTTGCTTATCTGGGAAACCTTTATTTCACCATCATTTTTGAAAGAAGCTCTGGTGGATCTAAGATGTTTCTTCAGTACTTTGACTAAGTTATGAATATGTTGCCATTTTCTGCCATGTTGGCTGTTAATATTAGCTGGTTTTTCCTTAATAAATGACTCATTTTCCCTTGTTACCCCTTGCTTCTGACCTTCAGCACTTGTGTAGTGAAACCGTTTGTGGGCCTCTGTGTGCTCAAGCTATTTGGCGTTCACTGTGCTTCATGGTCTTGGTCCTTCTGTAACAGAGACTCAGAGGCTGGGCCTGATGGTACCCAATGAGTGACTAAAAGTGGGACAAAACTTGGAGACTGTCTTCATTTTATAACAATCTCCTTTATTACCTTAAACTTTAGGTTGGGTCCTGGTTCAGTTGCATGCATGCATGTTAATCATGTAAAGAGTGCCTGTGCAAAAACTAACAGTATGAGTTTTATTAGCCCTAAATTTGCCTAATCCCTCCTACCCTTTATCTCAATCCCCTTTCAGGACTTATGACACCAAAATAGATATAACTAAGGCATTTTCAGAACTCTTAGGGACATCCAATTTTTAGTTTTTATAAGCATTCTGTTCCCGACCCTCCAGAGCAGCGCCTGAAAGTCTCTAGTCATGGCCCTAAACCTGCAGTCACCTTGGATTCCAGACCCCTGCAGAACACATCATCCCATCATGAATCCACCCCATAATAGAGTCACTCCCCAAAGCAGGAGCAATCATCTGTGGGAATCAGATTGGCCCCTCAAGCCACAAGGACTTCTCTGAGCCAACTCGTAGAACCAGACCTGAAATAATCAGACCATGAGTTGACCAGAATTATCTCAGCGGCCAGTTATGCAAACCCTGAGCCATCCAAATCCCAGCACTTCCCTTTATCCCCCTTTTCTATAAAGCCTCAAATTCCCCAGCCCCTGGAAAACAGATCTGGAGGCACCTTCCAGTGGCTTCCCAGCACAGCCATGCTGAGTAAGGCTCCTTCCAACCCCTCACCACTGCTTGTCTCCTTGACTGGCACTGTGGCATGGGTGGCTCAGCCTAGTCTGTTGCCCTGAAACTGTCGTGCATCTCTTGGATGTGTAGGCTATTGGATTTTCCAATAAATCTAGCAAGATTTCAGCCATTATGTGTCCACTCGTTCTTTAGCTCTTTTCCGTCCTGTCCCAGTAGGGTCTTCAGGGACATGTTGATGGAATTTCATGTCCCACATTTCTCTGAGTCTGTTCATTTTCTTTTCTTTTTTCTCTGTTCTGCAGATTTCATAAACCCTACCGATCTGCCTGAGAATTCACTGCTTTCTTCTTCTGCCAATTTAAATACACTGTTGAGCCCCTTGATAAATTTTTCATTTTAGTCGTTGTACTTCTCAATTCTAGAACTTGCACTTTTTAAAAATTTCTCCGTTTGATGTAGAATTTGCTTTGCTGTCTTCACTTACTGAATCACCAGTTTATTATTTTTAAGAAGTTATAGTTTAGAAACAAAGAGAACAGATGCGCAGAAGAGGTACACTAGATAAACTGTCCTCTCAGTACTTCTGTGGGCTCAGCAACCTCAAACTTTTATTCCCCCCTCCAAATTATGAATTGTACTTTCCTATTTCTTTGCATGCCTTATAATTTTTTATTGGAAATCGGATGTTTTAGGAAATATATTGTAGGGACCCCTTGTACCTGTTTCTTCTACTCCCTAGGTCACCCCAGGGCATTTTATTGTCATTGGCTTGATTGTCTGTTTAGTGAGAGGCTGGGTTATTTTCACGACACCTAATCTTTCCCCAGCTCACTTCCACTGGCACAATGAAGGCTCCATTAGGGCTCCTCCAGGCCTCAGCCTTGGGAATACGCACGGCCACCCCACATGCAGGTTTGGACAGGATTCTCTTAGTTGTTTCTTTCCTAGACCACACCCAGCTGTTAAACTCCACTAACTGTAAGCTCAGTGTTCTATTGTTTCCAACAGCCCACAGGGAATTAGTTACTCATAAAATTTGAAATCTTTTCACTTGAGTGAGATTATTTTTTCTGACCCCTTGGAGGTTTTTTCCTGCACTTCCGCAGGAGTTAGGCCTATATCTTCGTGAGTCTACCAGTCTTCTCACAGCCTTTCACAAAACACGTCTTCCCCTGTTTTTGCTTTGTTTTGTTTTGTTTGATTTCGTTGGTTTGGTTTAAGAGGTGGAATCTCACTCATTGTGTTGTCCAGGTGGGACTTAAGTGATTCCCTCCAGTTCAGCATCCTAAGTAGTTCCTTGTTTGTGAGAGTAGTTGCAGAAGAGGTCAGGTCGTATGGGAAGAGATTAGCTGCTATCTGTTTCACGGCCTATTTATCCTCCCAGTTAAAATGTCCAGGCTCTGGCTCTGGAGCTGAAAGGGAGGACAGTAATATTTCTAAGGGAGATGAGCATTCAGCAGAGGGCAAGACAGTGGACTGGTCTGCTCAACTTTCTCTCCCAGAACAGACACACCAAGCCCAGACAAAGGCTGTAGAGGTCCCAGTGTTCTCAGTAGCTCCATGCCCAAGGTAAAGCATTGATCTGTGGGCTGGGGCTGGGTAGAAGAAAGGAGCCCCTACCTCTGAAACTGACATCATACCCCTTCTGGAAAAACAGCCTCTGACTAGGAGCTGAGGTAAGGGGAAGCCCTGCCTTTGTTTGAAGTTTCCTTTATGAAGGGAGGGGGAGGATAAGTCTTGATTCAATCACCTCAGATTTTCCTGAGTTTCAGTCATTTTTTCTCAATTACCCTTTTCTCTACTTGCTCTATGCCCCTGTTAGTGGTTGTGGTGTCAGGCCCCGATTCTGTCAGGCCAAGTTCGAGTCTCCACGGGCTTGAAGGATAAGTTACAGAAGATGGGAGGCAGGTTTTGAAGAAAACATTTCATTGTGAAAATTACAGAAAGGGACAGAAGGAAGGTAAAAACTTCTGCTAGGAAGAAAGGAGACCTGGAAATGTGGGTTGCCTTGGTAGCTCAATGTCCAGGGGATTTTATAGAGTAGCTGGTTAAGGGACTGGACTATGCTAGGCTGCTTGGTTGCTAGGGCTGGTTGCTAGGTTCTCTACCCTTAAGCTGCTACTGAAGCCCACCCTAAGTCCTCCTCCCTTAAAGATCTTTCACTCTGTTGTCTTTTACCTACTTAATGCTTGCCCACTAAGTAATTCTGGGGAGTGGTCAGCTACAGACTGTTATGAATTATAGCCAGCTACATTTTCTATAATCCTGCTTTCCAGTGAATTCTCCATTTCTGGGGAACTCTATATTCCTAACTGCCTACAATCCTGTCTCCTCTCACATTCCCAGGATCATTTACAGAGATTTTTGCAGGGTTTGTTTACCACTTGAATTACTGCTAGTTTGCTGGGGAATGGGTACACATTGTCACACTAGAAGTGGAATTCCAAGCATTCACTTTTTACAGCAGTTCTAGGGAATCTTATGGCCCTTTAGATCCAATTTCTCAGAGCACATAAAGCCCAGTCAGAAGAATCAAAGAAATACTAGAGAAGTTTTGACTCCTTTGCAGGTACTAGAACCTGAATAAAGGCACATGATAAAGAAAAACACTGAAATATGATTTATATAACTATGTCATTCTATCCTCCAAATTCAGTCCAAGATATGAGAAATAACTGGCACTCTCTCAGTCTAGTTAAGAAACAAACATCTAATTTAAGAAACAAAAAGCTGGTAGTCCTGAGATTCTATTTAGGGTAAGAAGAAGAGTTCTACTTCCTGTAATCTCTTAATACTACCTCACCTCTAAAATAGACCTGAGCCACTTACCCCACTTACTGGGAGTGAAGTCTTTGTAGGACTCTGCTCCTGCTAAGAATCTCTCCACTATTTTCTCTTCTGTTGAAAATTTCAGAAAATTTGGCAAGAAACGAGTTATTTCCAGCAAAGTCTTCAAGTTGAATTTTTTGAGATAGTCTCCATGTTTATCAAACTCAACTAGAATTTAAAAACTCAGATGAAGCTGGGTGAAAGACCCAGGCTAAACAAACTCCATGATAAGCTTCAGACCCTCCAAAAAAGCTACTAGGCCTGAGTTTTGATTTCTCAGAATTAACTGGCAGTTACAGGATAAGCCACACATTGATCAAGACTGAAGCCACCCTCGGGTCACCCTCAAGCCCTCTAATTAGAAAAAGTTAAAAACATATCTAGCATCCCTGTGGTCTGAGTTAAGGTCTGGAGCCTATAGATAGTTGCTTTGTACAAACCAGCCAATCACTCACCTCTTATCCAAACCTCACGTGGGACCATTAAGCTCACTTTATAATTGGTCATTTTCAAAAAAATCTCAAAAGTTATGATAGGGTCCTGCCAAATGTAACAGACACCCCGTAGACTCTGAGTGGATAATGTTGTCACCATGGGTGCTGTGTATTTGTGATTGGTTTTTGTGTGACGATGCTGTACCTATGTCATATTTCCTGTAACCACCCTTTCCCTTACCCCATAAAAGCCCTGCTAGTTTGCTGCTCAGGGCTCTCTGCACAGATCCACTGCATTGGTGAAGTCTGAGAGTTGAGCTTAAGCCCGAATAAAGGCTCCTTGGTTTTACCTATGTGCCTCGGTCTCCTGGTGATCTTTGGGTTCTCTGCGATCTGGGCATAACCCTGGCTATGGTGTCACATGCTTAAAATCCCAGCATTTTTGGAGGCTGAGGCAGGAGGATCACAAGTTGGAGCCCAGTCTGGGAAACTTAGTGCCAAGCCCAGTGGTACAGACCTATAATTTTAATACTCCGGGAAGCTAAAGTAGGACATCACAAAGGGCATGAGCTCTCTACCAAGGGTCACTTCATCTCTGAGAGTTGATAGGAGTTGAGTCTTGGTACATATTGATGAACAAATGGGGGGGGGGAATCTTGATGAGTTGAACTGGATACTGTACAGTGCTCAGGTTTTGCTACATGAGAATCTCTGAGTACATCTTTCATAGTCAGTGGTGCTAATGCACTATGGTCTGGATGTGATGTTTCCCAAGGGTTTGTGTGATGGGTGATGGTGCCGAGTGGGAGGCGGTGGACCCTCTGTGGGACGTCCTTAGATTCCTGAGAATTAAGGTAAGTGCTCCTTGGATCCCAGGGGCCAACTCTGGAGGGCAAGTTGATACTGAAGCCTGGGCCGGACCATGAATGATTCTCTGGCTTCCTGTTTTCTTTTTGTTTCTTTGGTTTGGGTGTTGAGGGGCTCTGTTACTGAGTTACCTTCCCAGCCTTCTTATTTTATTTTTCTTGAGACATGGTCTCACTAAGCTTCCTCTGCTGGCCTTGAGTTTCCAAGCCTTGTGCCTCAACCTCCCACGGAGCTGGGATTACAGGCCTGTGCCATCACCCGAGGCAGCCTGCAGACTTTCAATGAGATCTCACTCCTACTTGTGGTCCATTATAAAGCCACCTGTGGTTATGCCCACATCAGAGGCTGAGCCAATGATGCTGCCTCTTCTTGGACTTCCAACAGTGTTAAATAAACTGTTTTGTTTTGTTGTCATGCTGGGGATCCAACCCAGAGGAACTATACTACTAAGATTTTGGCCAGCCCTTTTCAAAAATTTACTTTGGGATAACATCTGGAAACTTAATGAAACTTTGTCACAAAATAAAAAATAAAACAAGGCTGGGGATGCAGCTCAGTGTGGAGGCCCTGGGTTAAATCCCCAGTACCAAAAGAGGAACAAAGCGAGAAAGAGAGAGAGAGAGAGAGAGAGAGAGAGAGAGAGAGAGAGAGAGAGAGAGAGGAGAAGAATATTATAGTGCCTCTTAGCCTTGATTGACTTATTCCTGTGAAATTTGGGATTTCCAAAGTTAAACACACCAGTGGATATAGTTTTCATTTACTGATGTTACTGGAAAGCTCAAAGCCATTGTCCGTGATCTGCCACTGTTGAAGAATTATTATAGGTCAGAATTAAGAGACCCCCAAATGCCAATTGGGGCAAGGTAAGGTTTCTTTTATTGCGGCTGAGATATTATTACCACTGGCAGCTGGGCTGTCTCTGGATTTCAGGTGAGTCTGCAGAGAGCAGCAGCGAACAAGCTTTACACAAAGATTATACAGAGGATTTTATGTCATAGCATACATCATTACATAGCAGCCACCATAACCCGACATATAGCCGCTGTTCTTGGCGGGCTGTTCAAAATTATTATAAAGCAACCAATTAGTTTGGTGGGCTATTTCTTTGGCAAAATTCGTGAATCTCAGCAGGTTGCCATGGAGTCAAGGAAGAGAAAAAAGTTTAAGCCTCTGCCCTTGTCCTAAGACTCCAGAGACATCTTGATAAGTATGCAAGCAAGGTTCCAAGGCAAGGTGGATGGAGCCTCATAAGATAAAGTCACAGAAAACTATTTTATAAAACAAATTTTAACTTACATGGAAACTGTAACTCACAGCAAACCCATAACCTGAATAGCATAATCACCACAAAATGGAGTCACTTTACTATATTAGCGGTTTGAGTTATATCATTTTACAGCCTGGTTACAGAAGGTTAACATCAATGTGGGGTTATAGAAAATTATAAAATTACAAAAGTATACCTAATGTTGGATTTTTAGTACACTGTCACAGAATGAACACCGCAAACAAGGAAATACTTTGGAAGTAGAAAGTAAATTTATTAGAAAAAGTGCAGTAGGAAGGAAGAACTCTCCGGCAAGCAGAAGGAGGGATGGGGAGCCAATTATTTGGCAGTTAAGTCAACATTTATGTTTTTCTATGGATCATGCATATTAATTTTCCTATACAGAGTTAGTCTTTACTGATTGGTGCATATTGGCACAAAAGTAGGTATTGGTTTAAGAACAAATTTGAAGATAAGACCCTGGGGGTCTATGGCATCATGACCTACTTGACTTTAGCTTTGTCCTTGGCCATCGCAAGGTGTGGTCTTACGCTATTAGAGTTCTTTATCTAGGAGGAGTTCCTCATCTGAGGATGAGTTTCTCATTTGGTGACATTCCGACCCACCCAGACTAACTACTCTAAACCCGCTTAATGGAATCTGGCTTCTTATTGAAAATACTGGTGATCTTATTGGACTGTAGCTAATTCCTGGTAGGCTGGGGAGCCACCAAGAGCAGCTACTCACATGCCCCCACATGGGGGTCTTGTAGAGGAGGTGTCAGCGGCAGGAATCTCAGCCATGCTGTACACATCCAGGGCGTTTGCTGGGGCCCTGCTATACGGGGATCAGTGTAAAAGAGCCCAGCAAAGCATCTCTTCCGGTTTAAACCTGACTCATAATTCATCCACAGAAGGAGGGACACATGTGGCACCCGCCGCAGGTGCTCCTCGTCTGTGGAAGACACCCCTCCTTTGGTTTCATTGTCACAGCTGCGAGCCCAACCCGGACGCCAACTCCCAGGTGAAACCTGTTTATATCTTTGTCCACGCTCTCCTTTACCTCACTTGTTCACGTTGTTTCTCCGACGATTCCCCTTTTTGACCAGAAGAGGTCTCTGTTGCATTACCTCAGGCCTTTTCTGTTTTAGTTTTTGTTGTTTGTTTTTAAAGATGGAGCTCTTTGCTCTTTTAATAAGGGAAACCTTTGTCATTTTTGATAGTATGGTGTACCATTGTTAGCGATATGATGCTATTACTGTCACCAGAGATAAAAATGCCACCATGTTGGCACATGCCTGTAATTTCAGCACTGACGGAGTCTCAGGCAGGAGGATCATCAGTTCAAAGCCTGTGTGGGCAATTGGGTGAGACCTTGTCTCAAAATAAAAAGAGCTGGGAATGTAGCTCAATCTGCAGTGCTGAAAGAGAAAAAGCATAAAAATTCCTCAATGCCTCAGTAGCTAACAAGTTTCCAAGGGTAGAGTTCCGCCAACCCATGTGAATTTATACAGGTTAGGCTGTTCTTAGTGGAGGCTCTTTACTGAGGAATTTCATCAGCTATTTAAAGTTTTGAAAGTAAAAAAGAAGAGGAAACAAAGGAAGACATTTTTACACACACATACAGACACGCGTGCACACACACACAAGTACACCAATACGCACAAACTTTTCCAGGAACAAATTTAAAGCCACCAATACAGTACTTTTAAATATATAAAAACATGAATTTTGGACTTAGACTGATGCAGCTGCAAGCGAACGCCATCCACGGCTGCAGGCCTCTTCCTGAGCTTCTCACCTGGAGAGCGGGTATCCTGTAGCTACTCATAGGGCTGCTGCTGCCAGTCGGCCACAGATGAGGGAGGCTAAGCGCTTAGCACGGCGCTTGTCAATACTAAATACAGGGTACTTCACTCTCGCTATGAGTGCACTGGGGGGGGGGGGGGGCAAACAGAATGAGTTGCAAGCTAAGCTTGCTCATGCTGACTTGCAAGGAGCTTTTTCCAAGAGGAAGAATATAGTAAATACAAGAAATAGAAGGTCCCAACAGAAGGGAAAAGGAGTGTTTGTCACCTACACCTTGGCTTCAAATGTAACTCCTAAGAGAAAACCACAAAATTCACACATCTGACCTCCTTTGGCTGCCAGATGACAATCTGTCTCCGAGCCACACGTGCTACCTTACCAGGTCACCAGAGCCACAGATTCACCAGATGCATGCTCAGCTTCCTCCTTCTTCTCACATTTTCTCTTTTCTCCTGACATATCAATTTCTAAAAATTATCTAATATTGACAGATGCCACCAGCTCACGATGTCCCCATGTTGGCAATTCTCTAGGTCTCAGCAATCACTTCAGAGTTCCGATCCCTCCATCCTACTCAAAGCCACTCAGTCATCCCTGGTACTTGGGGGTGATTTTCCCCCTCCTCTGTCATTCCCAAGAACCGCTCTCCTTGCAGCAGGCGTCGCACAATAGCTTCCTACTGTGTTTCCTACCTTCAGTCTCCACTCTGCCATAGTAAGATGGGTCAGCTCAGTCCGCTCGGCCTACTGCCATGGAGTGACCTTACTGACGTTCACTGCGTTCCTTCCTCCTGCTCAAAACATTTTACAAAGAATTACATGGAAGGAGAGTGGTGATACTTGCACAGTATGAATGGCGAATGTACTTAATGCTGCTGATTAAAAATTAAAAATGGGCAAAATTATAAAATAATTTGCTTCCCCTCTAAGAATGCCTTTTATATTATGCGTTTTGCTCCAAAAACCAAAGGATTCAAGCAAGCACAGCATGTTATATAATAAAGATCTTCAAAGTTCATTCTTATTCAGTCTTCTTCATTTGTTGAGTATCTGGCATACTGGATGTGAAAGTTTGGGGTGGAGAGGGGCAGGGTGATGGTCTTATTGGACGTGGTCCTCATCCCATCCCCTCCAAGCACACACACAGGTACCCACGCCTCTCCTTCCTTCCTTCCTTCCTTCCTTCCTTCCTTCCTTCCTTCTCTCTTTTTTTAAGCAGGGTCTCTCTATATATCCACCCACCTTGATTTCTCTACATAGCCTCAGTCATGTTCTCAAACTCAAAATCCTCCTCCCTAAGCCTCCTCCACGCTCAGATTAGAGCTGTGGACGACGTCGCCTGGCTTGTCACATTTGTTTCTCCACAACCGCTTCCCTCCAAGTCCCCAGGCACAGCTATGCTTTTTCCTGGACTTGCCTCTCTCATGTTTTCAGCCTTCCTAGTACAACCATGTGCTGGCCTTCTAGCCTTTCAAAACCCAGTTCAACTATATATGTTCATGAGTCCTTCCTTCTTCTCTCATGCGGGAAATCATCCCTGGGCTTGGATGGTCTTTCACATCTCCATTCTGCCTGGGCAAACCTCCCTACTGACTCGGGTTGCCCCTAAGTCTGCTGGCATTTCCCTTCGCTTCCCCGGGCGCTGTGCACAGAGCAGCTCTGCCGCGAGTGCTCGTGGCATGTCCGGAGGGCAAGACAGCACAGAGGAGCGCCGCAGCGCCGGCTGGGAGCCTCGCGGCCTCTGCAGCTGACCGAGTGCCTGACCACACAGCTACACAGTGGGCTTCGTGTGCTTTGTTGTAAGACGTTCACTTCTACTTACTTTCTGGGTTTTAAAAATGTTGGCTTTCCTGCTTTCATCGTTTCATTCATCACTGAATTCCAAGTTGTGAAACTTTATGTTAATTGTGAGACCAAAATGTAATAGACTCACAGCCAACTGTGTGTGTGTGTGTGTGTGTGTGTGTGTGTGTGTGTGTGTATGCACGTGTGTGTGCATGTGAGTGCGCACACATGCGTGTGTGTGTGTGAGTGTGTATCTGGTGTTGGTGATTGAGCCCATGACCTTTACACTGAGCTGTCTCCACTGCCCAGTTTTATTTTTTATTTTGAGACAGGGTCTTGCTAAGACGCCACATTGCTCAGGCTGGTCTTGAAGTTGCAATCTTCCTGCCTCAGCCTCCCGGAGTGCTAGGATTACAGGTCTACACCACCAGCCCAGTCCCAATTCTTCTTGGACTTCCATAACAATTTGTAAGAAAGAAATACTCTGAATATGTAAGTCTACTTACTTGGGCATGCTGTAACAACTTGCTATTTGGTGACCTAATATAATTTCAAAAATTACTGTAAGATAATGACATTTTATTTTTCATGATGCTTAGAATCAAACGGAGGCAGACTCTGTCACTGAACCACCCCCCACCCCCCCACCCTGCCACCCACTGCCTGTGTTCTATTACCTTCTGATTGAACCATTACTGAACAGATTTTCACCCCCAGGAGCATAACTCCTGAACGAATATATGGCCGTGGGTGATATAACTTCATCTCTAGCATCAGAATAAATTTATAGTATGTCAATATCTTCTTTATAAAGATGAATCTTCATCACAAATGATTTGTTTGGTTTAACAAAGGACACTGAACTTCCTAATTAGAAGAGAAAAGGAAGCCGTATTTACCTTGGAGAAAAGTTTAATTCTTAAACAGCAAAAAGTCAAAACTACAAAACAAAGAGGTTTGAACTTACTTGCAGATTGAACCTCAGTCTAATGTCAATATATAATAAAACATTGTTTTTACAAAGATCTTGAAATATCCCAATCTACCATCAGATCAAATGCAAACTTTTCCCCAGACTTTCCCTTGGTAACTGAATGCCTGCGCACAACAGGAAGACTCACTGTGGCAGGCATCCTTCATGTGGACCTGTCGTTAAAGGCTTGTTCGTCAAACAGGTACAGAACATGTTTTAGGCACCGCGGACCAATTGGGGGACCAATCTTGGTCCTTTTTATTTCTCTGAGACATTTTGTTTTGCAGTAGCTCTCAAAATTTACTATACATCAACATCACCTGGAAAATTTACTGAAATACAGATTTATGGACCCAAATTCCAGAGATTCTGATTCAGTCACTCTAGGACCAGGCTCAGTAATTTACACGTTTAACTAATTTCCAGGCATGTTCAGGGCAGATTACACGTTGGGTAGCATTATCGGGATGCAGGAAGAGCAGCTGTGCAAGTCCATACACAGTATTCCGCAGAGACCGAGCTGTCTGAAGGTAGCCAAAGCCCGACCCACAGAGCTGACGCGGAGGAGGGGAGGCGCATCCCAGGTGAGTGGTGTCCACTCTTTGCCGACAGGGTTGATGCAACTGCTGTCTCTCCGGCACAGGCTGACAACAACCGGGGTCCGCTTTGCCTGGTAGATACATCCTGTACAGTGTGTCAATTACTTTGCTTACTACCACTTCCTTGGAGTTTTAGACCTTTTCTTTATGATACTGAAAATTGTGCTCTGAGTCTTGACATTGAACTTATTTTTGGTTTTGAGACAGGGTCTAAGTTCCCAAGTTACCTAAGATGCTGGGATTACAAGCCTGCATCACCATCCTCCACTAGACTTATCTTTTGAAAGTAGAATGATCTAGAACAGGAGTCCCTACCCCCTGGGGCCTCACACTCATGCCAGAGGCAGAGTGGTGGCAGCTCCCCAGGCTCGCCTTGCCTCCTGAGCTCTGCCTCCTGCCAGGGCTCCAGTTGGTTCTGCTTATGGTGGGTGGCATAATTATTTCATTATATATTCCACTATAATAATAACAGTAATAAAATAAATAATGAAGGTAGCACACTTGAATCATTCCAACATCGTCTTCTTTCTCCCCTGCTCATGAAAAAAAAAATGTCCAGGAAACCAGTTCCTAGTGTCAAAAGGTGGTCTGGAAGGATTATTCCCTGCCACCAAGCACAGAGGGCTGAGTCCTCAGTACTGGCTGAAGTCTGGGGTGAATAAAGGTGACCTTTGTATCAGCTCCTTAAGGTTAGCAAATGTTGCTTGAATGAGATACAGGAAACAGTCATTGTAAAGAAAATATTGAAATTATGGACTTCATTAAAACTAAAACTTTATCTGTCTCCATTAAGACAGTGAAAGCAAGCCCGTGACTGGTCAAAGGCAGGGGAGTGCTTAAACACAAATCCAGACTTCCATTTACATAAATCCCTCCTTTTAAGTCAGTAAGCACATAAACAATCCTTTTTTATTTCTATACTAGAAATTGAATATTGGGCCTTTGCGGTGAGCTACATCCCTAGCTCTTTTTAACCTTTTTAATTTTGATACAGGGTCTTACTAAGCCACTATGTGCC